>JANUWF010001415.1:0-584145 GCA_026120185.1 Voacanga thouarsii
AAAAATTTACATGCATCCATGCAAATAAAATTATTCTAGCTACCACATAAAATGCAAGATGCTATGTAATGCATGACTTTTTCCCATAGTCAAAGGTGGTTTTAGACGGGGTATTACAGCCTTAGTCCCCTAACTTGTTGGGATGGATCCAAATTTTGAATGCAGCCTGTAGCAACTACTTTAGTTGAATCCAACATGCTTAAAATTGAAACATATCCACCAACCTACAATGAGTATTTTATTCAGTCTATATTTAATGGAATTAGTGAAACAAGCTAAACAATTCATGGTCATGAAAAAGGAATTGACTATGCAAAGTAAGCATCAATATTTATCAGCAAAGTTAACTTTTACTATGATCTGTCCCAATAAAATAGCTACAATTTATGCATCCTTTCAACTTCATAAGAAATATCTATTCATACCAATAGCATAAGTAATTAAGGTCAATAATGGATGCTTATTCAAGAATGCATAAGTGCAAAATTTACTCTCCCTAAAATCTTCAAAGTCCAGACTCATCAGTTTTGCTACTTGAGTATCCTTCAGTTTCTCTTCAAAGCCTTCTATTCTAGAAATCTAAGGCAGGTGAAATTAGACTTCAAAAATAACTGTTCTAACTTCCCAAAAACTTAAATTAACAGCTTATTAAACTTTGCAAGTAATATAAAGAATCCTCCAATCACTGTTCCAGTAAATAGAACTCATCAAAAGGAATGGTCATTAGCAGCATTTCTCCTCCATTCAACACAAGCTAAAAACAATTATTGAAAATTAGAGATGTATACCCAATAAGCTAAAAATGCACTGAAACCAACATCAGCCAACGCCAGCCAAAACCAACACCAACCAATACCAGGTCCGAACAAAAAAAAAAAAAAAGGGCTGATGAACTATTTATACATATGCTTTGCTAAATTAACGAACAAGTAAGGCAGGAATTATGTTAAAATATGGTATATACACTTAATGTAGTGGTGCTCCTGTTGGAACACATTGATGCGATTCTTGAATCAGGTAGGGATGAACTATTTTTCTGGGGCATTAACAATGCACGTATCTCTACAAGTTCTTTTGCTTGTTCACTTAACTAGTGTTTCATACTTGTAATTTCATCTCTTTGCTCTTCAATTATACGAAAGGATGTGTTGCGACTTAGTATTTCACCCCATACATCCGAAGGGTGAACACTACTGCTAAACATGAGGATTCTGCCATATTTATCTGGGCCAACAACTTGAGAGAATATATCATTTGGCCCAAGTCTATCTTCTGAGCCAAGAGTGAGCTGTGTAGTTCTTTCATCCATTTCATTCTGTTGAAAGGAGAACATTGAACAAAATAAATGATTAAAATTACAACACTTGCTCCAAAACAAAATTCTGAGTTTTAGCACACATCTTAGTTTTTAGCATATCTTTTGATATACCACTCCAAATGACTTCAAATTTGTGCCAAAATGCTCCTAAGAGCCTTAGCTATATCTAAATGAATTCTATTTGATTAATACAGAATCAACATAGAATTTCTGTGGTAAATCAGTTCAACTTTTACCATGATTTAACCATTTTCTTTGCAAAATAACATTATCCATTTATTCTCATATAATCATAGTACTTATACAATACTTAATCTTTCATTTTTCATCTTAGCATCCTTTTAATTCTCTGATTTTCAGACTTAAAAAACTCAGCATATTCATATTTAATAACACAAAATCAACAGCCATCAACCACAATAACAATATCTCAATTTTCCTTCAATAATTTATTTTCATTCCCTTTCCATCTTCATTCTTTGTAGCCATGAACAACTATCCAAACCACCATTAAAACACCTTCATACACCATATAAAGCACATCACATAGCTCCTTAAATCAGCTAGCACACACAGCACACATAATAGCCCTAAAACATAGCCATTTTCTAAGCATATATCATGATTTTCATGAATTTCTCAAAAAAATTAAAACCAAAATAATCCTCTTTCACTAAATTCCTAGAATTACAAAGTCTTTTCACTTCTCACCCAGTAATCTCATGATTGAAAAGAAATACAGCAGATAATAGAAAAGTGATCTTGTTGAGCCTCTACCTTACTAAGTTTAATTCCATAAACCATTTAACAGTGTATAATCACTCCAAGCTCCCAGATTGGTGTAGTGAATACCATTAAGGTAGTAAAAAGAGTCAGGCCCATGCGGTTCACAGGTTAGCCCAGCCCATTAGCCATTGCTAGTTGTTTCAACTCTCCAAGACTAGAAGCCTAGAATTTGAGCAAAGCAACAGACATCTCAAGAAGAATAAGGAAGTCAGAGGAAGGGGGAAAAATAAGAACAAGAACAAGAATAAGAAAGCTAAGCAAAAATTGGGTGTTAAACATAAAAGCCTAATGCATAAATCCACAAGTTAGCCCCAAGTTCTAAGTTCATCCGTTTTATACGTGGAATGTTTGGAAGACTCAAATAAGTGTATTATGCATATAGAGAGATTTACTGATCGCAACCATATCTGACAAACCAATAAAGGCCACAAGGTTAACTTAAGGTACCTAATGCATCTTACATTGTTAGTTTTCTGTCTTCCAAGCATAACAAAGAAAATGAAAGTCGAAGGCAGCAATAGTCCACACTCATACCAATCACCAGCATAATCACATGCCAATTACCATAGCATTCATTCATTTATAGAATGTGAAAATAATGAACTTATATTCCAGTTGATTTCAACACCATATTCTTTTTACAAGTCCACTTCATTTCCTCTTACAGAAATTGCATGCACCACATTTGGAATGCCCCTAAGCATCATTTCTATTTATCTGATCCATGAAATGTGAAATGCAAAGAGGAGAGGAAGTAATTGTGGACATAAATTTACATCGTTTAGTTAGAGTGAAATATAGAGAAAATGAAGTGGATGCATTAATGACAAGAATGCCCTGATTTTGGTTTTAAAAGTTTAAATGAAAGAGAGTATTGGATAAAAGGATAAAGTAAACTAATAAATCTCTTTCTTCTCCCCTCCATTTTCCCTTCATACCAAACAAAAAGAAGGTAAGAACAAATATTTTAGCTTCCCTTTTCCTCCCCTCTTCCCTTCACCTCCCCTTCTGCAAACCAAACTTACTGTCAGCCCATAGAAAGGATATAAAAAATTTGATACGAGAAGGCAAAGAAAGTCCAAGGATATAAAAAAAGACACAGAAATTCAATGGAAAATAAAATAGTGGGTGTGAAAAAATTCACCTATTCTAGTAAAAGAATTTATGTTTTACCTAATGTAAAGCCCTCAGCATCTTGTTTCAACCTGTTAGCCCTAAAGGCTTTCTTCTATATTTTGACTTATGACAAATATTGATATGGACTAACTTGTTAATCTATTCTGATAGGACATGTTTGACCTCTTTCTTCTAAGGCATTCAGATAAGATTATTTGGCAATTCTTTTGTGATTGAATTCAAGAATGGAATATCAAAAGAGAAGAACGAAGTATATAGAGTTGTATATCAAGAAGTCCTTTTTGAAGAACTTTAGACTAGTATGTTTTATTAAGGTATATTTATTAATTCCTATGTCTCTTTATCTCTTAATTCATTTGACTTTACCTTGAAGTACCAAAGGATAAGATTTCAAAGTTTTTGAAAATCTCAGAATTTTGGATTGAATAGTTTGAATCCAAAAGATTCATCCAAAATCCTAAAAATTGTGTTGAAATGTTCTGCCTGAAAAAGTGCTATTTTAGACTTACCTTTTGAATGCACCGTCGTCTAAAACCCGAGTCCAAAATACAGATAAGTTTAAACAGAAAAATATAGCTGTTTCTTTATGACCGTTAGCAATTCACTTTTTGGCTCTATAAATAACCTCTAAAGCAAGATTATATAAGATTTATGAAACATTCCTCTTAGAAACACTATTGCTCAATATTTTCAAAAATATCCTTTTATCAAAACTTCAAAGTGAATTCATTTTGTGTCAAAGGTAAAAGCATTTGTACCTTATATCCGAGTGAACATCTGTTTAAATAAGTGAGCTCTTTACTGTTCTATATATTGATATTCAATCTTCATTGTAGTGTAAGGTTGTTATGTAAAACCAAGTTGGGGTAAGCCTTGTTTTGTGATTGTTGTGCAAGGTTGTGATGTAAACCCTAGTTGGGGTGAGCCTTGTTTGGTGAATGTATCAAGGTTATTGTGTAAAACCTAGTTGGGGAGATCCTTGATATGATTGCTTGATTGAGAGGTTTTAGAAAACCTAGTGTGGTGATCCTTTCTTGTATGTGGTACTGTTTGATTTCATTAAGTAGAGTAAATGAAATCTGGTTGAAAATCCTTAAGTGTGAACTTAAGATAGTGGACATAGATTTTGGTAAATCGAACCACTATACATTCCTTGTCTCACTTCTTTTCGTTATTCATTTACTGCATTGAGTTTTTTTCTTTGTCTGAATTTGGATATATATCTATGAATTCTTGGATAACTTTCTATGTTACCATAAATTCCGTCTAAGCAACTTGATGACCATCATTATTCTGTATTTTAGACAAGTCGGAAAAAAATTTTTAGCTTGCCAAAAACCTTATTCCCCCCCCCCTCTAAGGTTTTTCACAACCTTTTTCCCGTTGATACCCAATCACATTAGAACAACACAGCTCTACAACCATCTGTATAATCTAGCTCAATCATATTTGTTAAAATCCCACAATAAGACACATTACCAGATATCGAATTTTGGTCCCTAACGCTTGAAAAACTAGTTGTTGTTGCATTAACAGAAACACCACTATTTTAAGTTTTCTTTTACGTTTAACTTTTCTCGTATGAAACTGAAAACCATTCACTATGAACCTATCATATTGAAGTCCAATCTAATTTGGTCATCTGGCTAGATGCTTCAAATCCTTCAAAACTATATCATCATCATTCAATTGTAATGCCTTCACTTGGGAAATTGACAAGAGTCAGGAAAGCTTAAGCATTGATGAAGTATAAATGGAGCATGCCAATTCAGATGAACTTACACAATTGCAAAACCAGTTCACAAAGACTTCACTATGGATATGCTCAATTTCATGCAAACTTACACGAGGATGACTTTGCTCCACCAGTCTATAATGTTGTCTACAAACACGTACTATGCATTAATTTGGATTGCCTTCATGGGTACTAATGTAATGAAGAATATAAATCATTTATCTTCTACTTACTCTATGTAAGGTTTTATAGAGTCAGAATTAAACAACACATATTGGTGGGTTTTCTTCAATGTTTCCTCATCAAATTTTGTAGGTACTCATTTTCCAAGTAGACGTCCAGTGGTTGAAAAAATCTTTAACCCAGCGTAGGAATTAGTTTCATGATCCTCATTCCTACTTGTTCGGTTGAAATTTGTCTCGACATAATCAATGAGATATAATGAGCAAAATGTCAAATAGTTCTTAGCCAGGTACCCTTCAGCAATAGAACCTTCTGGATAGCTCCTATTACGAACATAGGACTTTAACGTGCTGAAATATCTATTAAACTTGAACTTTCATAAATTAGTTTAAATGCCATTGATGTACGTTTTTAAAATTGCAATCCAAAATAGTATAAATATCATAACAAATGATAGAAGCATATACCTTTCTATAGGATACATCTAACGATAATGAACCAACCAAGCTATCCTAACTTCAGTAGCTAAATGGACAGTTAGATGCATCATGATACTGAATGATGATGGAGGGAAGACTCGCTCTAACTCACAAAGAATAACTGCAATATCTTTCTCTAATTGAAACACATCATTTGGATGGATCTCATTCGAGCACAACTTTCTAAAGTAACTAAGCTTTATCAAAGGATAGCAAACAAACTTAGGTAAAACTCTTCTTAGAGCTATTGGCAATAATTGTTGCATCAAGATATGATGGTCATGGCTTTTTAGTCGAGAAAGCTTAGGTGGATTAAGTTGAACACACCTAGATAAGTTCGCAGCATATCCGTCGGGGCACATTAACACCTTTTAAAGTCTTGCAAAATATCACCTTCTCATTCTTACTTAGAACAAATGAAGTCGATGGTAAATAAACTTTACCATTGTCCCTCTCAATAGGATGAAGATCCAATCGAATACCCATATCCTTTAAGTCAAGACGTGACTTAAGGTCTCTTTTCTTATCCATCTCTAACAATATAGCACATATAGATTCAGAAACATTTTTCTCAATATGCATTACATCAAGATTATGGCGTATCAAATTGTCTTTCCAATACAATAGCTCGAAGAAAACACTTTATTTTTCCAATTATAAGACAATCGTTCGTTATCATTGACTATCCTTCCAAATTTGATCTGTTTTCCCTTCAACTTATTCAATATCATATCCCCATTCAATTTAGGCAGTGGCCTCCATGTTCTTGCTGACCATCAAATGATTGTGCATCTTTTCGAAAACGATGACTAGAAGACAAAAACCTACAATGCCCCATATAGCAATGTTTGCCACCATTCTTCAACTACTGTGATTTTGTTTCCTTATGACAAACAAGACAAGCTAGCTGCCCTTTAGTGCTCCATCCAGACAAATTTCCATAACTCGAAAAATCACTAATTCTCCACAATAATACTGCACGTTGTTGAAAAATTTAGTTAGAAGATGCATCAAATGTTGGCACGCCTATGTCCCATAACTCTTTCAATTCCGCAATTAGAGGTTGTAAATAAACATAAACATTGTTACTAGACGCAGATGGACCAGGTATCAACAATGACAATATGAAATATGTTTGCTTCATACACATCCAAGGGGGTAAGTTGTAAGACATGTGTATCACATGCCAAGTACTATGAGCAACATTCATATTTTTAAATGAATTAAAACCATCGGATGCTAATCCCAACCTCACATTACGGGTATCTTTTTTGAAATTTGAATGCAGACTGTCAAACGCTTTCCAAGCAGCTGAATCAGCGGATGCCTCATACAACTGTCATCTGTGCAACCTTCTGCATGCCATCTCATAGAAGCTGAAGTCTTGGCTGACATGAATAAACGTTGCAATCGAGGCTTCAAGGGAAAGTGCCACAAAACTTTCTTTGAAATCTTCCTCTTCTTTAGATTATTTTCAAAATTGATCCACCTAGACTCTTTATATGTTTCACACTCCTTCCACCCTTCTTTGTTCCCCCAATACAATGTACAATCATTAGGACAAGCATTTACTTTTCCATAGCCTAAGCCCAGTTTTTCCATTAATTTTTTAACTTTATAAAAAGATTTAGGAAGTTCTACACCCTCAGGAAAGGCTTCTCTTAACAAATCAATTATCATATCAAAATGTTTGTTTGACCACTTCCCTGCGCACTTTAGATGTAGTAATCAAATGATGAAAGCCAGTTTAGAGAATTTCTTACAACCTGGATATAGTTTCTGTTGAGAGTCATTAATAAGTTTGTAAAATTTTTCAACATCTGGAGATGGCATATTACTTTCTTCATCTATATTTCCACTAGGTGGGACTCCAAAAGCATCATGCAGCATTGCTCCCATGTCATCCGGCATATTAACTACATTATCCGTGGTGTTAGTTGAATGCGATGTAGATAAACTAGAACTAAAGAGTTCTCCATGCGCTATCTAATGTGTATACCCCTTAATAAACCCCGTAACAATCAAATGCTCCCTTGCCTCATCTTTTTTTCTCATTACTCCATTTCCACATCTCAAACATGGACACAATATCATACCATTTAAACTTGCATTGTTCATTGCAAAATTTAAAAACCTTTCAACTCCGTTTTGATATTCAGTGGTATTCCTTGGAAGTTTCATCCAACCCTTATCCATACCTATGAAACTAAAAATCCAAATCAAATGGCAGAAGATCAATTTGAGCAATCTTAACTAGTCTATTGAAAAGAAATACAAATATATATATATATATATATATATATATAATACAACAATTATAGAATGATAGAACTCCTAAGAGTATCTAACACGCAATTCAAAATACCATAGTACACAATTCCTGAAAATAAGTGAATTTTGGTTTGATTCTAATGATCTACTGCTCGTAGGGGCTCAGCTTATTGTGACTGATGCCAACTTACATAATTTATCCCCATCTTAACTATGAAGGTGCATGTGTTATCTAGTTTGGTTTAAAACAAATATGCCTTGTATAGTCAATTCAGAAATTTTATATTGTGAATATTTCATAGCTTCAACTGTGGGCTGGACATTTACGCCATTTGGCTCCTTGGTGAAACTAGAAAAAGAGTGAATAAAAGAGGGTCCTCCATGCTATGCAACCCAAATAGCCAAAATATATCCTCATTCCTAGCTATTCTTTTTGGGATCAAGAATCAAATAATATTCTTGGTGATTCATCTATATAAATTAACAAAATTAGCAAGAAAATTGATGGGATCAAGAATCAAATAATATTCTTGGTGATTCATCTATTTAAATTAACAAAATTAACAAGAAAATTGATAATCAAGTAGCTTGTTGCTCGTATAAGGCACTAACTGAGGAAAAAAAACAAAATTATTAACAGCTTTCTTCAGCATGACATAATGAAGAGAAAAATGGTATGCTTCTAATCTATGTAGAAACAAGCTTCAGCCCCAATATTTCATTGGTCAATACAATACAAACAATCACACTTTCATCCCAATTTATGAAGAGTACACGATAAAACTATAGTTATCATTATACATTAAGTGTCTCAATTAACCATTAAATAATGGTTCTATTCTTGCACCAGAAATTGAACAATTAACATGTTTTTTTTCCCACAAATAACTAGTTCCTAATATCATTTACTACTGGAAGAAATTAACATGAAAATAATAAAGAAAGTAATGTAACATACATATATACACAAACTTGAATTTATCTTTCTATTTGCCCTTTAGAAATCAATCAATAGCAACCCCTTAAATTTATCTGTATAAAGGAATTTAATCAAGCAACATTAATTCCAACTCGTCAAAAGTTTTCACCCACAAAAATCGCATCAAATAATCTCTAACTCAGCAAAACTTAACAAGAACCAAAAAACACTTGGCTTAGTAGGTGAAAGCCAAAATTGCATTGACATTTTACCAAACTAATAAGGTTATAAACAACTTTTATTCGAAATCTAGATGCACATTGAACTTAACAAAATGTTGGTCCACCTGGAAAAAGTATAAGGCTCAAAATAAATTCAGAAATACAAAAACAAAAAATAAAAAAAAAAGAGTTCCAATTTCAATAAACAACCAACAGGATCATTTCGTTAAGCACTAGCATTAGAATAAACATTTTGAATTATGCTAGGTTCTGCCTAAGAAAAAAAGCATATTAAGTCTGATAAAAAAAAAATCCAAGGAAATCTCCCCAATCATTTGCCTTCAACGAATTGTGCATTCATGGACAGAAAATAATCAATTCACAAAACACCCTGAGGATAAATCTATATAGATATATGCACTCATACCAAACATATCGCTATCCATTTAATTCATAGACAGGTGGTGCCGACTGTGCACTGGTACAGAGGCGGTGTCTCGATTTTTTTGCGCATTTTTTGTAATTTTCAAAGTTCTGGTATTTTCCTACTTCTATTCGGCCAGAAACCTTAGAAGGACGAATTTAGGCACTTCTAAAGCCTATAAATAGAGGAAAAACACAAGTCAAATGTATGAATTCAAGGAGCAAAACACAAAATCACTCAAGTTCAAGAAGGATTGTACAAGAGAGTCTACGAAGGAAGAAGAAGGAAGCTTGTCTATGAGTGCTTTCTTTTAACTTTATTTTCGTTTCTTGAACAATGATGTATTAATTATTTTATTGTAATTTGATATTGTTTTCAGTATTCATGATTTTTAGAGTTACTTTGATCTTTTGATTAATTGATTGTTATTCTTGGTATTTAATTACTTATGCTGATTACAAGATTAATTTGTTGTTTCTTTCTATTAACTTGCTTCAAAAAAGGATTGATGGTGGTCTCAATTCATTAATTTCATATTTTTTACCCATTAACTTGCTTGGAAAAATGGTTAATTGCTAAAAACTGAGCAATTAAAGGTTAATTGATGTCTTCCAGAATATGGATTCCTTGGTTAATTTTATGTTTTAAATTTGCCAGGATATAGGGATTTAATCAAGGATTGTGTTTAATGCATCTTTTGGGTGAAATAGTTGAGACAGGATATGTGATGTTAATTTATCTAAAAGACAGTGATTTCATGGATTGGAAAAGAAGTGAATCTATCTTAATCCTTTATGATGCCAAGAGAATGATTAGTTATGATAATGATTGGGTATTTTAAGGTCACGTTTGTCAAAATAATGGTTTAAGTTACATAATTCTCCATCCTTGACTTGTATATATTATTTTATTTTATTTTTCTTTTTATTCTTTTTCACTTTATTGAGTGGGTTAAACAATGAAAGAAAAGTGATTAATGCATACTTGTTCCTTGAGGATCGATACTCGTTTTAAACCCTATGCTATGCTTAATGAGAAGTACGCTTGCTCATATGTATAATTTGGAGTTAGCATTTTAATTTAAACTTGATTGGGAATGTACTTATTTTTATATGATTTTTTGTACATAAATTCGTACACATCAAGTTTTTGGCGCTGTTACCGGGGATTAGGATATTTTTCTATTTCATCATGGAGGTGTTTTTGAAAAACTTGATTTGACATCAAATTTTTGACGCTGTTGCCGAGGAACAATATCATGAAAGTTTGAATTTTGTTGATTTAACCATGTAATTATGAAAATATGTAAATTTGTACAATTGTTCTTTTTACAAAATGGTGCCATCTTTTGTATCTTGTGTATCTTTGTAATCTAATTTACTAACTTTGACTGATGTTTAATTAACTAATTTGTTCTTTTAATTTTGTTTGAATTGTGAATTCCATTATCTAAGTATCTTCTATGTTTAGGTGAAATGGCGAAGTATTTTCTAACTATCTAACTATCTTCTATCCATTATCTAATTTTCCCTTGTTCTCCAAAGTAAGGCATTACTTTTGGAAATACCCTTATTTGTTTAAGTGCTGTGCGGACCAAATCATTCGGAGATGTGTAGTCTTAGGTATTAGTTTTCCTTGTTACAAACTTTTTTCTTTATTATAAGTTTGAGTTGTTTGAATCATCATCGAGGCTAGTAATTCATGGGGAAGTATGAGGCCATGGGTATAGATGTAAGAGCATCATAATGGTGATAAGTTGGCAAAATTACAAGCTCTTATTGATGTTTTAAGTGGCACAAATGACAATTGGAATGCAACTCCTTCGAAGAATCAAGATGTAAGTTGAAATTTCTATGGATAAGAGCACTTCGGTTATGGCATTCGCCATAATGATGCTTATCCTTTTAAGGACCAAAGGCAGGGAAAAGCATACACTTTGGAATGGATGATCATTCAAGTGCATAATGGAATAATCAAGAGGATTTTCCTTATGATCCACCACCTCCACCTCAACGAGTTAAGTCTTCATTTGAAAAATTGGTAAATACTTTTGTTGCCAACACAAATGCGTTTCCTAAGCATCAAGAAGAATTCTTTCAAAGAATGAACAACCAAGCTTCCCATCATATGGAGATCAATGAAAAAAAGGAAAGATGAGGTGTAAGATAGAGAAACCCTTAAGCTACCATTGGAGATACTTGAAGATCAATTATGCCTCTTGAAGGAAGACATCAAAATGGCCCATCCACTTGAAAAAGAAGAAGAGACTCACTCACAAGAGAATGAAGAGTACCTCTCGATTTAAGGAGCAAAACAATGCCAACAATAATGTAAGGAGTTTAGCATGCCTCAAGGAAGATCATAAAGAGACCTTGGAGTACGACAACCAATTATGCTCTTCATCCCACTCAAATGGAGGTAACTTAGCTATTGTAGACAACCAAAATCAAAGTAAGTATCTCTAAACTACTTTTTTTAAGAGTTACAATACTAGGTTTAAGTTGAAAAGTTTTGATTGTGATGAAATCTTAGAAGGGATAATTAATACTCTGATTGTTGATGCACTCTTTAAATATCATTTGTATTTATATGTGGAGGAAATGATTTATATGTCAAAAGAGATGCAAGTGGATGAGGTCTGTGTGTTTAATTTTGTTGAGACTAATAATTTTCATATACCTTATCATATTCAAAAACCTCTCTTATTTCTAGATGATTCATCATCCCTACTTTCTACATTGAGCATAAGTTTTCTTTACAAAGGGTTGATGAGGAAGCATGATGAATAAAAAAAGTGTGTTTATGTATTAGGGTTTGATTTGTTTTTACCTTATTTAAGTTTTTATATAGTTGTTTTTCTTTTGTTTAGTTTTCCTTAGTGTTAGTTGTTCTGTCACTCTCCAATAATATGGATAACTTAGTTTTAAGTGTGGAGAAGTGAGTGTTTTCTTTAGTTATATTCTTAGGAGTTGTTTTGGCAGTATTTTGTTTTATTTTGTTTTCTGATGTTTTGGTGTGTCTTATTTATAGTCTTTTAGAGTTTTAATGTTTTGTTTTCATTTTGCAGGATTAGTAGATTAAGAAAAACTCTTCTCTTCTTTGTACTCCAAGTTCTAATATCTTATATGAATAGACATCACTTGGGGAGTATTACTAACCCTATTCTCATTTTATTCATTTTTAGTCCTGTTGGATATAAGTTTATTGTGATAGTTTAGGCTAATGAGGACATTGTTCGCTTTAAATATGAGGCAGGGGTTGATAATATTCTCTTCAAGTTTCTATCATGTTTGTGGAATTTTCTTATGATTTTTGAGTATTTGTGTGCACTCTTGGAAATTGGGCAAAATTGTTTCAATTTTTGAATAAGTTTGGCTTTGATGGTATTGTTGTTGTGTTTCTGCTGACATGATTTGGTCTAAAACCTTTTTAGATGAGTTTGTTTTTTGGGTAAATTTGTATATTATGTGTGAAATGACTAAATCTTGAGAATTTGAATTAACTTTCTTTTGGCTTTAGTAAAAGTGGCCCCATGTTATTTCTTGGGAATTGAGGATGGCTTTTGTGATGAAATATAAGTATGAAATTTTAAATTAACATTTGTTCTATGATTGTATGACTAGTCCTTATTTTGGGTTTAAATAAATGTAGATTGTGGTATGAAAATGAGAGAATAAAGTAAGGTAATACAAAAGTTAAAAATTCCTTGCTTATATATCTTTACTAGGCATTTGTATTACCTTCTCAAACAAAACAAAATAAAATGAAAACAATAGAGTAAGGTAATGTATCTTGCAAAGAGAGAGAAAAACAAAAAGAATAAAGAGGGTAATGTAAGAGTTAAAAACCTTTACTTAGCAATCTTTATTAAGCGATTACATTACCCTTCAAAATTGAGCATATGGACTAATTTTCTCTTTACTACTTGGATTGTAGCAGTTAGGAAGTCATAGAATTTAGAATTAACTTATTAAGCCTAACTTATATGAATTACATCATTTACATTAGAAATCTAAAGATTTAGGATGGAATACATTGAATAAGCATGAACTTGTTTAATTCAACTTCGATATCTTTAGTCATATCTATCTTAATATATTAGTTTATACAAAGATTGAAAGTAGGATAATAAAAGAGTCTTTGACACTTGTTGAAGGACGGATCAGTCCAATTGAGCATGTTGCAGAAGGGACAACTTTGGATTTAGGTTTATTCTCAACACAACAACACACTACATGCGAACTTGTTGCTTTAGAGGTATAACAAAGGACTAAACAAGGTAACCAGAGCTGAGGGCATTTGTTAGTGGATTTCTCAATGCAAAATACAGAGCTATTTGCTATTCTTTAAGTTGTTCAAACTGCAGAAAGGGGCCATATTATGGCCTTGGCCGTCTTGTTTGTTTTGATGTTTAACTAATTAGCAATGTTGGTGTTTGCCTTATAGTTCATCTATCATATCATGTTACAGATGATAGTCAAATCGGTTGAATAATTCATGATTAGGTATATCAAAAAAACTATCTTTCTGATTCTACACTTTTTCGAGTTAGATTAAATTTTGAGCTCGAAATGAAATAACAACTTGCACAATTAAAGAAGTTGAAAGTGCTCAAAAAGAAATAAGCAAATTAAGCACAAAGGTTCGTCCAAATGTCATAGATATATGGTAATTTAATTGAAGATGGTGTAGATGAGTATGATGACGATGATTTTTATCCTAGTTCACTCTTGGGAAAAAAAAGTATGTAAAAACAAAATTTCCCAGGCGTATTATAGTTATCAGACATAAAATTTAGGGTTTTTGATTGTAACTATTTTTTGTATATTCCTCTAATTGTAAACTTAATTATTTTATTTTAATAAATTTCCCATATTTTGGTGGTTATTAAAAAAAAAAATTGAGTAATTTGGTTTTAAGGTTAAGTTCAAGAGGGTTAAATGCCTTTTACCCCCCTAAAAAAGAAGGTTAACGATGACATAAATTTTTATTCAATTTTTAAGAATTGAAAGGAAAATAAATTAAAGTTATGTTAGCCCTAAGGGCATTTTCTTATGTTTTGGCTTATTACAAATATTAATGAGGACTAACTTCTGTGATCTACATGTGATAGGACATGTTTGACCTCAGTTCTTCTAAAGACATGCAAATGAAACTGCTAAGCAACTCTTGGAGCAATGGAATCCAAATCAAGTATAACTTCAACTAAAGAGCTTGCAAATCGTGAAGTCTTTGTGAAAGAATTATAGATTAGGAATCTTTGTTAAGGTATTTTTTGTAAATTCCTATGTCTCTATTACCTTATGATCAATTTGTTTTTACCTTAAAGCACATAAATAAAATGATTTCAAACAGTAGGTCTTCAGATATTTGGATTGAGTAGTTTGGATGGATCTCTGAATTCAAAACTGCATCCAATACTGTGTAATATTTTCAAAATGATTCTGCCTAAAAATGTGTCATTTTTTAATCACCTTTTAAACGAACATCCTTCCACTTTGTGAATAAAAAATCCTGAAAATCCTGATAGAAAGTAACTAGTTGATACTAGTCGTTGGGACTTCGAGTTTGGCTCTTATAAAGGCTTTTAGAACTTGATTTTGAAGCAGATTCTTGTGCTATCTCTCTCGAAAACATTCTTCCACTTTAGAATATAACAATCTCTCATTTCATTGTGCTTCAAAGTGAAATCAAAATTGCTTCAAAGGTAAAAATGTACAGGTGCTTAGACTATTTATATCTGCTCAATCTGTGAGCTATTTTTTGCATTTTCTTTGTATTTTGTTTTGCATCAAGGTTTGAAAATTAAAACCCAATTGGGTGAGCCTTGATTTATTGTGCACCAAGGATAAGAAAGTAAAACCTAATTAGGGTGAGCCTTGATTATTGAGTTTAAAGAAGTTGGGTGTAAAACCAAGCGTGGTGACCCTCTTATGTAAGATTGGTGTTGCCTACCACCATTGATTTGGAAAAATTGTTTTAGTGGTTGTGTTGAAATCCTTAAGTGTGTGCTTAAGGTAGTGGATATAGATCATTTGATGATCGAATCACTATATATCCTTGGGTCTTTGATGAGACTCCGCTTCATCATGGAGGTCAAGATCAAGGAGAGGAAGGCGTGACCATGCAAGGACAAGGACTGATGATAAGAGCTAGGCCCAAAAAGCTTCAAGATGATTTTCAATTGCTCATCAAACTATGCTTGAGGATGGAAGAGGGTTGGAAGGTTGAGGAAGCTAGCCAAGAGTTCATTTTGATGACTATCCAAGAAGGACTCTAATAAGAACTCAAGCCGGCAACAAAGGCGGATGAAACTTGACCAAGGAAGGCCTTCCAGCAGACAACCGGCACCGGCCCCAAGCAACCAAACTGGCGCTAGCTTCAATCTGCCAAACAACAGCTTCATTCTAGCATTCAACCGCCCGAAGACAATTCACAACCAGCACCGGCTGCAGCATGTCGGCTGCCTTGCGTTTTTTATCTTTTCTTCGATTTTCTCCAATTTTAAACATTTGTAACAACTTATCAAGACCTTAAACTATAATAGAACCTCAGGGATTACTTAGCTAGGGTTAGGATAGTATAAATAGAACCTTTAGTGATTTGACAACATAATTCACATACTTTAATTCAAATTTGAGAGAGAATCTTGAGAGGCCCTAGCCTCCTTGTTCATCTTGTTCAAGACCATGCTTAAGGGTTAGTCCTCCTTATGAATGAGCCTATAAATCTTTTGAATAATCTAATGTTGTTTCTTTGAATGGGTCTTAGTTGCTTTGTTCTTCTAAGGTTTGTTTGATTTTCATTATTTGGGTGCCTATTTTCTCTATTCTATTTGTTCTTGTTTGTCTTTGTTGCTTCAAGAATATTAGGGTGAGATTATAGTAGAACTTTCTACTATTCTTGAGGGTCTTTGAAGCTTAGTTCTTCAAAGGTTTGATAGAAGGTATGTTATTATTTCATTTTTTCCTTTTATCTCAAGAAGAATCGCTGTCTTTAGTCCCATTGGTTGAGTTGAACATATAGCCAACTAACCTACTCACAACACCAAGAAAAAGCCACTTACGTTTCATATCAAAGAGTTTGGTATCAGAGTAAGGAAAGGTTTGATTCTAATCAAAGCTTGAAAGCAAGAAAACGAGCCTACAAAGTTGAAGAAAAAAAAAACAGGGAAATCCCGTAACTCAAAAATATGCTCCAAAAAGGTCATGAAATCTTTGTTATATCTTAATTTTTCTATTGGGAAATTGCTCCTTGATGTAAATATAATCCTTGGGAATAAAATTTTCTTGTGTTTGTAGTGAAATTTGGCTTGAATATGGGTGAAAATGTTGGTTGTTCTTAAGTGACGGGATTGCATCTAAGGTATTTGATAAATGTTCCATGAGAATGTTTTTTACTATAGTTGGGAACTTTAATTCTTAATTTTTATTCCATTAGATATTGGGACTTAGTATATCACTCTATTGATGAATTCCATGTTCATTGAACTCAACTTTACTAGTGCACACTTGTGATCATCTTGTCCTTCGTAATCCTAGTTCTAGTTGTTCTTGTGTCTTTGTTCTTGATAATTCTTGTTTGTTTCTTGCTTAGAAGTGTTCCTTTGTGCGTTTAGTGTTTGTTTTTATGTTGATTGAGTCCACATTTTTTGAAATTTTTTATTAAAACTTGTTTGCTTGAAATACCCAACAAGTGTTTGTTGAAATTCCTCTAAGACCCCATAATTATAAAATTCTTTTGATTTATGTGATTCACTAAGTTGGACTAAAACTTTAGCTATTGGAGAGAATTGTGATTGAATAAGAAGGTTTGAGTATTGAGAAAAAGGTGAGAGGGTGAGACTATTGCTAAAAAGGCCTAAGAAAGCAAACATGAGCACGGAGTGATCAACCTTTGAGAGCCAACACGTAAGGAAGTGAAGTAAGGATCTATTTTTCTTTCTAATCTCTTTTATTTTGCAGGTATAAGTAAGTAAATATTCTATCACTATGGCCCATGAACAAGAAATCTGTAGACCTAACCCAAGTGGACCTAGTAGACCTCAAGAAGAAAAAATTGATGCTAGGGGTTTGCGTGAAGACTTGCAAGCTATGATGAGAACTATGCAAAGTGAGTTCCAAAACATGACAAGGGAGTTGATAAATTATCTTGGACAATCTTCTACTGTTGCATAAATGAGAGGCCAAGAACGATTTGAAGTACCTAGTCCTAGGATAAGGGATGGTGATACATATACTCCTCCGTTAAATGCCCAATAAGAGAAAGAGTAAGATGAGTATACAATTGGGGGATTCTAACAAGCTCATATGAGAGGGGGAAGACATGGTATGAGAGGAGGATGAGTTAGAGGTCAAGGAAGGAATAGTGGGAACAACCTAAGGGAGTTAGAAAGAGAGTTTAAGGGAGTTGATGAATGGTTTGAGGGGGAACAAGTAGAGGCCTTTGGGGAACATCATAGAGGATGCAACAATAGAGGAGGTAGGAGAGAAGGAAATGATGAGGAGAAGGAGTTGAACCACATCAAATTGAAAGTGCCCACATTTTATGACAAGAGTGACCCCAAAGTATATTTCGAGTGGGAAAGCAAGATGGAGATCTTCCTAGAAAATCATACCTATAGTGAGAGGTTGAATGTGAGGTTAACTATTTTGGGATTTTCGGAGTATGCTTTGGTTTGGTGGGAGTAAGTTAGTGCTCAAAGGAGACAAATGGGAGTAGAAACCGTAGCTAGTTGAAATTTGTTAAAAGATATGATGAGAGCAAGGTTTATACCACACCATTACTACAATGATCTTTACCAAAGGCTCCAATCACTCAAGTAAGAGAACAAGAGTGTGGAAAATTACCATAAAGAGATGGAAGTAATATTGATGAGAGCTCAAATCAATGATGATCTTAGAGCAACAAGAGCAAGGTTCTTGGGAGGATTAAATAGGAAATTTACCAATTTGTTAGAGTTGCACCCCTATGACTGATTGGAGGATATGGTACATGCCACTATGAAGATTGAGAGGCAATTAAAGAAGAGGGCATTTACTAGACCACTACTTCCAAACCCCAACACTACTAGTAAGGTGCCAATTAAAAAGGATGAAGCCCCTAAGCCATTCCAAAGGGACTTTAACAAACCTAGGGAAGGTTGGAAGCCTAGGGAGGATTGGAAACCTAGGGAAGGATGGAATAAGGATAAGAGAAAAACCATGGAAATTCCACAAAGAAATAGAAATATCAAGTGTTTTAAGGGCCTTAGATATGGACATATTTCCCATGAGTGTCTAAGTAAGAGAATGATGTATACTAATCCTTATGGTGAGGTTTCCACCGACGAAGAAGAAGAGGGAGAAGGATACCAAGGAGACCAAGAGGGAAATGCAGATGAGGAAAGTGATGAAGGGAAAGTTGTTGGTCAAGAATACTCTTTGGTGGGAGTCACAAGAAGTTCATTGAATTCACAAGCCATTGAGGATTAAGATCACAAACAAAGAGAGAACATTTTCTACACTAGGTGTCTAATCAATAAGATCCCTTGTAGTGTTATTGTGGATAGTAGGAGTTGCACTAACGTGATTAGTGCAAACTTAGTTGAAGAATTAGACATGAGTTGGATTAAACACCCCAAGCCCTACAAATTACAATAGTTAAACGATAGCGGGGAAATGAGAGTAAACAAGTAAGTTTTGGTGTCTTTTGAGAAGGAAAAATACAAGGATGATGTGCTATGTGATGTGGTACCTATACAAGTGGGTCACTTACTTCTAGGGAGGCCTTGGCAATATGATAGGCATGTAAGGCATGATGGGAGGAAGAATACTTATTCCCTAGTCAATGAGAGAACTAAGTTTACCCTCATCCCCATGGCCCCTAGTGAGGTGAACAAAGATCAAAGAAGTATAAAAGAGAAAGAAAAGAAGAAGGGAGCGCAAGATGTTAAGTAAAAACAAGAAATTGAGAAGAGAGAACAAGAGAGGAAAAAAAAAGAATTGAGAGAGATGATGGACAAACAAGTACCTTTGACAATCAAGGAAATGAGTGAGCAAGGACAAGAAAGGGGAGGTAAAAGAAGAGTGAATTTCTTTGCAAAAGAGAGTGAGGTCATAGAGGCTATAGAAGCTAAGGAACCGGTTTATTCTTCTTTTATGTAAAGGTTTTTATGTTTCTACCAATGATTCTACATTGTCTTTGCCTAATGAAATTACAGCTATTCTTCAAGAATTTGAAGACGTTTTGTTTTAAAGGAGATGCCCGGAGGATTACCACCCATAAGAGGAATTGAGCATCAAAACAACTTTGTGCCCGGAGCCGTCATCTCCAACTGACCGGCATATAGAAGCAACCCGGAGGAGTCCAAGGAGTTGCAAAAGCAAGTAGAGGCATTGCTTGAGAAGAGACATGTGAGGGAGAGCATAAGCCCATGTGCGGTTCCGATTCTCTTGGTGCCCAAAAAGGATAGGACATGGCGTATGTGCATGGATTATCGCACTATCAACAACATCATGGTAAAATACCGCTATCCCATTCCTAGGCTAGATGACTTGCTTGATGAGCTATTTAGTGCATGCATTTTCTTTAAAATTGATTTGAAATCCAGTTATCACCAAATTAGAATAAGAGAAGGGGATGGATGGAAAATGGCTTTTAAGACTAAACAAGGGTTGTATGAGTAGTTTGTCATGCCCTTTGGATTGCCAAATACTCCTAGTACTTTCATACGATTAATGCACCATGTTTTGAGGGAATTCATTGGAAAATTTGTTATTGTGTACTTTAATGATATATTAATCTATAGCAAATTATATGTGGATCATTTGAATTATGTTCAAAGTGTGCTTGTTGTCCTCCGAAGGGAGAGATTATATCTAACCTTGAGAAGTACTCTTTTTGTTTGGAGAGGATTACATTCCTTGGGTATGTTGTGAGTGCCAAAGGGATTGAGGTTAATGAGGGAAAAGTGAAAGCTATCCAAGATTGGCCAACCCCTACCACCATTACCTAAGTCTGTAGTTTTCATGGGCTAGCTAACTTCTATAGGAGGTTCATCCAAAAATTTAGCACTATAGCAGCCCCTCTAATCGAAATGGTAAAGAAAAATGTGGGGTTTAGGTAGGAGGAGGCCCAATAATAAGCATTTCAAGCTCTCAAAGACAAATTGAGCCAATCTCCAATTTTTAGTCTTCCTAATTTTGAGAAGGCCTTTGAGATAGAGTGTGATACTAGTGGGGTGGAAATAGGTGCTGTCTTGACCCAAGATAAAAAATCCATTGCATATTTTAGTGAGAAATTGTCCGGGGCGGCCCTTAATTACTCTACCTATGACAAAGAACTTTTTGCTTTGGTGAGGATCTTAGAATATTGGCAACACTACATTTTGCCAAGAGAGTTTGTCATTCATACCGATCATAAGACCCTTAAACACCTCAAGAGTCAACAAAATTTGAACAAGATGCATACAAGATGGATGGAGTTTATTGGGACATTTTCATATGTCATTCAATACAAGATGGGTAAGGAAAATGTAGTAGTGGATACACTATCTCGAAAGTATGCAGTACTAAACTTTTTAGATGCTAAACTTCTTGGTTTTGAACTTGTGAAAGATTTTTATGTTGATGATGCGGACTTTGGGGATATTTTCCATCCTTGTGAGAAAAGTACATTTGCTAAATATTTTAGGAAAGATGGTTTCTTATTTAGAGAGGTAAGGCTTTGTGTGCCGAAGGGTTCTATTAGGGTGTTGCTAGTTAAGGAGGCCCATAGTAGGGGACTAATGGGGCATTTTGGTGTTGCAAAAACCTTAGGCATTCTTAAGGAGCATTTCTTTTGGCCAAAAATGAGAAATGATGTGGAGAAACATTGTTCTCAATATATTATTTGTAGGCAAGCTAAGTCTAGAACCCTTCCACATGGCCTTTATACTCATTTGCCCACACATAATGTGCCTTGGGTTGATATTTCAATGGACTTCATCTTAGGATTGCCTAAGTCCAAGGGAGGAAAGGACTCCATATTTGTGATTATTGATCGATTTTCTAAAATGACTCATTTTGTGGCTTGTTCTAAGATTAATGATGTGTGCTATATTGCAGATTTATTCTTTAAGGAAGTGGTGAGAATGCACGGGATTCCAAGGACTATTGTCTCAGATAGAGATACTAAATTCCTTAGCCACTTTTGCAGAGTTTTATAGAACAAACTTGATACTAATCTCTTATTTTTCACAACTTGTCATCCTCAAACGGACGGACAAACGGAGGTGGTCAACCGAACACTCACCTAACTTTTGCGGACCATAATCAAGAAGAACTTGAAAAATTAGGAAGAGTGCTTGCCCCACATTAAGTTTACTTACAATAGGGCTATTGACTCTACCACTTCTTATTCTCCTTTTGAAATTGTATATAGTTTTAATCCTCTAACTCCTTTAGATTTGGTTACTTTGCCTATAGGTAAACGGTTGAACCTCGATGGAGCTAAGAAGGCGGAAATGGAGAAGGCACTCCATGAGAAGGTGAAAGCCACCATTGCAAAACAAAATGAAGAAATCGCCTATAAGCGCAATCAAGAAAGGAAAAAGGTGTCATTTGAGCCAGGTGATTAGGTATGGGTGCACCTCGTAAAAAGAGATTCCCCACACAATGATGGAGCAAACTAGATCCAATGGAGGATGGTCCATTTCAAGTTCTTGCCAAAGTTAGAGATAACGATTAAAAGATAGATTTACCCGATAAGTATCATGTTAGCGCCACTTTTAATGTTAGTGACCTTTCTCCCTTTGATATAGATGATGACAATAATTCAGAGACGAATCCTTTTCAAGGAGGAGGAGATGATGAGACTCCGCTTCATCATGCAAGTCAATATCAAGGAAGGGGAGGCGTGACCATACAAGGACAAGAACCAATGACAAGAGTTAAGTCCAAGAAGCTTTAAGATGATTTTCAATTGCTCATCAAACCATGCTTGAGGATAGAAGAGGGTTGGAAGGTTGAGAAAGCAAGCCAAGAGTTTATTTTGATGACTATCCAAGAAGGACCCCAATAAGAACTCAAGCCGGCAATAAAGGCGGACGAAACTTGACCAAGGGAAGCCTTCCAGCAGACAGCCGGCGCCGACCCCAAGCAGCCAAACTGGCACCGGCTTCAATCTACCCAACAACAGCTTCATTCTGGCATTCAACTGCCCAAAAATAGTTCGCAACCGGCGCCGGCTGTAGTGTCCAAACCGGCACTAGCTACAGCCAACGGCTACCCCGCATTTTTTATATTTTCTCCAATTTTCTCCAATTTTAAGTGTTTGTAAAGATTTATTAAGACCTAAAACTGTAATAGAACCTTAGGGATTATTTAGCTAGGATTAGGGAAGTATAAATAGAACCTTTAGTGATTTGACAACACAATTAACACACTTTAATTCAAATTTGAGAGAGAATCTCGAGAGGCCCTAGCCTCCTTGTTCATCTTGTTCAAGACCATGCTTAAGGGTTAGTCCTTCTTATGAATGAGTCTATAAATCTTTTGAATAATCTAATGTTGTTTCTTTGAATGGGTCTTAGTTGCTTTGTTCTTCTAAGGTTTGTTTGATTTCCATTATTTGGGTACCTATTTTCTCTATTCTATTTATTCTTGTTTGTCTTTTTTGCTTCAAGGATATTGGGGTGAGATTATAGTAGAACTTTGTACTATTCTTGAGGGTCTTTGAAGCTTAGATCTTCAAGGGTTTGATAGAGGGTAGGTCGTTATCTCATTTTCTCCTTTTGTCTCAAGAAGAATCTCTGTCTTTGGTCCCATTGGTTGAGTTGAACACATAGCCAACTAACCCACCCACAACACTAAGAAAAAGCCACTCAAGTTTCATATAAGTTTTTCTTTTGCATTTTATCTGCACTTTGTCGCTGCATTTTCTCTAGTTTTCTAATCAAAGAATTCTATCTTTATCACTGCAATTATTGATATGCTTTAAAGACTCTATCATTCTATAGTAAATCTGTTATTGATATCTCAACTACCCATCTTTTATATAGACTATCTTTTCACCATTTAGTACTGATTCAAAAGTTTCCTGTCTACTCTCCTAAAGCTGCGAAGCAAATCTGTCATTGTGAACACAAACATTACATTCCTCCTTGCAATCATAGATTTAATTAAAGACTTTATATAGTTGGGTGAAACTGTTATTGTTGCTTAATTTACCTATCTTAAATGTAGATCCCCTTTCCATCATTTAGTGGAGGTTTGAAAGTTCTTTAGCAACGCTTTCAAAGCTACACGGACAATATGTTTTTGGCTCATTCACTTTGTTGGTTCTTGCCTTAAGATTTTCAAAAGATCTTTAAAATTTGCATTTGTTTGCCATAAACCTTATTCACTCCCCTCAAAGGTTTATCAATTGGTATTAGAGCATCGGTCAACATTATCTTTAGTTTAACAGCCTTGTAGAAAAGATCTAGATGGTAAACACACTTCTCTGCCTTACATTGAAGGATCTTCAATAGATAGACCATCTTTGTTCAATAGAAGCAATTATACATTCTGAAAAAATAGAATGAAAATTTATGTTTGCTCAATCAATTTTGAGTTGTGGAATTTGATTGAAAAGGGGCCATTTGTTCTGTCGAAATTTGTTTAAGGTAGAAAAGTGCCTAAACAGAATAATGAATATGACAATGAGGATATTTCGAAAATGACTTTGAATTTTCAAGAAATGAATATATTGTGCTATGCTCTTGATGCTAATGAATATAATCGGGTTAGTGGTTTTGATTGAACTTACGAAATGTAGAGATTAATTGAAGTTACCCATGAGGGGATTAATCAAGTAAAGGAATCAAAGTTAGGACTTTTAGTCCACGATTATGAGATGTTAACTATGAAGCCATGTGAGAACATAATTGACATGTTCACCAAATTCACAAACATCATGAATAGATTGAATGTATATGGGAAAATCTATTCTCTCGATGAGCAAAATAGAAAGTTACTTGATACCTAAAGTTGGTAGCCAATAACCTTGGTTGTGGAGAAATCTAAGAATTTAAATAGCATACCAACTGAAGAGCTGATCGGATCTCTTTTGATCCATAAAATGAAACTCAAAAAGTTTCAAGAACATGATGATGATGGCAAAGGAAAAAAAGGAATAGTCTTAAAATCTGGAAATAATGAAGCTATCAGTGAACAATCTAAAAGTGATTGTGGTACTGATCTGGACAATGAAGAATTAGCTATGGTAGTTGGAAAATTCAAAACGATATTCAGAAAAGGCAACTTCAACAAAGGGAAGAAGTTCGTAAAAAAAAAAAAAAAAAAAGACAAACTTCATCATTCAAACCTCAATGCTTTGAATGTAAGAGTATGGAGCATTTTATTACTGATTGCCCAATATCTAAAGAAAGAGAAGCAAAGCACAAAAAGAAGAAAAGAAAATGATTAGTTGGGACTTGGGACCTAGTTGAATTGGAGACTGAAGAAAGCTATGAATCTGATAGTGAAAAAGTAAATATTTGCTTTATGGCCATCGAATATAAGGTAAATCCTACTTCCTCTAATTTGATAGCTGAATTGTATGATTCTGATAGTGAGAAGCTTGATGATCCAAATGAACTGCTTTTTGACATGTTTTAGAAAGTTATCTAGAAGAAATAAAGAAATGAAAATGAAAATTGATTCCTTGTTAGATGACAATGCCAAGCTGTTAGATGAGAACAAAGCTTTACTTGATTCCATTATATGCTCAATTGTTAAAAAAGATGTTATCCTAACTTCTTTGCAATGTATGACACTGAAGAGCAAATGTTTGTATGACAAAGTACTTTCACTTGAAAATATGCTCAGTGATTTTAATGACATGAAAAATAGAGTTGATGACCTTACCACATACATTGAGAAATTCACAAATGGCAAAAACAATCTTGAAAAATTACTTGGTGCACAACACGTAGTTGGAAATAGAAATGGTCTCGGCTATAGGCACAAAAACAAAGTTGGAAATTACAGATCCTACTTTATGAAAGCTATTTCCTCATACATGACTCATATTTGTTATATATATTGTGAAAAATCTGGATACATAGCATCTAGGTGTCATGTTAGGAAGAAAGTGAAATCCGGTGCAAAAACAGTTTGAAAAAATAAAGGAACTATTACTAATCCCCATGGACTCAAGAAAATGTGGGTACCAAAAGGCATTCTTCCATTTTATGAATAGGTACGTCAGTTGCAAAAATTAAGCTCCACAAAATGGTTCTTGGATAATGGATGCTCAAGATATATGACGGGAAATGCAGTACTAATGGATGACATTCAAGCTGCAAATGATGGATTTGTTATATTTAGAGATAAGAAAAGGGAAAAATACTCGGTATAGGTAATGATGGTAACTCAAGGAAAAATGAAAATGAACATTATGAAGCTCCATCACTTGACAACGATGTCAAAGAAGAAGAACTAGAGGAACAACAAGCCGAACAAAATGAACATAGAAGTATAAAGTATTGATCAGAATCTGCCAAAAGATTGGAAGTACAAAGTTGTCCAACCAAAAGAACAAATTATTGGCGACCCCAGCTACGGAGTTAAAATTAGATGGTATTTTATTAATAATTTTACTTTACTTTTGAGCATTGAACCTAATTGCATTGATGTGGCTTTGCATAATGATTTTTGGATTATGGCCATGCAAGAAGATTCAAATCAATTTGAAAGAAATCAAGTTTGGAAGCTTGTTCCTAGACCACTTGATCATCCTGGGATTGGTACCAAGTGGGTTTTCTGAAACAAACTTGATGAGCATAGTATTATCATTAGAAATAAAGTCAAATTACTTGCCCAAGGATTCAATCAAGAAAAAGGCGTTGATTTTGATGAAACTTTTGCTCCCGTTGCTCAATTAGAATCCATTAGCATGTTGCTTGCTTTTGTATCTTTCAAAGGTTTTATGCTCTACAAAATAGATGTCAAAAGTGCCTTCATAAATGGTTTTATTAAAGAAGTAGTATATGTGAAACAATCTCCTGGTTTTAGTCATGAATATTTTTCAAACTATGTCTTTAAACTTTTCAAAGCTCTTTATGGTAGCTCCTCGTGCTTGGTATGTAAGATTTAGTAGATTTCTACTTTCAAAAGGTTTTTCAAGAGGATTGATTGATACCACTTTGTTCATTAAATCTAAAAATTCTAAAGATATTACTATTCAAATTTATATTGATGATATTTTCCTTGGAGTTACTAATGATTCTCTATGCAAGAAATTTACCAAGACAATGCAACGAGAGTTTGATATGAGTATGATGGGAGAACTTAATTTCCTTCTCAGATTACAAATCAATGAAACCATAGATGGTATATTCTTAAATCAAGCTAAGTATGCCAGGAACAACTGAAAAGGTTTGGAATAAATGAAGCAAAAGAAAGAAATTGGCACACCTATGAGCACATTATTAAAGCTTGATAAAGATGAAAAAGGGTGCCTTTGTACCAGAGATCATGTGATGAAGAGTTATGTTTGTGTGGAATACATTCTAACTGATGAACAGCTTGCAGATATATTCACTAAACCACTGGCTGAAGAACAATTCGATAATCTAAGGAGAGGTTTGGAAATTACTAAATTATGTAACTAATGATTTTGTAAGAGATTGGTTGTTTATTCTTGCAGAATTCCAGAAAATCTTCTGATTTTGGATAGAGATATTAGATGCAGTATTTAGACAGTATTTTAAGTTTAACGGCACAGTATCTTTTGATTACGTGTAACACACCTTTTGGATAGGAAAATCAGATGGACAATCTGTGTCCAAATGTTCAAATCTTTTAAATTCTAAATGTTCGTGCCTTTTTTATTCCAGCCACAACACTCTCTGTTCTTATCAGAATATCTTTACATAATTTCAAAAATCACTTTTCTCAAACGTACTCAATTATACTTATACTCTTCAATACTTCTAAACCCCAAAAAGAATTCAAATCTATTTGAATCTTCTTCTCTTTTCAAAAATTCAACAACCTGTCATTTTTCTTAGACTTTTCTCTTTCCTTTGACCTTCGTTCTCTCGCCAAAAATCAGAAAAATCGAACCCTTCAATCCTGTTCACCATGGGTAAAACTCCAAAACCCAATAAAGGGGCCAAACCAATAATAAAGGAGATCAAGAAATGAAAGACAATGAAAAAGAAATCAATTGTTGTCAGACCGATATCTGCGAAGAAGAAGGAAAAGGGAGTTGCCATTGATAAACCAACTGCTCAAACTGCATCATCAAAACAACTTCTAGAAGAGGAAAAGCTTGGACACTCAGGTACCTCGAATTCCCAACTCAATAAATGAGTCTGAGTATAAAGATTTGGTATCTAGAAATAGGACCATTATTTTGGGTTATCGGGTTGATACTGAGGCATTTTTAAATTATGTGTGTATTCTGGGTTTGTTTAAATCAGTGGTTGGGGGTCTTTATTATTTGTGAATAATAAACTATAAACTATACTAGTTTGAAAATTCAATGTGAATTTGAGAAAGAGACGACATGAGGAAATAGTGAATGGGTTTATTGTATAGTCGTATACATCTAGAGTTGGAAAAGTGAACTTCAAGTTTTGACTGATGAGGATATTTATGCTTATGAAATATGTGTTGTTTTTTTGTTGTACAGTAAAATCCTTGTGTTGAATTTCTTTAAGAAAAATGAGTTCAGAAAATTCCAGGAAAATCATTGATCTGTTCTCTTGAAATTTTTACCCTGCACATACACATAAGGAGTTTTGGACTTGTATTTCTTCAGTCAAAAATGACTTTTTAAATGGCTATCTTCTACCTCATTTTAACCCATTTTGGACATACATTTTAGAAGTCCAAAATCTTGAAATCCAGTCTTATTTTTAAATGCACTTTATAGCTAGCATCTTTTTAACTACTGTTCATATATGCATATGCATAGGGGGAGTATTGCTTTTTATGATCTATCACCTACACCTCCTCATATACATATCTATACACATTTTTTTGTGACTGCTATTTGGCTATTTCCTTGAAAATAGTCCTTTTATGAAAGAAATGAGGATAAGGAGGTTGGTTGGACCACAAACTCATTGAGTTGTTTATGAGACTATTTTTCATTTTCCTTATCTTAATATCATAAACACTATTTGAGTTCTATATTGAGAGAATGAATTTCAGTTAAAAATATTCTTATTTCTCTCGGTCTAACATCTCCATACTACACATATCATTACTTTCATGTTAGAATTCCATCAAGTTTGTCATCACTCTAAAAAGGAGAGATTGTTAGCCCTAACTTATGACAAATACTGATGAGGACTGACTTGTGTAATCTACATGTGATAGGACATGTTTAACCTCAGTTTTTCCAAAGGCATGCAAATGAAATTGCTAAGCAACTCTTGAAGCAATGAAATCCACGTCAAGTATAACTTCAACTAAAGAGCTTGCAAAGCGTGAAGTCTTTGTGAAAGAATTATATATTAGGAATTATTGTAAATGTATTTCTTGTAAATTCCTATGTCTTTGTTAGCTTATGATCAATTTATTTTTACCTTAAAGCACACAAACAAAATGATTTCAAAGAGTAGTTTTTCAGATGTTTGGATTGAGTAGTCTGGATAGACCTCTGAATCCAAAACTCCATCCAATACTCTGTAATATTTTCAAAATGACTCTGCCTAAAAAATTACCATTTTGGACTCACCGTTTGAATAGATATTCTTCCATTTTGTGGACCAAAACCCTAGAAATCCTAACAGAAAGGAACTAGCCATTACTAGCTGTTGGGACATCGAGTTTAGCTCCTATAAACGCTTTCAGAACTCGATTTTGAAGTAGATTTTTGTACTATCTCTCCCAGAAACATTCTTACACTTTAAAATACAAAAATATCCCTTTTCATTGTATTTCAAAGTGAAATCAAAATTGCTCAAATGGTAAAAATGTACTTGTGTTTAGACTGTTTATATCTGCTCAATCTGTGAGCTAGTTTTGCTTTTTTCTCTCTGTTTTGTTTTTGTATCAAGGTTTGAGAAGTAAAACCCAATAAGGGTGAGCCTTGATTGTTAATTTTAAAGAGGTTGAGTGTAAAACTAAGTGTGGTGATTCTCTTATGTAAGATTGGTGTTTCCTGTAACACCCCACTACCTAGACCCGCCAGGGTTGGGAATGTCGCCCCATCCAAAGGACAAGGGGTCTTTATAACTAGGTCACACAAATAAAATAGCGGGATAAAAAAAAAAAAAGATACTTGAACTTAAAATTTATTACATCCCAAAAATAAAAATTAATCCAAGAATAAATCCAAGAATACCAAAAACAAATCCATAATAAAATTTATCCACTCTCATCTCCCCAAAACATTATGCAAAAATAAATCATCAGAAAATCTTCCAAAGCAGGCATAATCTAGCTACTCATCCCCGCAGCAAGATCGACCTAAAATCATGGTAAAAATGGTGGTGAGATAAAAATCTCAATAAGTCTGTGTGTGTTTAAGTGTCAGGTGAAAACAGTTCATGAATGCAAAGTATAAAATTCTTTATAAGAGATCACTGGCAAGCAATAAACATCCGTCAAAAGCAAGAGTGGTGTTTTGGCTTTTCCAGCCATACATAATTTAGAAAATCAACCACTCGAAAGAAAGGATTAAGGGTTACCACACGTTGGGCCCCATAACCGAATGGTCAGCATGCCACACTTTGTGCATACCGCCGGTCAGAATGCCACACTTTGTGCAGACTGACAAAAGTAGGTGATCGGCCTACTGAGCAAGATACTCCTCCTTCTCTTACCCAAACAACAATCGGGTGTCCATTCCGGCAAAACACAGTCACTTGATTGAAAAATAACACTGCTAGCTCGGACCGGCACGACCTACTAGACCGTCGTCTCATCCGGGAAGGAATTACCCCTCAGAGGTGGCCGCCTATTGAGAGACTTACCCTAACCCCTCAAAAACTAGCCTTAGTAGTCCACCCTTATTGAGTACTCAACGTAACTTGTCCCACTTGGGAAAAAGAGAACAAAACACAGTTCCACTCGAACATGGCAATTAGAGGTTTCCAAAGCCTTTGTCAAAATCAGTTTTAGAAAGAGTTTTGAGTTTAAGTAAATCTACTTATTGATTTCCAAATAGTTTGTTTGACTGAAATAAGAAAGGAATCAACCCTCAATTACCTTTACAAAAGTGAGTGTCCATACACTCTATATTTGGCTTGCCATATAAACATTTTCAACAATCAGGTTTTATGCAGGAGCTTACCTGGTTCTTGCTCACAATAAAAAGGTCTCCAACTGCTGACCTAGCCCCGCATGGGCAAATACAAACTACAATCAAACTCAAGCCAAAATTCACTTTCTCAATTTAAACAACTCAACTTATTACTATCATGATCCTAGTATCCCAAGCTTTAAGGCCAAACAATAAGTAAATAGGTTTACAAGCTAAGGATAATTTGATATTTAAAATAATTAATGTTTTGGGAAATAAGTACTTATAAGTTAAAGGTTTAAATATTGCTAAGAAAATTTAGAGTTTATTTGATGAAGAGTCTTAGGTTGTTTTTAGGAAAAATAATGATTTATTAATTATTTATCGTACTGAATTTCAGATTCGACCCTATTGCTTCCTGAAACTTTCCCCAGAAACGAGACGTAAACCTCGGGTCTCGATCTGACACTATGCTTGAAGGCACTCCATGCAGTCGGACTATCTCTCGAACATAAGTCTGAGCCAGCTTCTCCATCGAGTCCCTCACATTCACCGGTATGAAATGGGCCGACTTGGTCAGTCGATCCACCACTACCCATATGGTGTCCTTTTGAGTCCTTGACATGGGAAGCCCGGTGACAAAATCCATAGTCACCTCTTCCTACTTCCATTCCAATACTGGCAATGACTGCAATAGTCCCGCTGACTTCTTATGCTCTGCTTTGACTTTTTGGCAGGTAAGACAGGTCAAGACATACTTAACCACATCTCGCTTCAGTCTGGGCCACCAATAGGCTCTCTTCAAGTCCTGATACATCTTGACTTCCCCCGGATGAATGTCGTACTTGCTCTTGTGTGCTTCTTCCAAAATTTGCTCTCCGGGTATACACTGTTAGAATTCATGGACTCCTAAACACGGAAAACATCCATGAATCTCTTACGAGGATCCAAGTAAACAATTAAGAATATCGTAGGTTTGTAGATTTACCTCTGTTATGTGTAATCGATATCCTTCAGTTCCGATTGTGCTACTGTGCGTGCAACCCGAACAATCACCAGACGCTGCAGTTGTGCGAACGTCCTCTATCGGATACACACCGCGAACTCACTCGTCACCCGGGGAGTGCTAGCGCCTAGGGTTTTTGAGAGGCTTATTTTTTTTGTGGATGAAGGCACGAATTTTTACAACAAAATTGGCACACACAAGAAGACGGCTAGGGTTTTTCTTAAAAACCCACTCCGAACCTCTTAAAGTCCAACCCTAATAATATCTTATTATATTTTAATTTAAATTTAAATTAAATTAAAACTGATACGATAAGATTCTGCCATTATCTCGGTAATTTAACTAATTAATTTACCGAGTTAGATTCTTATAATCTAGACATCATTCAGATACATCGAATGTGGACATATTTCCAGATTCATTGTATCTGATAGATTTTCTAAGTTCGATTAACTTAGACATGTTTCTAGATTCATCGAATCCGGTTACCAGAAAAATAACCTAACAAGTTCGCTTATTGTGTGACCCTATAGGTTCATTTAACACTGGCAGTGTGTCCAAATCATATTCAAATGGCCCACAAGTTATAAGTGGTTTCTAGCAAAACATTATAACTATCTAGGTTAAATGAAGATCGGTGATCTCTTTGAACCAAACAATAATTTTATATTTAGTCCTTTTGTCACATGATATCCAGATTAAGCATAAGGCATGGAGCATGTCATCCTTATTAAGCTCAATCAATTATTTCTTGATTTCATAGTAGACTGTTCAAACAAATGATATCAATATCTTAGATTGATATATTTGAGCACGACCATGTATTTTAATAGTCTAACTTATCAATGGGCCCATGGATATCTCTCCCATAATTGAGAGGGACAAATTCCTTCACAATCAATCATATTCCTCTCCTCGATTTATTCTATATCCAACAGTAGTCTAATTTATTATCTAATTAAAGACAACTTTAGATAATGTCAAAATATAGAATTTATCAAGTAGGAAACTACGATGAATTTAGGTTAAAGGACTTTTAATATTATTATGGCTAGAAAGTACTTATGACATGTTCCATGAAGTACTCTCACAGTGGATCATATCCAATACAATGTTCTCTAACATTTATTTATGTTTTGACTTGATATCACAAATATCTATGACCAGTAAAATATAGCCATCCAATCACAAACATACTAATCTTAATTTATTATTGTTCCAATAATAATAAACGATCAGGGACAGATTTAGAATAGTCACTGTATTCATTGTTGGGTTTTACTATCAAGTCACGTACTTGATGACCACAAAACAAAACGCACTATTCATGGAAAGGAAAGCCTCATATTATTATATAAAACATAACGACAATAGTATAAGTACAAATTGACTCTAGGGCATATCCCCAACATACACAACCGATCCTTGAAATGTAGAACTCTCGTCTTGTCTAGACGGAATTCACTGCCGGGCCGCTTTAGCTCCTTGTCCTTGAAAAGCTGAAACTCGACGTTGCCTTGCTGAGCTTCCACGATTTCCCTTCTCAAATTCGGCACCAACTTCAAATTGCTTATGATAATCCCTTGGTCTTGCACTTCCACCCTTCTGTCCAACACATCCTGCACCGCTTGCATTTCCTGCACCCTTGACCTGGCCATCCCAACTTTTCTACTTAGGACGTCCGCCACCACGTTGGCCTTCCCAGGATGCTAGTTGATCGGGCAACGGTATTCTTCTAAGAATTCCATCCACCTTCGCTGCCTCAAGTTCAGATCCTTTTGAGTGAAGATATACTTCAGACTCTTAGGGTCGGTGAATACCTCATATTCAGCTCCATACAAGTAGAGTCGCCATTTCTTTTGGGCGAACACTATAGCTGCCAGCTCCAAATCATGAGTGGGGTAGTTGACTTCATGAGGTCTCAGCTTCCGAGAAGCATAAGCAATCACCTTCCAGTCCTGCATCAACACTGCTCCCAGTCCTTCTTTCGAAGCATCGGTATATAGCGCGTAAGGTTTCCCTTCCTCCGGTAGACTTAATGGAACACCCCACGACTACGTACCCTAAAAGGGCGGGGATGTCACCCCGTCCCGTAGGACAAGGGGTCTTTAAAACAAGGTATAAAATATAAAGGAAATCTCCAAAAGAATCAACTTTGATAAATGAAGAAATACTCTTATTACATCAGGCTCAAATTGGAGCAATACGAAATAAAACAAATATTGTTCAGAAGTATAAACGACAAAAGTCTCCTAGAACAGCAAAAGAAAAATAGCAAAAGCCTCTACTGTCAAAGCCCCGCTAACTCAGCACAATCTATCTCCTGAAAACATGATGTAAAACCGTGTGAGAATAAATCTCAGTAAGTCCTGTGGGTGCACATGGTGTTTTGAATAGTACGTGTATGCAAAGTGTAAAACATTTGTAGAAATAATTTGGCAAGTCATAAACAATCTCTTTTCGCAAGGAGTGGGTTTTTTTCATTATCACACTTTGTACAAAATAAATCCTCTACTCGAATAAACAGTCATGTCACCACACGTTGGGCTCCATGAGAACAAAATGGCCAAGGCACCACACTTTGTGCACCTTGTCTGGACCAAATTACCACATGTTGGCGTTCTGATCAAGGTGAGTGTACAGCTCACCGGGTGAGATACTCCTCCCTCTCTACACCCAACAAAACCATCCGGGTGTCCATGCCGGGAATATAAACAATACCATACCAGGTACAAATGCTAGCTTAGACTGGCCTGACCAACCAACACTATCGCCTTTTCAAGTAGAGTTCATCTTCTGGAGGTGGCCTTCTAACAGAAGACTTACGCTAGCCCTCCAAGACTAGTATTGTTAGCTTACCCTTATTAAGTACTCAACGAACATATCCGTCAATTCCTGATTCAAAATATCTCCACACCTTGGCTTTGTACAACGTGGTTTTTCTCTAAAAGAGTTTTCTAAAAATTTAGGAAAGAATAGTTTTCTTGATAAAATTATTAGTTTGACAAAACCGTTTAAAGAATAATCATCCACGTTTACAACCCAAATAATCATAGTTCAACAATAGCTTTACAAAGCTTCACAACATAGACTTGCCATCACAACATTTAACAAAAGAGTTTATACAAGGACTTACCATCACAACATTTAACAAAAGAGTTTATGCAAGGACTTACTTGATATGCCTCAAATAAATGAGATAAAATCACAGCTTGCTTTCCTCAATTATCCTCCTGATCTACACCATATAATATCATGATCAGGGTCTCAATTAATTCAAACATGCTCTAATCTCATTTATTTTCACAACAATTCGCAATCCCCTATTTAAATCCAAGTAAACTATCCAATACCCAAAGATCATATATGTGAAACCCCAGTCAAGACCAACCATAGAGTAAGGGGGTTGGGATGCATATCATGCTTTATTTCATGATCAAATATGTTTTCATATGATTTCTATGTGCTTTGAATTTGATTTTTATTATCTTGAAGTCTTGTTGGTGAGTGATGTGTGAGAGGGGCAAAATGGTAATTTTGCCCGAGGTGAAAATAAGGAGATAGCTTGTGGATTGAATAGGAAATAATTTTTCTAGTAGAAATAGCAACAAGAGTTGTTGTGGTTTAGTGGTTAGAGCCTCGGAATTAATTCTTGAGGTCTAAGGTTCAAAGTCCATCATAGAAGCTTTAGCTTGAGTAAATTTTATTTTGCTTGGAAATGGATGGTTTCGGCCATGAGGGCCTAGATCAATGTAGTGATGATGTCCTAGGAGAGACATGTTAGGAGGATTCTCACTTCACTCTTTTGTTCTTCGTGAAATGCCAAAAGGGAATTCGTTCTCCCTTGATCTTTAATTTTCCTTAATTTCCAACACCTTAGTTTGATCGAAGTGTTCTATCCTTTACCATTCCAGAAAAATTCAGTAGAGGACTAAGGTCTTTTAGGATCAAAATGTCCTAGTAAAAGGCTTCTCATAGTTTGGAAAATGTAAGTGATTTGTGGGAAAATTCAAGAGGAAAATCACTCTTGAAAGCTTGCTGAAATTTTTCCTCAAACTTAGTTCATTTATCTTTATGAAATGAGCTGAAATTTTCCAACTTGTTGTACCTTCAAAAGGTCGAAAATTCTAGCTCACATTCCCTCCCAAATGCTATTAGAAAAATGATCTTTAGGATCAGTTGAAACCTGAAAGTTTCTTGCCCAAATTCGGATTGCACAAGCTAGAGTAAAACAGGAAAAATTCCTGTACGAAATTCAGCCTTGTGAGCTCCAAATTAAGCTGTTCTCTCCCAGATTTTGTGCAGAACCATAGCCATGTTTTTCCTCCATAAAGAAGGCTAGAAACCAGCCTTGAATACCCCAGAAATCCCCTTCAAACCTCGCTGCAAACCTGCTGGAAATGGCAGACGAAAATTCTACCAGGAAAATTCTGTTCAGCGAAAATTCCTGTGCAGATTTTTGTCCAGCTCGTTTTCTCTTCTTCTTCCAACTGAAACACCAAGCTACTTCTGCAAAAACCTTCCTTAAACCTCCCCCAACAGAGCTCCATTGGGCCCCTTGAACTTCTGCACGAAATTCCATCAATGGCTGTCCGAAAATCTCTCTACAAAATTCCTACAATTAAGCTTGATTGGTTTCCAAAATTTCGGTCATCTTATTTAGCAACCTTCCATAATATTTTGCTCAATGGACCAGACTTCTTCTTCATCATTGTACACCCTACTTTCAGCCACCATAAGCCTCCATAAGTTAGCATTAATCCCACGAAATTCTGTCCAAACAATCAGCCATGGCAGACTTCAAAGCTGTCCAGAAAAATCAAGATATTCTTAGGATATCTACTTTCCAAATTCACTTCCTAACAATATTCTTCAAGGATTGTAACAACTAACCTTTCCTTTTCCCTTTTAAATCAGAGAATCAACTCCCTAAACCCTACTAGAATTCGGCCAGACCTATTCCCTCAGAAAAATCGGCAGCTGCACAAACTCTTCCTCTCTCTCTCAATTTTCTTCAAGCAACAAGAACACACACACACACTACACCAAGAACACCTACTTCTTCTCTACACCTAATAACCCTCCAAAACACCTCAAACCCTCACGAAAATCTTCAGATTTAGTCTACTTATTGCTGTGAATCCATCAACACCAATATTAACATCAAACTCCTCCAAACATCTTGCTACTTCGGATCAAAGCAAAAATTTCTGGACAAGAACATCTTCAAGGTAAACTTATTCTAACAACTTCATCCTCTTCAAACTTGATCTCTAGTGAGAATCTATATAAATAATCACGCTAATGACTTCTTCTTCTCTCTCTCTCTCTCTCTTTCTCTCTCTCTCTCTCTCTCACTCATGGACCGAAATTCCCTCTCTTGGCCAAATGGTTTCTTCCTCCATGACCATGCTTTCGCCACCTTTCTTGAACAAGATTAGCCATCTAGGAGTTGAGATCTTCTCTAAACTCCTTCAAGTCATTCATAAACCAAGTAAGTACCTTCAATCCTCTCTTTAAACTTTAGAATCATGTCTCTAGGTTGATGTTGTGAGAAGATGAATGGCGATGGGTTTGTGTATGTGTTGTTGTCGAGATTGAAGCATGGGTATATGGATGATTGTGAAGGAGATGAGATTTATGCAAGGAAGGACTATATTGGTGGATTGAATGATGAGTTGAGGTTTGATGCATGTCATAGGTAGTATTTGTGATGAAGCATGCTAGAGATTATGTCACCATTGGTGAATAGGATTTGTATGCATGATTAGATTTTGAAGCCATGATCATGTTTATGCTAGTAGAGGTTAAAGCATGTCTTAATAAATTTAGATCTATGCCTATGTGCAAGATTTGGATGATTTGATGAATTGAAGGATTGAGTATGTTATTGATTATGGTTGACCATGGAATCTTGATCATGATCTAGTTGTCCCTAAGAAAATTTTATTTCATGAATAAAATATTAGACCAAGCACGTCGCCCTGGGGAGCGCCTGTGCTATTTGTAAAGAAGAAGGACGGGACCTTGAGGCTGTGCATCGACTACCGAGGGCTGAACAATTTGACGATTAAGAACAAGTATCCTCTTCCGTTGATTGACGAACTATTCGATCAGCTGCAAGGATCCAGTTGCTATTCCAAGTTGGATCTAAGACAAGGATATTACCAAGTGCGGATAAGAGAGGAAGATATCCCCAAGACAGCCTTCAACACCCAATATGGGCATTACGAGTTCGTAGTAATGCCGTTCGGGGTGACTAACGCCCCAGCAGTATTCATGGACCTGATGCACCGAATATTCCGGCCTTACCTGGACAAATTTGTAGTAGTATTCATCGATGATATTTTGATCTACTCCAAGAGTCCGGAGGAACATGCGGAGCATCTGAGGCTCGTGTTGGAAAAATTGAGGGAGCATAAGCTGTACGCGAAGTTCAGCAAATGCGAATTCTAGTTGGACAGTGTGGCATTCCTTGGTCATGTGGTGACCAAGGAGGGAATTAAGGTAGATCCGGCCAAGGTGGAAGCAGTATCAGACTGGAAGCAGCCGGAGAATATTACCGAGATCCGGAGTTTCTTGGGTTTGGCGGGATACTACCAAAGGTTTATCAAGGGTTTCTCGACACTCGCATCGCCAATGACCTGTTTGTTGAGAAAGGATGTTCCGTTTATGTGGAACGAGAAATGCGAGAAAAGCTTCCAAGAACTAAAGAAGAGACTAATGACAGCACCAGTATTGGGTCTACCAGAGGAAGGCAAATCTTATGCTCTGTACACCGACGCTTCGAAAGAAGGACTGGGAGCAGTGTTGATGCAAGACCGGAAAGTGATTGCCTATGCATCATGGAAGTTGCGACCGCATGAAGTGAACTACCCTACTCACGACTTGGAGCTGGCGGCTATAGTGTTCGCCCTAAAGAAATGGCGACACTACTTGTATGGAGCCGAGTACGAGGTGTTCACCGACCATAAGAGCCTGAAGTATATCTTCACTCAGAAGGATTTGAACTTGAGGCAACGAAGGTGGATGGAATTCTTGGAAGAATACCGTTGCCCGATCAACTACCATCCCGGGAAGGCTAACGTTGTAGCAGACGCCCTAAGCAGAAAAGTTGGGATGGCTAGGCTAAAGGTGCAAGAAATGCAAGTGGTCCAGGACGTATTAGACAGAAGGACGGAAGTGCGAGACAAAGCGATTGCTATCAGCAACTTGAAGTTGGTGCCGGACTTGAAGCAGGAAATAGTGGAAGCTCAGCGAAGCAACGCTGAGTTTCAAATTTTTAAGGATAAGGAGCTTAAGCGACCGACTAGCGAATTCCGTCAGGACAAGGCAGGAGTTTTCCATTTCAAAGATCGATTGGGTGTACCCAGGGAGCAACAACTAAGGGTCAGAATTTTGGAAGAGGCACACAAGAGCAATACGCAATTCATCCGGGAGAGGTCAAGATGTATCAAGATTTAAAGAGAGTATACTGGTGGCCCAGAATGAAGTGAGATGTGGTCAAGTACGTATCGACCTGTCTCACCTGCCAGAAAGTTAAAGCAGAGCATAAGAAGTCAGTGGGACTATTACAGCCATTGCCAGTGCCAGAATGGAAGTAGGAGGAGGTGACTATAGATTTTTCACCGGACTCCCTACGTCAAAGACTCAGAAGGACGCCATATGGGTAGTAGTGGATCGACTAACCAAGTCAGCCCACTTTATCCCGGTAAACGTAAGGGACTCCATGGAGAAGCTGGCTCAGACATATGTTCGAGAAATAGTCCGACTCCACGGAGTACCTTCCAGCATAGTGTCAGACCGAGACCCGAGGTTTACTTCTCGTTTTTGGGGAAAGTTCCAGGAAGCAATGGGATCGAATTTGAAGTTCAGTACGATGGCGCATCTGCAGACTGATGGGCAGTCGAAAGGGTAATCCAAATATTAGAAGATATGTTGAGGGCCTGTGTTCTAGATTTTGGGGACAAGTGGATAGAATGCGTACCTTACGCGGAATTATCTTATAACAACAGCTATCAGGCCTCGATCGGGATGGCACCTTACGAGGCTTTGTATGGGCGCAAGTGTCAAGTACCGTTGTATTGGAGTTGGATGGAAGATGGACACGTGAGCAAAACCGGAGAGGTTTATGTGTAAGAGATGTTGGATTAGGTGAAGCTAATCCGAGAAAGGTTAAAGGCGGCTCAGAGCCGGCAAAAGAGTTATGCGGACAACCGGAGGAGGGAATTGGAATTCCAAGTCGAGGACCGTGTGTTTCTGAAGCTATCACCCAACTGGGGGATTGTGAAGCATCCGAAGGGGGAAAATTGAATCCGAGATATTTGGGGCCGTTTTTTATTAAGGAAAGAATAGGACCAGTAGCGTACCGGTTGGACCTACCGGATGGGTTGACGGGTATCCATGACGTGTTCCATGTGTCACAGTTGAAGAAGTATAATGCGGATCCCGGTCACGTGTTGAATGAAGAAACGTTAGTGTTGCAGCCAGACTTGAGCTACGTGGAAAAGCCTGTTCGGATATTGGACCGCAGTGTCAAAACCCTCCGGAATAAGCAGATATCAATGGTTAAGATTCAGTAGGAGCACCATGGCACGCAGGATGGTACGTGGGAATCGGAGGAATGGGTTAAGCGGAACTATCCCGAGCTGAAATAGAGGTATGCTTGAATTTTGGGACGAAATTCTTCTAAGGAGGGGAGGATGTGAAACCCCAGTCAAGACCAACCTTAGAGTAAGGGGGTTGGGATGCATATCATGCTTTATTTCATGATCAAATATGTTTTCATATGATTTCTATGTGCTTTGAATTTGATTTTTATTATCTTGAAGTCTTGTTGGTGAGTGATGTGTGAGAGGGGCAAAATGGTAATTTTGCCCGAGGTGAAAATAAGGAGATAGCTTGTGGATTGAATAGGAAATAATTTTTCTAGTAGAAATAGCAACAAGAGTTGTTGTGGTTTAGTGGTTAGAGCCTCGGAATTAATTCTTGAGGTCTAAGGTTCAAAGTCCATCATAGAAGCTTTAGCTTGAGTAAATTTTATTTTGCTTGGAAAGGGATGGTTTCGGCCATGAGGGCCTAGATCAATGTGGTGATGATGTCCTAGGAGAGACATGTTAGGAGGATTCTCACTTCACTCTTTTGTTCTTCGTGAAATGCCAAAAGGGAATTCGTTCTCCCTTGATCTTTAATTTTCCTTAATTTCCAACTCCTTAGTTTGATCGAGGTGTTCTATCCTTTACCATTCCAGAAAAATTTAGTAGAGCACTAAGGTCTTTTAGGATTAAAATGTCCTAGTAAAAGGCTTCTCATAGTTTGGAAAATGTAAGTGATTTGTGGGAAAATTCAAGAGGAAAATCACTCTTGAAAGCTTGCTGAAATTTTTCCTCAAACTTAGTTCATTTATCTTTATGAAATGAGCTGAAATTTTCCAGCTTGTTGTACCTTCAAAAGGTCGAAAATTCTAGCTCACATTCCCTCCCAAATGCTACCAGAAAAATGATCTTTAGGATCAGTTGAAACCTGAAAGTTTCTTGCCCAAATTCGGATTGCACAAGCTAGAGTAAAACAGGAAAAATTCCTATACGAAATTCAGCCTTGTGAGCTCCAAATCAAGCTGTTTTCTCCCAGATTTTGTGCCGCACCATAGCCATGTTTTTCCTCCATAAAGAAGGCTAGAAACCAGCCTTGAATACCCCAGAAATCCCCTTCAAACCTCGCTACAAACCTGCTGGAAAAGGCAAATGAAAATTCTGCCAGGAAAATTCTGTTCAGCGAAAATTCCTGTGCAGATTGTTGTCCAGCTCGTTTTCTCTTCTTCTTCCAACTGAAACACCAAGCTACTTCTGCAAAAACCTTCCTTAAACCTCCCCCAACAGAGCTCCATTGGGCCCCTTGAACTTCTGCACGAAATTCCATCAATGGCTGTCCGAAAATCTCTCTACAAAATTCCTACAATTAAGCTTGATTGGTTTCCAAAATTTCGGTCATCTTATTTAGCAACCTTCCATAATATTTTGCTCAATGGACCAGACTTCTTCTTCATCATTGTACACCATACTTTCAGCCACCATAAGCCTCCATAAGTCAGCATTAATCCCACGAAATTCTGTCCAAACAATCAGCCATGGCAGACTTCAAAGCTGTCCAGAAGAATCAAGATATTCTTAGGATATCTACTTTCCAAATTCACTTCCTAACAATATTCTTCAAGAATTGTAACAACTAACCTTTCCTTTTCCCTTCCAAATCAGAGAATCAACTCCCTAAACCCTACTAGAATTTGTCCTGACCTATTCCCTCAGAAAAATCGGCAGCTGCACAAACTCTTCCTCTCTCTCTCGATTTTCTTCAAGCAACAAGAACACACACACACACACACACACACACACTACACCAAGAACACCTACTTCTTCTCTACACCTAATAACCCTCCAAACCACCTCAAACCCTCATGAAAATCTCCAGATTTAGTCTACTTATTGCTGTGAATCCATCAACACCAATATTAACATCAAACTCCTCCAAACATCTTGCTATTTCGGATCAAAGCAACAATTTCTGGACAAGAACATCTTCAAGGTAAACTTATTCTAACAACTTCATCCTCTTCAAACTTGATCTCTAGTGAGAATCTATATAAATAATCATGCTAATGACTTCTTCTTCTTCTTCTTCTTCTTCTTCTTCTCTCTCTCTCTCTCTCTCTCTCACTCTCTCATGGACCGAAATTCCCTCTCTTGTCCGAATGGTTTCTTCCTCCATGACCATGCTTTCGCCACCTTTCTTGAACAAGATTAGCCATCTAGGAGTTGAGATCTTCTCTAAACTCCTTCAAGTCATTCATCAACCAAGTAAGTACCTTCAATCCTCTCTTTAAACTTTAGAATCATGTCTCTAGGTTGATGTTGTGAGAAGATGAATGGCAATGGGTTTGTGTATGTGTTGTTGTCTAGATTGAGGCATGAGTATATGGATGATTGTGAAGGAGATGGGATTTATGCATGGAAAGATTATATTGGTGGATTGAATGATGAGTTGAGGTTTGATGCATGTCATAGGTAGTATTTGTGATGAAGCATGCCAGAGATTATGTCACCATTGGTGAATAGGATTTGTATGCATGATTAGATTTTGAAGCCATGATCATGTTTATGCTAGTAGAGGTTAAAGTATGTTTTAATAAATTTAGATCTAAGCCTATGTGCAAGATTTGGATGATTTGATAAATTGAAGGATTGAGTATGTTATTGATTATGGTTGACCATGGAATCTTGATCATGATCTAGTTGTCCCTAAGAAAATTTTATTTCATGAATAAAATATTTACTAATAATTTTTGCTAGAGAATTTCGAAAACCCTAGGAAGGGTAGATTTGGAATTATAATATACGTAAAGGATATTTTAGTCAAATAAATAATAACTTTTCTAGAAAATAAAATAAATAAATATTATTTAAAATAAAGCAAATTAATTAAAGCCCTTATGAGAAAGACTTATACTTAATAAAATATTTACTAGATCAAAACCCTTAAGGATTTACTTATTATTTTCCAAGAAAGACTTATTAAATTTAATCTTAATTAGTTTTAGCTATCAATTATTTTCTAACAACTAAGCTATCATTAAATCACTATTTTACCTAGTACCACCTATGACTCTTGATCAAATAAACTCTAAATTTTCCTTAACAAGATTTAAACTTTCAACTTATTAGAATTTATTTCCTAATCCATTAATTATTTTAAATAACAAATTAAACTGAGCTTATAAACCTAATCAATTATTGTTTTGCCTTAAAGCTTGGGACACTAGGATCATGGTAGTAGTGAATTGAGTTGATTTAAAATTGAGGAAGTGGATTATGGATTGAATCTGATTAAGATTTGTATTTGCTCATGTGGGGTTAGGTCGTCTGATCGAGACCTTGTTGTTGTGAGCGAGAATCAAGTAAGCTCCTGCATAAAACCTGATTGATGTAAAATGTTTTCTTATGGCAAGCTAAATATGGAGTGTATGGACGCTCATTTATTTGAAGGCAATTGAGGGTTGAATTCATCATTAATTTCAACGCTTAAAATTATTTAAAAGTCTTTGGGCAGATTTTTCCAAACTTGAAACTCTTTCTAAAACTAATTTCTCCCAAAGCTTTGGAAACCCTCAGATTGTCATTTTCATGAAGCACAATGCTTTGTTCATTTTGTCCCAAGTGGGGAATGTCGTTGAGTACTCAATAAGGGTGGACTACTAGGACTAGTCTTTGAAGGGTTAGGGTGAGTCTCTCAGTAAGTGGCCACCTCTGAGGGGTGAGTCCTTCCCAGAAAAGATGCCAGTTCCAGTGAGTCGTGCCGGTCCGAGCTAGCAGTTCATTTTGTTTCAGTCAAGTGACTGTGTTTTTGCCGGAATGGACACCCGGTGGTTATTTGGATATAGAGAAGAAGGAGTATCTTACCCAGTAGGCCGATCACCTACTTTTATCAGTCTGCACAACGTGTTAGGCATTCTGACCGGTTATGGGGCCCAAAGTGTGGTAACCCATATCCCTTTCTTTCGAGTGGTTGATTTCATTACTTATGTATGGCTAGAAGAGCCAAAATGCCACTCTTGATTTTGACTGATGTTTATTGCTTGCCAATGTCTCTCTTATAAAGATTTCACACTTTGCATCCACGAACTGTTTCTGCTAAACACCTAAAGCACACATGGACTTACTGAGATTTCTGTCTCACCACCTTTTATCTTGTTTTCAGGTTGATCCTGCTGTGGGTGAGTAGCTAGTTTGGAAGAGAATGTGTTTTTAATTTTATGTACTTCTTTGGGAGACGAGTGTGGATGATTTTAATTATGAGTTTTGTTTTGGAATTTTATGGATGTACTTTGGAAGTGTTTTTGGGTTGTAATACATTCTTTTAGCTTGAGTATTATTTATTCCAGCAATTTTTTTTTGTGACCTAGTTATAAAGACCCCTTGTCCTTTGAACGGGGCGACATCCCCGGCCCTGGCGGGCCTAGGTCTTCCAGGGTGTTACAATATTCCATGACCATATGCTCATCCAACTAATAGACATCATTAAACCTTACTTTTAGCAACAAGGGTGGGTATTCCCTTACCTTGCAACAACCGGGTAATGAGGTCTCGATGCTCCTATGGTGATCGTCCCGAGTTCGCTTGAAAAGAAGAGAAAAGCTACCTCCTTTGCTCCTCTTGACCAAAAATTAAAGAAGAAGATGCAATCAGCCTCTATGTGGCTAGATTTAAGGGAAGAAGAAGGAGAAAAGAATCATTAGAGAAAACAGCATCAAGAGGTTGAAAGGATTTTTGCTTACCTTAAGGTGTGTTCGATTTTTGCTTAGAATAGTTCTTGAGTTTTTCGAGGATTTGCAGAGAGAATTTGCTGGAATTTTCATGTGGTAAGGAGGGAGTGTCAGCTACTGTGCTTTAGGTTTCGAGAAGTTTGATTTAGGGTTAGATGGTGGTGCTAAGAAGGACTCCTAATGGCTTTAGGTTTCTTGCACAGCAAGGGCAAAAATTTGCAGCTTGATGTACCTTTGGTGCTGGTTAAATTCAAGAGGGATTAAGAGGAGAAAAGTGTTCTGAAATTGCTCCCTAGGCTGGCCGAAATAATGCTCAAGAGAAGGGTTGAGTGTGTTCAGGTTTTTTGGCCAAAATAAGAGAGAGTTTGTGTGAGTTTTGATGACTGAAAATTCTGTGCAAGTGCTGTGCGAAAATTCTATGCAAGATTGACGATTTTTTGACTGTTTGGGCTACTATTTTTGACGAAATTCTAGAGGAGAAAAGTGTGGTTTTTAGGTGCTGGAATATGGCTTAATCAACAAAGAGTTTTGGTAGGTTTTGGAGTGCAAAGCTGTCGAAAATTCTGGGCATAAGCTGGATGAAAATTCTGGAATTTTTGGTGAAGAAAAATATGATTTTGTGTTACTAGAGTAATCTGATTTGGTGGAGGTTGTTCTAGGTAATTTGAGCTAGGGTTTGAAGAGTTTGATTGCAATTAGGTGTGAAAGAATTTCGTGTAGCTTGTGCTTGCACAAAGCCGCTGAAATTCAGCTAGGAAAAGCGATTCTAATCCTAGTTGATTTAGGATTGAATAAAATCTGGTTTTATCAAGGGTTTGGATAAGATTTCCTCTAGTCCTAGAAGAGTTTGGATTGAGCTAACATTCCTCCAAGAAGTGGCGGCACTTGCTGGAAATTTTTCCAAATTTTTAGCTAACATTCTAGGGTTAAAATCAACAAGGTTTCCTACTAGGAAAATGACTCATTAATTCCAACTATCCATGGCAACATCTATTAAGCTAAAATCAAGCTGAAATTTTAATTATTAGCTAGGGTTTTTTCGAAAATCCTAAGTAATAAAAGCTGAAAATTAAAAGTGAACTTTATTCACATCAAAGTCATTGAATTTAGGAAATAAATATAGAGACTTATTTCCTTGGAGTAATGGCACTAAAATTTCTCTAGGTTTGCTATATCTTTTTCGGCCAAGACATGGAAACGCCAAGGAAAAGAATCTTCAAGAAGAGAAACTAGGATTCACAAGAGATAGGATTCGAACTCGGGCCACCACGGAAAAATCACGATCCTTCCCTGTGAAACCCCAATCAAAACCAACCTTAGAGTAAGGGGGTTGGGATGCATAGCATATTTATTTGCATGTTTAAATATATTTTTGTATGATTTTATGTGCTTCAGATTTGTGTTTTATAGTCTAGAGGGCTTGATTATGATTATTGAGTGAGAAGGGCAAAATGGTAATTTTTGCTTGAGGTGAAATTATGGAGATAGCTTGGGAATTAAATAGGAAAAGCATTTTAGAGAGGAAATAAGAACAAGAGTTGTTGTGGTGTAGTGATTAAAGCCTTAGAATTAATTCTTGAGGTCTTGGGTTCAAATTCCATCATAGGAGCTTTAGCTTAGTTAAATTTTATTTTTGCTTGGGAAGTATCATTTTCGGCCTTAGTGGTGTTTGGAGTAGGGTAGAGATGTTGTCCTATGAGAGACATGATAGGAGTCTTCAAATCCTACTCTTTTGCTCTACACAAAATTCTTAAGGGGAATTCATTTCCTCTTGATCCTTAATTTTTCCTATTTCTCAATTCATTAGGTTGTTCATTTTGTTCAAGTTAATTTTATTCTAGAAAAATTCTAGCAATGTGCTGTGGCTTTGAAGGTTTGAAATGTCTTAGTAAAGGACATCATATGGACCGAAACAATGGAAGAGGGGGAAAGATTTCAAGTGAATTAAATTCCTAAGTTAACTTTCTAAAAATTCACTCTAGCTAGTTTATCTTCCTTCTTGGAATGAGCTGAAATTTTCGAGCTTATTATGCCTTCAAAGTGTCTAGTTTCTTAGCTAATATTCCCTCCCAAATGCTGCCAGAAAAATGTTCTTTAGGATCAGTTTACAATCTGAATTTCTTGGCCATTTTCGGACTACTCAAAGCTGGAGCAATAACAGGAAAAATTCCTGTACAAATCGCCACTTTGAGAGTCCAAAACCAAGCTGTTTTCTTCCAGATTTTGTGCAGAACCTTAGCCATGTTTTTCATCCATGAAGAAGGCTGGAAACCAGCCTTGAAAACCCCTGAAGTCCCCCTTCAAACCCTCTGCAAGTCGGCTGAAAATGGCAGCTAAAAATTTGCCCAGAAAAATTCTGCCTAGCGAAAATTCTGGGCAGTCCAAGTTCTAGTTTTGTTTTCTATTTTTCTTCCATCTGAAACACCAACCTTATTCTGAAAAAACATTCCTTAAACCTCTAGTAGCAGAGCTCCATTGTTCCTCTTAAGCTTCTGCACAAAATTCAGCAATGCCTGTCCAAAAATCTCTCCAACAAATCCCTGCAATTTAGCTTGATTGATTTCCAAAATTCCAGCCACCTTTGTTTACAAACTTCCCATAATGCATTCCCCAAATAACCAGACTTCTTCTTCACCATTAAGCACCCTACTTTCGGCCACCATAAGCTCCCATAGACCAATATTAATCCCACCGAAATTTTGCTCAAACAGTCTGCCATGGCAGATTTCCAAAACTCTCCAACAATCAAGATATTCTTGGAATATTTAGTTTCCAAATTCACTTCCTAAAAATATTATTCAAGGATTGTGACAACTAACCTTCCCTTTTTCCTTCAAAATCAGAAAAATAACTCCCTAAACCGTATAGAAATTCAGCCAGCCTAATTCCCTCAGAATTTTCGGCAGCTACACTATAATCTCTCAATTCCCTTCAATCTCCAAGAACACACACACTACACCAAGAACACCTACTACTTTCTTTCACCTAATACCCCTCCAAATCACTTCAAACCTTCTCTAAAATCTCCAGATTTGATCTACTTACTGTCGTGATTCCATCAACACCATTCTTAACATCAAACTCCACAAATCAACTCACTACTTCGGATCAAAACCAGAATATTCTGTAAAGGTTCAAGAACACCTTCAAGGTAAAGTTTGTTCTAACAACTTCATCTTCTCCAATCTTGATCTCTAGTGAGAATGTATGTGAATAAACATACTAATGGTCTCTTTCTCTCTCTCTCTCTCTCTCTCTCTCTCTCTCTCTCTCTCTCTCTCATGGCTGAACCTCCCTTCTCTTGGCCGGATGGCTTCTCCTCTCATGATCATGTTTTCGCCATCTCCCTTGGACAAAGTTAGACATCTAGGAGTTGAGATCCATTTTAAACTCCTTCAAGGCATTCATCAACCAAGTAAGTGCCTTCCATCTTTCTTTTAAATTCTAGATTCATGTCTCTAGGATGATGTTGATAAAAGATGGATTGCGGATAAGGTTTGAGTATATATTGTTGAGGTTGAAGCATGAATGTATGTATGAATATGAAGAAGATGGGATTTATGCATGGATGGATTATCTTGGTCGATTGTATGATGATTTGAGGTTTAATGCATGTCTCCATGTCATATGTAGTATTTGTGATGAAGTATGTTAGAGATTATGTCACCTTTGGTGAATAGGATTTATATTCATGTTGGATTGTTGAAGCCATGATCATATTTATGCTAGTAGGGGTTAGATCATGTCTTGATAAATTTAGATCTATACTTATATGCATGATTTGGATGATTTGATGAATTGAAGGATTGTATATGTCCTTGATTGTGGTTAGCCATAGAAATATGATCATGATCTAGTTGTCCCTAAGCTAATTTTTATTTCATGAATAAAATATTTAATAATATGATTTTGCAAAGTAATTTCGAAAAAAACCCTAAGAAGGGTAGATTTGGATTATTATATATATAAAGGATATTTTAGTCAAATAAATAATAGTTTTTTCTAGAAAAATAAAATATATAGATATTATAATATCAAATAAAGCCTTGTATGAAAATAATCATAATAGGTAAAATATTTATTATTAAAATTTAATTATTATCTTTTAATCAAACCTATTAAAATTTATTTATTATTTTTCAAGCAAGACTCATTAAAATTTATTTTCAACTAATTATAATTATCAATTATTTTCTAGCAATTAATTATTAATAAATTATTATTTTATCTAGTACCACCTAGGACTTTTCACCAAATAAACTCTAAATTATTTTTGCAAGATTTAAACCTTCAACATATTGTACCTATTTTCCAAACTCTAGTTATTTTAATATCAAACTAAATTTATTTTATAAACCCCTTTTATTTATTATCGAGCCTTAAAGCTTGGGACACTAGGGACATGATTGTAGTAAGTTGAGTTAGTTTTATTTGTGAAGGTGAATCTTGGCTTGAGTTTGATTGTGGTTTGTATTTACCCTATGCAGGGTTAGATCAACTGTTGGAGACCTTTGTTGTGAGCAAGGATCAGGTAAGCTCCTGCATAAAACCTGTTTGATGCAAAAATGATTTTTCTTAATGGCAAGCCAAATGTAGAGTGCAAGGACACTCATTTCTGTAAAGGCAATTAAGGATTGACTCCTTTCTTATTTTAGTCAAATGAATTATTTGAAAATCAATAAGCAGATTTACTCAAACTCAAAACTCTTTCTAAAATTGATTCTGAAAAGGATTTTGGAAACCCTTAATTACCATTTTCATGTGAAACTGTGTTTTGTTCATTTTCTCCCAAGTGGGATACGTTCGTTGAGTACTCAATAAGGGTAGGCTAGTAGTACTAGTTTTGAAGAGCAAGAGTGAGTCTTCTGTCAGGAGGCCGCCTCCAGAAGATAAGCTCAACTTAGAAAAACGTCAGTACTACTTAGTCATACCAGTCCGAGCTAACAGTTTTTATTTCAGTCAAGTGACTATGTTTTGCCAGAATGGATACCCGGTTGTTGTTTGGGTATAGAAAATGAGGAGTATCTTGCCCAGTAGACCGATCACCTACCTTTTGTCAGTCTGCACAAAGTGTGGCATACTGACCATGTGGACATGGGGCCTAACGTGTGGTAACCCATGACCACCCTTTTTGAGTGGTTGATTTTATTGTACCTATATGGTTTAAAAGACAAAACGCCACTCTTGTTTTTTTTACATCATTCATTGCTTGCCAGTATTTCTTTTGTCAGTGCACAAAGTGTGGCAGTCTGACCGTTGTATGGTTATGGGGCCCAACGTGTGGTAACCCGTAATCCTTTCTTTTGAGTGGTTGATTTTATTGTGCACTTGTATGGTTTCAAAAAGAGGAAAACACCACTCTTGCTTTTGACTAATGTTTATTGCTTGCCAATATCTCTCTTATAAAGATTTCACACTTTGCATCCATGAAGTGTTTTCACTAAACACCCAAAGCATACACGGACTTACTGAGATTTCTATCTCATCACCTTTTTACCATGATTTCAGGTCGATCCTGCTGTAGGGATGAGTAGCTAGTGTTATCTGCCTTGGAAGAGAATGTTGTCTTTTATTTTTATGTATTGCTTTGGGGAGTTGAGAGTGGATGATTTTATTTATGGATTTGTTTTTCTTTTGGGAATTCTTGGATTCATTCTAGGTTTTAATAAACTTTAAGTTAAAGTATTATTTTTGTTCCGCTATTTTATTTGTGTGACGTAGTTATAAAGACCCATTGTCCTTTGGACAGGGCGACATCCCCGGCCCTGGCGGGCCTAGGTAGCGAGGTGTTACATTCCCGCTATTCCAAATCAATTCCAATACTAATTCTTCCTACAAGAAGTTCTTACCACCCCAATACTTGTCCTTCCAAATCTTTGACCACACCTCCTTTAACCAAATCTTTAACAACACACTATTTCACCTCAATTAATTCAAATGCAAGAGCAACGTAAAAATTCAAATGCATCCATGCAAATAAAATAATTCTAAGCTACCACTAAAATTCAAAATACTATGCAATGCATGACTTTTCCCCATAGTCAAAGGTAGTTTTGGGCGAGGTATTAAATCCCCTCCCCCTTAAGAGAATTTTGTCTTGAAATTCAGATGTCATACCCTTAGAGCATATTCGGATACTTCCGTCTTAACCATTCCTTCGTTTCCCACGTCGCATCCTATGCTCCATGATGATCCCAAAGTATCTTCACTATGGGTATCTGCTTGTTTCGAAGAGTCTTGGTACTCCATTCCAAGATCTTGACTGGTCTCTCCACATAACTTATATTCAGTTGCAACTCTAACGGTTCTTCATTGAGTACATGACTCGGATCGGGGTTGTACTTCTTCATCTGAGAAACATGGAATACATCATGCATCCCTGCTAGACCATCAGGTAGATCCAATCGGTAGGCCACCGGTCCAATTTTCTCCAATATCGGGAACGGTCCTAGATACCTAGGACTCAACTTCCCTCCTCTCGGATGCTTCAGGATTCCTCTACTAGGAGTCAACTTCAAGAATGCACAATCACCTACTAGGAATTCTAGTTCCCTTGTCCTAGAGTCTGCATAACTCTTCTGTCTGCTTTGCGCTGCCCTTAGCCTTTCTTGAATTAACTTGATCTTGTCCGTCATCTCCTAAATGCATACTTCACCAGTCCTCTTAATGTTCCCCTCTTCTGTCCATCCCCAGTATATCGGTACTTGGCATTTTCACCCATACAGTGCTTCGTACGGCGCCATCCCAATCGACGCCTGATAACTGTTGTTATATGCTAACTCCGCATGCGGTAAAGACTCAGTCCACTTATCTCCAAAATCCAAGATATATGCTCGGAGCATGTCTTCCAGAATCTGAATGACTCTCTCGGATTGACCGTCCGTCTGCGGATGAGCAGAGGTGCTGAATTTCAGGGTCGTGCCCAAGGACTCCTGAAACTTACCCCAGAACCTTGAAGTGAATCTAGGGTCCCTATCCGACACAATACTCGACGGTACACCATGCAACCTTACAATTTCTCGGGTATACGTCTGAGCCAACTTTTCTATCGAGTCCCGCACGTTCACTGGTATAAAATGCGCTGTCTTGGTCAATCGGTCCACTACCACCTAGATTGCATCCTTGTGTGACTTGGTCATCGGAAGGCCAGTTACAAAGTCCATGGTCACCTCTTCCCATTTCCACTCGGGAATTGGTAACGGTTGCAGTAAACCTGCAGACTTCTTATGCTCCATCTTAACCTTCTGGCACGTCAGGCAGGTTGACACATGCTGAACTACATCCCTCTTCATTCCAGCCCACCAATATTTCCTCTTCAAGTCTCAGTACATCTTTACCTCCCCAGGGTGTATGGTATATTTGCTCTTGTACGCTTCATCCAGTATCCTCTTCCTTAGGTCTCAGATGTTAGGCACACAAATCCGGTCTCGAAACTATAATACCCCCTTCTCATTGGTTCGGAAGTCACTTCCTCCTCTTGCGATCTCTTTCTCGTTAAAAATCTGAAATTCCGCACTATCCTGCTGGCCTGATACAATCTCCTGATCCAGATCGGGCTTCACGGTCAGATTGCTCACGCAGATCTTCCTCCCTTGAACTTCTGCCTCTTGCTCCAGGATATCCTGGACTACTGACATCTCCTACATTCTCAAATGAGCCATCTTCACCTTCCGACTCAATGCGTCAACTACCACATTCACTTTGCCCGGGTGATAATTAATAGGGCACTTATACTCCTCGAGAAATTCCATCCACCTACGCTGTCGAAGATTCAGGTCCTTCTGTGTGAAGATGTACATCAGACTCTTATGGTCAGTGAAGACCTCGTATTGCGCACCATACAAGTAATGTCACCATTTCTTCAAGGCAAACACTATAGTTGCCAACTCCAAGTCATGCGTTGGATAATTAGCTTCATGCGGCTTTAGCTTTCTAGATGCATAGGCTATGACCTTCCCTTCCTGCATCAGCACAGCCCCCAAACCTTCCTTGGACGCATCTGTATAGAGTGCATAGGGCTTATCAGCCTCAGGCAGACTCAGCACAGGTGCTGAAATCAACCTCTTCTTAAGCTCTTGGAAGCTCTTTTCACACTTTTCACTCCAAGCAAAAGAGACATCCTTCTTCAACAGTCGCATCATTGGTGAAGCCAGAGTAGAAAAATTTTTGATGAATCGCTGATAGTATCCGGCTAGCCCAAGGAAACTTCGTATCTCGGTAACGTTCTCCGGTTATTTCCAGTTAGCTACGGCTTCCACTTTGGCAGGGTCCACTTTGATCCCCTCCTTGGATATCACGTGACCAAGGAAAGACACTGAGCTCAGCCAAAACTCACATTTACTGAACTTGGCATAAAGCCTAAATTCCCTCAGCTTCTCTAAGACCAATTTTAAGTGCTCCGCGTGGTCCTCCGGATTCTTGGAGTAGATTAAAATGTCATCGATGAATATAACCACGAACTTGTCCAAGTATGGTTGAAAAATGCGATGCATCAAATCCATGAATACTGCCGGTGCATTGGTTACACCGAACGGCATTACCACGAACTCGTAGTGGCCGTATCACGTGTTGAATGCAGTCTTAGGAATGTCTTCTTCCTTAATCCACACCTGGTAATATCCTTGCCACAGGTCCAACTTCGAAAAGCAAGCGGCGCCTTGCAGTTGATCAAACAACTCATCAATCAAGGGTAGAGGGTATTTATTCTTGATCGTTAGATTGTTCAGTCCCCGATAGTCAATACATAGCCTCAAGGTACCATCTTTCTTCTTGACAAACAACACCAAGGCTCCCCACGGTGACGTACTCGGCCGAATGTAGCCTTGCCTTAGCAATTCTTCCAATTGCTCCTTCAACTCTGTCGATGCCATCTGATAGGGGGTTCTTGACACCGGTTCTGCTCCGGGAGTCAGATCTATGGTGAACTCAACTTTCCGTTCAGGGGGTAGAGAAGTGAGCTCCGTAGGGAACACATTCGAAAAGTCTTTCACTACCTCCGTACTTTCCAAGGTACACTGATCTTTCGATTTGTTTAGGAGATACGCCAAATATCCCGTACATCCTTTCTTGAGCAACTTCCGAGCTTTAGCTCCAGTAATGAGACATTTCAGTTCCTTCGTTTGTCTGCCGTTGAATTCAAGTACGTCCCGACCAAGTCTCATAAACTGCACTGTCTTGATCTTACAGTCCATACGAGCTCCGTGCTTCGACAACCAGTCCATTCCCAAGATCAGGTCATAATCATCCATGGGCAGGATTATAAGGTCGGCCTCCAGAATCTCTTTCCCTACCTCAACTCCACAACTTCCCATTTTCTTGCCTACTTCCGCCACCTTTCCCAAGGGGGAACTAACTACTAGGGTATAAGGTAGCTCATTTCCTTCCCAACCAAGATGTGAAGCACATACTTTACTTACATAAGAGTGTGTGGATCCTGGATCTATCAGAATATTAACAAGACAACCTTGGATAGAAAGGTTACCTTTAATCACGGCGGCGTCCGCTCCAACTTCCTCTCGGTTCAGGGCAAAGACTTTAGCCTTCACCTGAGGCTTATGGCCTCCCGCTCCAGTTGGTCTAGCAGCGGCGCCTCTATTACCTCCCATTGGTTGAGCCGGTGCGGTCTGTTCAATCCTTAAGGGTTTGGGGCAGGCGTTTCTCAGATGTCCCGGGTCTTCGCAATTGAAGCACCTCCTTACACCCCCATTACCCCAGCAATTCCTCTCGGTGTGACCTCGCTTCCCACACAGTCGGCAATTTAGGCTGCCTTGCATTGGTCCTGCTACAGGCACTCGAGGCTGCTTACCCCGGTTTCCCACGGCATAAAGACCGTAGGTCATTTATTGCCGGAATGCCTCATACATGGACTACTCGGTTGGAAGGGTCGGTTCACCGGTCGATGCCGATCTTCGTTCTCCGTCCGAGAAGCTGCGTCCACAACGGCAGTGTATGACGTTGGTGGCGATGGGGCCAATGCTTTCCTCAACTCTAGCCTAAGCCCTTTCACGAATTGCTGGGTGCGCTTTCTGCTCCGTATCCACCAAGAACTTGTAGTACTTGGACAACTACATGAATCGGGCTGCATATTGGGCCACAGTCATGCCTCCCTGCCTGAGGGTCTGGGATTCATCCTCCCTCTTCTCAGCCACCCATTGAGGAATGTACTCAGCCTGGAAAGCTTTCGTAAAATTGTCCCAGGTCCACTCCTACTCCTCTTTGTCCCAATCACCCCGTACTCATTGCCACCATACCCGAGACGGTCCCCTTAGCCGAAAAGCAGCAAACTTCACCATCCTCTCTTCCGAGTACTGCAAAGTAGCGAAGATGTCCTCCATTTGCTCAATCCATTGCTCGGTCTTCTCGTCCTGTTCCACCTCCCCTTGGAAGATGGGAGGCTGGAACTTCAGGAAATGCTCCAGAGCCTCATCCTCTCCCCGCGGTGGTTTCCTGGCCACCTTGTCTAACCTTTCAGTCAGGTTCTGCAGGATCGAGGCCATCTTGTCGAAAGCCTGACCTATGGTCACATCCCGTGACCTCTCCGAAGCCAATTCCTGCTCTTGTGGTAGGTGCTCTTCCACGTCGGGGGTGAAACGATGCATCTGCTCAAATTTTGGGGTGGAGGATGCACTCTCCTGCACTGTTCTGCTATGCACAACTGTTCTGCGTCTTGGTGCCATCTTAATCACATTCACTCCGGGTCAGTTAGTTACCAAGGGGAAAAGAATATGCTTGGATGCATGATCAGTTGATAGCAATGTACTTATCTACAAGAGAATGTGATGATATCGTGCAAGGGTAAATCAAGTAATAAACGAAACTCATACTTTTCATATAAACCATTCTTTGCAGAAAAGAAGGGGTTATCCCATATGACACCCTTTTTATTTAATAAAATAATAAATAAGTCCTATGAGCAACATGCTCCTTTAAAAGAAATAAACAACCAAAGGTATGCAAATCCCAAAGAAAGAAAAGTAAAAGCTGCTGGTCTTCTAGACTCGACTCTCTCTAGTTTCAACTGAAGCATCGGAGTCGTCAGAGGCTGGTTCCACAAGCCACCCCACTGAACTATCAGGTCTCCCTATGTAGTTCCTCGCAAATCCAACACTCTCACTTGGCTGCCCTGACTCACCCTCTCGGCCTCTCTTGGCTCTCATGGCCGTCTCATAGAGCTCATCCAATTCTAATCTAACCGCATCCTTAGGCGCAGGCCTCTCACTCCCCAAGTCAGATGGATCAACCAACCCCTTTCTCCTTAGCATGGCATCTATACCCAATCCATATCAGAGTCCATACCCCTTAGGACTCTCTTCTAGCTTCCTCTTTCCCTTATCTACCCCTCCTGGAACTGACGGCCGAAATTCCCTCTCTCCCCAGGTAACTCCATCCCTTGACCTACCTTCCTCACCCCCGGACTCCTTAGGGTCGTAGCAAGCAAGGGTCCTATCAACTTCTTCTATCTGCAGGGTCTGGGGAACCTCTATTCCTTCGATATCCTCCTCTTCTACCCCAACCATCTCTCCCTCGTTCTCATCGTCCCCCTTGTTCCCAAGCTCATCTACCTCTTCCTCACTTAACTCTGCCATCTCCTTATCTCCTTCGTACTCTCCTAAGCTCTCCCCAGCCTCTATCTCTGCCTCAACCACCGGGTCATCTAGCACCGGCAGCTCACGCTACCTCTCTGAATCAGACGCGGGTGGATCAACTACGGGTAGTGGGGCAGGTGGATTCCCACAGCCAGCGGGCCAGTCTCTGACAGCCGATACAACCCTTTTGACCATCCTATAAACAAAAGACAAGAATTAGTACCAGATCAAAATACTTAAGAGGATAGAACCCAATAAGTCAAGTAATTGCCTAAACTATGTCTCTGATACCACTTGTAACACCCTACGACTACGTACCCTAAAAGGGTGGGGATGTCGCCCCGTCCCGTAGGACAAGGGGTCTTTAAAACAAGGTATAAAATATAAAGGCAATCTCTAAAAGAATCAACTTTGATAAATGAAGAAATACTCTTATTACATCAGGCTCAAATTGGAGCTATACGAAATAAAACAAATATTGTTCAGAAGTATAAACGACAAAAGTCTCCTAGAACAGCATAGGAAAAATAGCAAAAGCCTCTACTGTCAAAGCCCCGCTGACTCAGCACAATCTATCTCCTAAAAACATGATGTAAAACCGTGTGAGAATAAATCTTAGTAAGTCCTATGGGTGCACATGGTGTTTTGAATAGTACGTGTATGTAAAGTGTAAAACATTTGTAGAAATAATTTGACAAGTCATAAATAATCTCTTTTCACAAGGAGTAGGTTTTTCTCATTATCACACTTTGTACAAAATAAATCTTCCACTCGAATAAACAGTCATGTCACCACACGTTGGGCTCCATGAGAACAAAATGGCCAAGGCACCACACTTTGTGCACCTTGTCCGGACCAGATTACCGCACGTTGGGCGTTCTAATCAAGGTGAGTGTACAGCTCACCGGGTGAGATACTCCTCATTCTCTACACCTAACAAAACCATCCGGGTGTCCATGCCGGGAATATAAACAATACCATACCAGGTACAAATGCTAGCTCGGACTGGCCTGACCAACCAACACTGTTGCCTTTTCAAGCAGAGTTCATCTTCTGGAGGTGGCCTCCTGCCAGAAGACTTACGCTAGCCCTCCAAGACTAGTATTGTTAGCCTACCCTTATTGAGTACTCAACGAACATATCCATCAATTCCTGATTCAAAATATCTCCAAACCTTGGCTTTGTACAACGTGGTTTTTCTCTAAAAGAGTTTTCTAAAAATTTAGGAAAGAATAGTTTTCTTAATAAAATCATTAGTTTGACAAAACCGATTAAAGAATAATCATCCACGTTTACAACCCAAAAAATCATAGTTCAACAATAGCTTTACAAAGCTTCACAACATAGACTTGCCATCACAACATTTAACAAAAGAGTTTATACAAGGACTTACCATCACAACATTTAACAAAAGAGTTTATACTACTTGATATGCCTTAGATAAATGAGATAAAATCACAGCTTGCTTTTCTCAATTATCCTCCAGATCTACACCATATAATATCATGATCAGGGTCTCAATTAATTCAAACATGCTCTAATCTCATTTATTTTCACAACAATTCACAATCCCCTATTTAAATCTAAGTAAACTATCCAATCCCCAAAGATCATATAACATGACCATATGCTCATCCAACTAATAGACATCATTAAACCTTACTTTTGGCATCAAGGGTAGGTATTCCCTTACCTTGCAACAACCGGGTAATGAGGTCTCGATGCTCCTATGGTGATCGTCCCGAGTTCGCTTGAAAAGAAGAGAAAAGCTACCTCCTTTGCTCCTCTTGACCGAAAATTAAAGAAGAAGATGAAATCAGCCTCTATGTGGCTAGATTTAAGGGAATAAGAAGGAGAAAAGAATCATTAGAGAAAACAGCATCAAGAGGTTGAAAGGATTTTTGCTTACCTTAAGGTGTGTTCGATTTTTGCTTAGAATAGTTCTTGAGTTTTTCGAGGATTTGCAGAGAGAATTTGCTGGAATTTTCATGTGGTAAGGAGGGAGTGTCGGCTACTGTGCTTTAGGTTTCGAGAAGTTTGATTTAGGGTTAGATGGTGGTGCTAAGAAGGACTCCTAATGGCTTTAGGTTTCTTGCACAGCAAGGGCAAAAATTTGCAGCTTGATGTACCTTTGATGCTGGCCAAATTAAAGAGGGATTAAGAGGAGAAAAGTGTTCTGAAATTGCTCCCTAGGCTGGCCGAAATAATGCTCAAGAGAAGGGTTGAGTGTGTTCAAGTTTTTTGGCCAAAATAAGAGAGAGTTTGTGTGAGTTTTGGTGACTGAAAATTCTGTGCAAGTACTGTGCGAAAATTCTGTGCAAGAGTGACGATTTTTGGACTATTTTGGCTGCTGTTTTTGACGAAATTCCAGAGGAGAAAAGTGTGGTTTTTAGGTGCTGGAATTTGGCTTAATCAACAAAGAGTTTTGGTAGGTTTTGGAGTGCAAAGCTGTCGAAAATTCTGGGCATAAGCTGGACGAAAATTCTGGAATTTTTGGTGAAGAAAAATCTAATTTTGTGTTACTAGAGTAATCTGATTTGGTGGAGGTTGTTCTAGGTATTTTGAGCTAGGGTTTGAAGAGTTTGATTGCAATTAGGTGGGCAAGAATTTCGTGTAGCTTGTGCTTGCACAAAGCCACCGAAATTCGGCTTGGAAAAGGGATTCTAATCCTAGTTGATTTAGGATTGAATAAAATCTGGTTTTATCAAGGATTTGGATAAGATTTCCTCTAGTCTTAGAAGAGTTTGGATTGAGCTAAAATTCCTCCAAGAAGTGGCAGCACTTGCTGGAAATTTTTCCAGATTTTTAGCTAACATTCTAGGGTTAAAATCAACAAGGTTTCCTACTAGGAAAATGACTCATTAATTCCGACTATCCATGGCAACATCTATTAAGCTAAAATCAAGCTGAAATTTTAATTATTAGCTAGGGTTTTTTCGAAAATCCTAAGGAATAAAAGCTGAAAATTAAAAGTGAACTTTATTCACATCAAAGTCCTTGAATTTAGGAAATAAATATAGAGACTTATTTCCTTGGAGTAATGGCACTAAAATTTCTCTAGGTTTGCTATATCTTTTTCGGCCAAGACATGGAAACTCTAAGGAAAAAAATCTTCAAGAAGAGAAACTAGGATTCACAAGAGATATGATTCGAACTCGGGCCACCATAGAAAAATCACCATCCTCCCCGCTATTCCAAATCAATTCCAATACTAATTCTTCCTACAAGAAATTCTTACCACCCTAATACTCATCCTTCCAAATCTTCGACCACACCTTCCTTAACCAAATCTTTTACAACACACCATTTCACCTCAATTAATTCAAATGCAAGAGTAACGGAAAAATTCACATGCATCCATGCAAATAAAATAATTCTAAGCCACCACATAAAATGCAAAATACTATGCAATGCATGACTTTTCCCCATAGTCAAAGGTAGTTTTGGGCAGGGTATTACACTTAATACCGGTGTTGTCATCAGTCTATGCTTCAGTTCTTGAAAACTTTTCTCCCATTTCTCGTTCCACACAAATGGAACATCCTTTCGGAATAATCGGGTCATTGGCGATGCAAATGTCGAAAATCCCTTGATAAATCTTCGATAGTAACCAGCCAGTCCCAAGAAACTCCAAATCTCAATGATACTCTCCGGCTGCTTCCAGTCCGATACCGCTTCAACCTTTGCTGGGTCCACCTTGATTCCCTCATTGGTCACTACATGGCCAAAGAATGCCATATTGTCCATCCAAAATTCGCACTTGCTGAACTTGGCGTACAGCTTGTGCTCCCGAAGTTTCTCCAGTACGAGCTTCAGATGCCCTGTATGCTCCTCCGGACTCTTGGAGTAGATCAAAATGTCGTCGATGAAGACCACCACGAACTTGTCCAGATAAGGTCGGAATACTCGGTGCATCAGGTCCATGAATACTGCTGGAGCGTTAATCACCCCGAACGGCATCACTACGAACTCGTAGTGTCCATATCTGGTGTTGAAGGCTATCTTGGGAATATCATCCTCTCTTATCTGCACCTGGTAGTACCCTTACATCAGATCCAACTTAGAGTAGCAACTGGACCCTTGCAACTGATTGAATAGCTCGTCAATCAACGGTAGGGGATATTTGTTCTTGATCGTCAAGTTGTTCAACCCTCAGTAGTCGATGCATAGCCTCAGAGTTCCGTCTTTCTTTTTTACAAATAGCACAGGCGCTCCCCAGGGCGACGTGCTCGGCCTGATATAGCCTTGACTCACTAACTCCTCCAACTGCTCTTTCAACTCTTTCAACTCTGCCGGTGCCATCCGGTACGAAGTCCGCGATATTAGTTCCGCTCCCGGAACTAAGTCGATGGTGAATTCCACTTCTCGGCTAGGGGGTAGAGAATCAAGCTCCGCCGGAAATACATCGGGAAAATCCTTCACTACTTCCGTGTCTTCCAAAGTGCACTGGTCCTTCGGCTTGTTTATCACGTAAGCCAGATACCCTTAACACCCTTGCTTTAACAATTTCCGGACTTTAGCCCCCGCAATTAAATACTTACATTCTTTCACCCTCTTGCCATTAAATTCCAATACATCACATCCTGGCCTAACGAACTGGACTGTCTTATTTTTACAGTCTACCCTAGCCCCATGCTTGGCTAACCAGTCCATTCCCAAGATCAAGTCATAATCCTCAATGTCTAACACTATCAAATCCCCCTCCAAACTTTCTCTCCCCACATTAACTTTACACTCCTTTACATATCGATCCGCTTGCACCATTTTCCCCAGAGGTGTGCTTACCTCTAAAATGAAAGGTAGCTCCACTCCATCCCAACCCAAATGACATGCACACAACTTGTTTATATAGGAATGAGTAGAGCCAGGATCAATCAAAGTATTAACGGAACGTCCTTGAATAGTGAACGTACCTTCCACCACCGCTTCATCGGACCCAACTTCCTCTCTATTGAGAGCGAACACCTTGGCCTTCACTTGCGACTTTGGCGCTCCACTCCCAGATGCTCCCGTAGGGTTGGCTCGGTTAGGCCCCGGGTTCTGAGCCGGGTTTCCTTGCCCGACTCGGTGCAATTTGGGACAGGTGTTCCTCAGGTGGTTCGGGTCACCATAGTGATAGCACTTTCTCTCACCACCCTTGGACCAACAATTCCTCTCGGTGTGGCCTTTCCTTCCATACTACCTGCATGATGGGAGATTCGGGGTAAGTCCACTCAGTGTTGTCTGGGCTTGCTTCCCCCGGTTCTGCCATTGGTGGTTGGCGGGGCGTTTGTGGGTTTGCGGTCTCGGGAATTGTCCTTGCAGCTTTCTCGGTAGCTGGAAGGGTTTTACTGCCATCCTACTACGATCCTCATTTTCCTTCCGAGTAGCTGCATCTACAGCCCCCAAATAGGTTGTCGGCAAGGCAGGTGCCAATGCTCTCCTCAACTCCAGTCTCAGCTCCTTGACGAATTGCCTCATCCTATTCTGCTCGGTGTCCACCAATCTCTTGCAATACTTGGACAACTAAGTGAACTGGGCCGCGTACTGGGTTATCGACATGCTTCCCTGCCTCAGATTCTGGAATTCGTCCTCTCACTTCTCCATAATCCATTGTGGAATGTACTCCGCCCTGAAGGCTTCCACGAAGTTGGACCACGTCCATTCCTGCTCGTCCATCTCCCAGTCATCTTGGACCCGCTGCCACCACGCTCGAGCTGGTCCTCTCAATTGGAAAGCTACAAACTTAACCATCCGCTCCTCGGTGTACTGGAGCGTCACGAATATGTCCTCCAACTGCTCAACCCACTGCTCCGCCTTCTGATCCTGTTCTGCTTCGCCCAGGAAGACGGGCGGCTAAAACTTCAGGAACTTCTCTAAGGCCTCATCTTCACCCCTCGGGTTTTGTCGCTCGGTCATTGACTGCAAAATCTCAGTCATCTTGCTGAATGTCTGGTCCATGGTCACATCAACTGGAACTTCAGACCTCGATCCCATATCCGGACCATTCCCTTCACCCCGGCTGGGTGCTTACATCTTAGCTGTTTCTACTTCCGGTGCCACTTGATCGACTTTCGGAACTCTTCCACCTGCTGTAGCTGCACGACGTTGGGTGCCATTCTAAACCACACCCTAGATGATAAGTGCATGCATTTAAGGGTCAAATCATTTTAGTTGTACTTGCATGCATAGTCAAATAGATGTAAACAGAAAGCAGATGTAAATTTTAGCTAAGGAATAAATTCTCTTTCAAAAATGGACTTGTATAAATTCGAGATTTGATAGAAAGCAGAATTAAAAATCCTTGTCATAAAAGTTCTCGAAAAAAAACAGTAAACAAATAAACATCTAAATCAAAAGAACTCCTAGTCCTTTAATCCTCATTAGAACCCTCATCATCAGCCTCATACAACTATCCCCTAGAGTTCTTGGAAAATCTACCCATCCCCGCTAGCAAATCCCCCCATTGGCTCCTTCCCAGGGCACCTAGAACTCTCCCCGGGCTCCACTCGGCTGGAAGAAGGAAGGAAAGAAGGCCTAGGTGGAGACTCATAGTCTATCTCCCCCGGGTCATCGCTATCTGCTGCTAAGTCCACCTCGGGATTAGGAGGGTGGGGTTCAGGCACCACTATCATCACCTCATCCTCGCTATCCAAGATTATGTCTATCACTGGAATTGGGGGGGGCTCAATGATCTGGACCTCGTCATCACTGCTATCCTCCATAGGGTTAATCTCATCCTCGCTGCTATCCTCCATAGGGATAACTGGCTGAAGGGTAGGCTAGGGAACTGGAAGGTCTTCCTGGTATATAGGGATAGGTGGGTGCTACTGTTGCCCTTTTCTTGCGGTCCTAAGCATCCTAACCATCCTACAACATCAACAAGATAGGTCAGATAAAGATTTGAACTTAAATAAATAACACATATACAATCATTAATTGCCTAAACCTAGTCTCTGATACCACTTGTAACACACCAATACCTAGGCCCGCCAGGGCCAGGGATGTCGCCCCGTCCAAAGGACAAGTGGTCTTTATAACTAGGTCACACAAATAAAATAGCGGGATAAAAAAAAAGATACTTGAACTTAAAATTTATTACATCCCAAAAAGAAACATCAATCCAAGAATAAATTCGAGATTACCAAAAACAAATCCATAATAAAATTTATCCACTCTCATCTCCCCAAAACATTACTAAAAAATAAATCATAAGAAAATCTTCCAAAGCAGGCATAATCTAGTTACTCATCCCCACAGCAGGATCGACCTAAAAACATGGTAAAAATGGTGGTGAGACAAAAATCTCAGTAAGTCCGTGTGTGTTTAAGTGTCGGGTGAAAACAATTCATGAATGCAAAGTATAAAATTCTTTATAAGAGATCACTGGCAAGCAATAAACATCTGTCAAAAGCAAGAGTGGTGTTTTGGCTTTTCTAGCCATACATAATTTAGAAAATCAACCACTCGAAAGAAAGGATTACGGGTTACTACACGTTGGGCCCCATAACCGAATGGTCAGCATGCCACACTTTGTGCATACCGCCGGTCAGAATGCCACACTTTGTGCAGACTGAAAAAAGTAGGTGATCGGCCTATTCGGCAAGATACTCCTCCTTCTCTATACCCAAACAACAACCGGGTGTCCATTCCAGCAAAACACGATCACTTGACTGAAAAAGAACACTGCTAGATCAGACCGGCACGACCTACTGAACTGTCGTCTCATCCGGGAAGGACTCACCCCTCAGAGGTGGCCGCCTATTGAGAGACTTACCCTAACCCCTCAAAGACTAGCCCTAGTAGTCCACCCTTATTGAGTACTCAACGTAACTTGTCCCACTTGGGAAAAAGAGAACAAAACACAGTTCCACTCGAACATGGCAATTAGAGGTTTCCAAAGCCTTTGTCAAAATCAGTTTTAGAAAGAGTTTTGAGTTTGAGTAAATCTGCTTATTGATTTCCAAATAGTTTGTTTGACTGAAATAAGAAAGGAATCAACCCTCAATTGCCTTTACAAAAGTGAGTGTCCATGCACTCTACATTTGACTTGCCATAAATACATTCTCAACAATCAGGTTTTATGCAGGAGCTTACCTGGTTCTTGCTCACAATAAAAAGGTCTCCAACTGCTGACCTAACCCCGCATAGGCAAATACAAACTACAATCAAACTCAAGCCAAAATTCACTTTCTCAATTTAAACAACTCAACTTACTACTATCATGATCCTAGTGTCTCAAGCTTTAAGGCCAAACAATAAGTAAACAGGTTTATAAGCTAAGGATAATTTGATATTTAAAATAATTAATGTTTTGGGAAATAAGTACTAATAAGTTAAAGGTTTAAATATTGCTAAGAAAATTTAGAGTTTATTTGATGAAGAGTCTTAGGTGGTTTTTAGGAAAAATAATGATTTATTAATAATTTAGCTGTTAGAAAATAATTGATAACTAAAGTTAGTTGAAAATGAATTTTAATGAGCCTTGCTTGGAAAATAATAAATAAGTTTTAATAGGTTTTGATTAAAAGATGATAATTAAATTTTAACAATTATGATTATTTCAAAAAAAGGCTTTAGTCGATTTCATTATTTTTATATAATATCGATATATTTTATTTTTCTATCAAAACTATTATTTATTTGACTAAAATATCCTTTATATATATAATAATCCAAATCCACCCTTCCTAGGGTTTTTTTGAAATTACTAGCAAAATCATATTATTAAATATTTTATTCATGAAATAAAAATTAGTTTAGGGACAACTAGATCATGATCATATTTCCATGGCTATTCACAATCATGAACATATACAATCCTTCAATTCATCAAATCATCCAAATCATGCGTACAAACATAGATCTCAATTTATCAAGACATGATCTAACCCCTACTAGCATAAATATGATCATGGCTTCAACAATCCAACATGAATATAAATCCTATTCACCAAATGTGACATAATCTCTAGCATACTTAATCATGGAGGCATGCATTAAACCTCAAATCATCATACAATCAATCAAGATAATCCATCCATGCATAAATCCCATCTCCTTCACAATCATACATATATTCATGCTTCAATCTCAACAATACATACTCAAATCCTATTACAATCCACCTACTATCAACATTATCCTAGAGATATGAATCTAGAATTTAAAAGAAAGATTGAAGGGACTTACTTGGTCGAGGAATACCTTGAAGGAGTTTAGAATGGATCTCAACTCCTAGATGCCTAAACTCATCTAAGGAAGATGGAGAAAGCATGGCCATGGGAGAAGAAGCCATCCGGCCAAGAGAAGAGAGTTTCGGCCAAGAGAGGAAGAGAGAGAGAGAGAGAGAGACCATTAGCATGTTTATTCATATATATTTTCACTAGAGATCAAGATTGGAGAAGATGAAGTTGTTAGAACAAACCTACCTTGAAGGTGTTCTTGAGCCTTCACAGAATTTTCTGATTTTTTATCCAAACTAGCAAGTTGGTTTGTGGAGTTTGATGTTAAGAATGGTGTTGATGGACTCACGGCAGTGAGTAGGTTAAATCTAGAAATTTTAGACAAGGTTTGAAGTGGTTTGGAAGGGTATTAAGTGAAAGGAAGGAGTAGGTGTTCTTGGTGTGTTGTGTGTGTTCTTGAAGGTTAAAGGGAATTGAGGGGTTTTTGTTTTGCAGCTGCCGAAATTCTGTAAAAATTAGGACTGGCCGAATTTTTTGTAGGGTTTAGGAAGATGATTCTCTGGTTTGGAAGGAAAAGGAAAGGCTAGTTGTTGAAATCCTTGAAGAATATTTTTAGGAAGCAAATTTGGAAACTAAATATTCAAGAATATCTTAATTATTGGAGAGCTTTGGAAGTCTGCCATGGCCGACTGTTTTGAGCAGTATTTCGGTTTATTGAAAGCTGGTTTAAGGAGGCTTATGGTGGCTAAAAACAAGGAGCATATTGGTGAAGAAAAAGTTTGGTTATTTGAGGGATACTTTATGGAAGGTTGCTAAACTATAGTGGCTGGAATTTTGGTAATCAATCAAGCATGATTGCAGGGATTTGTTGGAGAGATTTTCGGGCAGCCATGTCCGAATTTCATGCAAAAGCTTAAGAGAGATAATGGAGCTCAGTTACTGAAGGTTTAAGGGTGGTTTATGCAGAACAATGATGGGGTTTCGGCTAGGAGAGAATTAGGAAACAAAGCTGGACAAAATCCTGCATAGCATTTTCGCAAGCTGGAATTTTTCCTGGGCAGTTTTCGGCTGCCATTTTCCAGCCAGCTTGCAGAGAGTTTGAAGGGGAATTTCAGGAGCTTTCAAGGCTGGTTTCCAGTCTTCTTCATGGAGGAAAAACATGGCTAGGGTGCTAAACAAAATTTGGAAGAAAATAGCTTGGTTTTGGACTCCCAAAGGTGCGAATTTGCCCAGGAATTTTCCTAGTTTTGCACCATCTTTGTGCAGTCCGAAAATGGCTAGAGAAATTCAGGTTGCAAGCTGATCCAAAAGACCATTTTTCTGGCAGCATTTGGGAGGGAATATTAGCTAAGAATCTCGACACCTTGAAGGCACAAGAAGCTGGAAAATTTCAGTTCATTCCAAGAAGGAAGATGAACCTAGCTAGAGTGAATTTTTAGCCAGTTCACTAGAGGGATTTATCCTCTTGGAATCTCCCACCACTCTTCCACATTTTCAGACTATAAGATGTCTTTCACTAAGACATTTTGATCCTACAAAGCCACAGCACTTTACTGAAATTTCTGAAAAGAAAATGGCTAGAACAACTTGATCAAACTAATGAGTTGAGAAATAAGGAAAATTAAATATCAAGGGGAAATGAATTCCCCTTAGGAATTTTATGTAGGGCAAAGGAGTAGAATGAGGATACTCCTAACATGTCTGTCTTAGGACAGCATCTCTACCCTACTCCAAGCACACAAGGCCGAAATTATTACTTCCCAAGAAAAAATAAAATTTAACCAAGCTAAAGCTCCTATGATGGAATTTGAACACAAGACCTCAAAAATTAATCCCACGGCTCTAACCACTAAACCACAACAACTCTTGTTCTTATTTTCCCTCTATAAATTATTTTCTTATTCAATCCTCAAGCTACCTCCCTTTTTCCACCTCAACAAAAAATTACTATTTTGCCCTTCTCATGCAATACTCACAACCAAGCCTTCGAGACAATAAAACTCAAATCCAGAGCACAGAAAATCATTTAAAAATATATTTAAACATACAATAAATTATTATATGCATTCCAACCCCCTTACTCTAAGGTTGGTTTTGACTAGGGTTTCACATTTCCTACCACCATTAATTTGGAAAAAAGATTTTAGTGGTTGTATTGAAATCCTTAAATGTGTGCTTAAGGTAGTGGATGTAGATCATTTAAGGATCGAACCACTATATATCCTTGAGTCTTTTCTTTTGCATTTTATCTGCACTTTGTCACTGCATTTTCTTTGGTTTTCTGATCAAAGAATTCTATCTTTATCTCTGCAATTATTGATTAGCCTTAAAGACTCTATTATTCTATAGTAAGTCTGTTATTGATATCTCAACTATTCATCTTTTATACAAACTATCTTTTCACCATTTAGTGATGATTCAAAAGTTTCCTATTTGCTCTCCTAAAGCTGCAAAGCAAATCTGTCATTATGAACACAAGCATTACATTCCTCCTTGCATTCATTGATTTAATCAAAAACTTTATGTAGTTGGATGAAACTATTATTGTTGCTTAATTTGCCCATCTTAAATGTAGATCTTCTTTCCATCATTTAGTGGAGCTTTGAAAGTTCTTTAACAGCACCATACATCTATATGGCTGGTGTTTGTTGACTGCATGCTGGAGAAGACAAATTCTACGTGGTCCTCCATCTCCCAAACTCCCAATCCACTCTCTTCCATTCTCCGTATTTGTTTGTCTTGTTGTCAATACCAGTGATTATTCTACCACCATCTCACTATCTCCGTTTCCATATTTCTTGTTGCCGTATACTAATATAATTTTATAATTCAGATTAAATAGAAAATAATAATAATAACATTTACTCTTTCCGTCTCAAATTACTTGTCTTGTTTCTAACTTAGTTTTTGTATTAAATTATCTATCTTATTAGAAAATTTAAATTTAACATACCAGATTTGCCCCCATTTAATAACACTCTATTTTCCAAACATATTAAATAATTTCTTTCCCAACAAGATGATCCCATTTAAATAACATGAGAGAGAAGCAATTTAGAACACATCAAAGCTTTGGAATTTGTGTATTTCTTACTTCCTCCGTCCTAAAAATCATGTCAATTTAGGACATGACACAGAGATTAAAAATTACTAAAACTTGTATAATTATAATAGAAAATGACTATTATACCCTTAAATAAAAGTAAACATTCATTAATTATTCTCATCTCCACATTCATTAATGATTTATTGGGAATGTACATATTCTTGATTAAAGAATGGGTAAATTAGAAATATAAGTAATAAATTTATTCTTGATTTGTGAGATTGACAAATATTTTGATACAATAAAAATAGAGATTTTTTACATGATTTTTAAAACGAGGGAGTAATAACTAGAGAGAATGAATTAAATTTTAAGCGTAAAAATGAAAGTAAAAGTTTAATTAACTAAAAAACTTACTTATCTTCACAATCGCGTAATCGGTTAAATATGACGGATAATTTGGGATAGAGGGTGTATATAATTATTCAACATATTCACACGTAGTATTTAAAATATTTCACTTAAAATTTATAACAAAATTTTAAAACATCTAAATTAATTAAGTTATAACAAAAATTTGATATCAAATGCACTAAATTAATTAATTACTTAATTTGTTTTTAATATAATTAATATTTAATTAATTTTAAATATTTAACTGAGTTATCAAATAAGGTCCTAGTATTTGAACCACAAGTAGGAAAATAACACTTCTCTAAAATGCCCCTTAAAGTTTGCCATCTGTTTTTAGTTTTCCATTGTCAATTTAAAATGAGAAAAAAACTTTTCAGAAAAAATCAAGTTTTCTAAGAAGACGAGAAGCGTGGTTTAAACGCAAAATAATGTAGTATCATTGAAATTTTGCAATTTAGATTCTTGATTTCAAAGCCACATCCCGTATCCCAAAGTCCAAATCCTACCCTCTACCCCCCCCCCCCTTTTGCCCCCCTAAACGTACAATAAATTTACTTCATGTTTCAGTGAAGGATGCCGTTGCGGTTATTTTAACTCAGAAAGTTGGACGATGGGACAAAAAAAGGAAGGAGAGAGAGAGAATAAATTTAATGGACTTCTATTTTGTGAAAGGATGTGTCATTTGTGAATATATTGCTTCGCTAGGAGGAGAAGACAGGACATAAAAAGGCACAAAATGAATAAACATTAATAGATTTTATTTTATTTATACCCCTCACAATTTGAAAGAACATAATGAATATAAATAAATAAACGAAAGAAAGAAAATACAAGAAATAATCAATGAATGTGGATATACACACTTAATACATGAAGCAAAGAGTGAATCCCAACAAAAGAATTTGTTCTTTGAATGACTCATCCTCGCATGTTGATTTTGAAATATGAATGGAAGCTCGAAACTTGTTCTAATTTACAGCACTGCAAACCCTTCTTATGATCCCATTTTGACCTGTGAGGGGTTCAATATCTCCCATTTTGATCATGGAAGCAGCAAAGTCTGATAAAAAGAGTCTGTTGCCGTTGCTGCCATTGCTATATTCCCTGACAATACAGTCTGTCGATCCTCCACTGAAAAGGACTTGGTCAGAGTGAAGAAGACCCTTCCTTTGCATTAGATTCCTGAAGTAATTGTTATCAAATGAGTTTGGTGTGACCAAATCAAGTGCTGCCAAATTCCCATCCCCATCATTTCTGGGGCACCTGCGCCTTTTAGTGGTAGCAAAACCAGCATCAATGTCTGTTCCATTGCTGTATATTCTATCGCGAAAAGTTCTGCATTGAGCTTGTCCTATTGTGTGCGCTCCTGCATTGTTGTTCGAATTTCTTGTTTAGACTTTCAATCTTAACAGTGCAATTTGAACCAAAATTGGCATACAACAAAGAAACAAAAAAAAAAAAAAAGGAAAATGGAAGAATATGTCCAATAATCATTACCTGAAAGTGCAACCATGTCCCTCGCGCTAAGACCCTTTGCACTAAATTTGCCAAGAATAGGTTCAAGATCCTCAAAGAAAGCTGGAATATCACTCGTTGCTTGGGCAAGATTAGCAGTGGTGGAATCTCTTCTTCCAAGTTTCACTTGCCATGATGGACCACCAACCTAACCACATACAGTGCAGTTTTAGATCAGCAGTCTAACTTGTGAAAGGAATCAGCACTAAGAGGGGAGGAAAAATCAGTGAAGGACTAAAAATATATACATACAGCAACTGATGCATCCCTCGCTGCAACAGCAAGTATGTCAGCACAAGAAACAACTCCGGGGCATATATTTTCGACCTCACGCTTTGCAGCCTCTATGACATTATAGCCTCTGGCAGAATTAGCATTTGCAGGCGCAGACTGCTCACTTTGAAAAGATGTCTCTTCAAGTAAGATTGATGCATCACAACCCTGAAAATCAAACAGAAAAATGCACTGATTAACTCTTGCACTATGTATCCGATTGGGAATCAAACTCCACAAAGAAGGTGTTTCACATCTCTATTATATATCTATCTGTTAACCTGAACAAAGCAGTCATGAAAGTGAAGCCGAATGAGGGATCCTGCCATACGACGCTCACGGGATACAGCTTGTCGGATGGAAGTACGAATTGTACTAAGCGCATTGGGACACGTACTGTCGTAAAATGATGGAGATAATTGTGCTTGGCATTGCATGATGGCAACGAAGAAAAACATTGAAATGGCAACTATTGCCGTCATGCATTCCATCTTGGATTTGTTCACCATCAGAACTCAAGATTCTCTCGTTTCTTTCTGGGATGCTATCAAAAAAAATTCAAAAAATGTTAAATGTATGAAGGGATGCTCTGAATCCTTTGGCGTTTAGACAACTAAAATGTTGAACCGAAGATGTTTCTGAAGGCTTAGTTGCATTGGCATTTATATAGGGCAGGAGTTGTCCTAGTCTTCTACTGGCATGCAGCTCATCAAGAGACTCACTCGACAGCCAGAAGCCTTACGCATTCCGCTGTAGCTTCTTTGTTTGATTGTTGTCCAAGTCTTTATTTTACGTATAATTTTATAACTCTGAATTGTTCTCCCTCTACATTTTGGCAATCATGCAATGAAAGGGATATGTTGACATAGACATAAAAGTCAAACAGAAAAGTCCACGTTCGCTTTGGGCATTATTAATACTCATTTTGTCCTTATTTATCTATTACAATTAACTATTTCATTTAATTTGAAAAAATTAATTAATCTTTTAAATTCATATAATTTTATTTATACATTCCAAAAATACCCTTAAATTTAATATTCTCTACAATTATTATCTTGATTTGTTTGCCAACTCTCTCTCTAAAGTTAATTCACTTTCATTTTTTAAAGATATTTAATACAAAGGTATAGCAGTAAAATTAACATTAATAGTACCTAAATTTTTTTAATGTGACAGATAAAAAAGAATACTAAATTTTTTTATTTGTGGCAGATAAATTGGATCGGAGCGAATATTTTGTTTGAACATCATCTATCATTCTAGGAGAAGGGGTGCACAATTTTGACCACGCACAGGCCAAGATTTCATCTGATTTGAGTATATAAATATATAACAAATCTCAACCTCATTTATTATCACCTCCATGGAATTGATTTCACCCCGTCTCATAATAGGTAAAATTCCTGATAGATCAACATTCTTTATTAAATAAAATATTTATAAAATACACATTCTTCTAATAATAAATTTACAAACTTTTTTTTTTTATGTGACAAATTAATAAGTTTTTTTCTTTTAGTTCTTAGCAAATTTTATACTATTAAAATAGGAGGTGAGAAAAAAAAAATTATATGGAAAACTTTCTGCCTGACGACTGGATAGAATTTTGTGTCCCGATTGTCAACCCCATATATTTGTGTTTATTGAAGTGTTCCTTAACAATTGTCATATTCTCATTCTTGACTAAGCCGCTGCTTTTAAGAAATTTCAGGCCAAAAGTACTATAGTTAAAATTCAACAACCACTCCAGCAAGAGTTCAAAGTTTTGTTAAAAGTGAACGGAAGCATTTAGGAGAATAGTTTGCTTTTAAGCTATGGCAAGGGTACATTATGTTTGATGAGTGCTCATCATGTATATATTTTTAATGTCATTTTTTTTATTATTTGTGATGAAATCTTATTTAGATAACTCCTTTCCCTACCCTTTTCACATTATGGGTAAGAGAATTGTAGAAAGATCATTTGAGAAAGAATATGGGTGAAAAGTGTTGACAATCGAAGAAGCAAAAAGACCAAGGTGGAAGAAGTCTTGGTAGCCTAGCCTAGGTCAGATGAGCCTATGCCACTTAGGTTTAGGACTTGAAGAAGGAACAAATACTGAAGCAACCTAGGCCACCTATGTTGGATGTGCCTAGGCTACCAAGCTCTATTCTAAGGGGAAAAAAAAGGCCTAGGCGGCCCTGCCTAGGTCGGATGAGCCTAGGCTGCCTAGGTTGGTAGAAACCCCATATTTTGCGATTTTTGTGATTTTTGTATTTGACAACTATAAATACCCCATTATGAGCCCTAAAAACACATCCCAATGTGGCTAGCAACCCAAAGATCTCAAAGAAATACCAGAGATGAAGGTGAATCATTAGAGAAGATAAATGTAGTTGTTCAAGAGATTTAAAGAAGAAGAACGACAATAACTTGTTTGTGAGTGATATTTTTCCTTTTCTTTGTAGTCTACATTGATAATATTATATTTCAATACTTTTAATTGTATTTGAAAGATGAATCCAAACTTTATGTTCCTAGATTGAGTTATGATTATAATTTATTCAATTTTAATCTCGTGTATTTAATTACTTGGGCATTATTTTTTTAGATTGATTGTTTGGACTTAATTGATTTACTCAATTGATTGGTACAGTCTTAATAATTTCGAGATATGAGGTTAAAAGTTGAACACCAAATTATTTAGTTCAATGTTTGTTTTCTTTTACTTAACTCGAGAGAGGGGTTAAAAGACCAAAAGTTGGTAATTATTGGATTTTCAATATTACCTAGAGATAAGGATATTGGGGCTTCCAAGTACTTTTAGTAATTGGGTTGATCTTAATGCTCCATTGAGTAGATTGATTAAGTAGAGATATCAATCAATTGAATTTGGGGATAGGGATTTCAAAACCTGAGATAGATTGAAATTCTCAATAGGGATTCATAATGGTGCATGAATTGAGATTTGATAGGCTTAATGATACTCTTTACTTGACTAGATTTGGGAGAATTACTTCTTTTACATGACTTTTCTCTTCATTCTCGTTCCTTGATGATCCTTGTGACTTTTCTTGAGTGGATTTGATGTATTCTCTATTATACTAGTTTATTATAGTTAGGTTTATTTACTTTATCTCTTTATCTGATTGGTTAGGTATTGAGATTAGAGCAAAATAGTAGTAATTGTAAGTTCTCGTAGATTCAATACTTGCTATTTCATATACTGTACAAATAGATATACTTGCCCAATTGATGATTTTAGTATTTGGCATTTTAATTAAAGCTTGATTATTTGTGAGCCTTATTGATACTTCTTCCAACACTCAAACATGCACTAACAAATTTTTTGCGATGTTGTCGTGCATTGGCAATATCTTGAAAACCTTAATTCTTACTGATTTAGCCATGTATATATTTGTGAATATTCCTAACCATTTTACATAAATACTTACTTATACTTTTGTTTAGTACTAACTACTATTTCTACATTCTTTTGTATATAATCTTCTTAATTCTAGATGGTATATTAGTGTTGTATACTTAGGTATTTTCCAATCTAATTCCTTGCTGTATTTAGACTATTTGTAACTATTTTCTTTGTATATAGTTGATTGTTGGTATGTACATATGTGTCATTGTATACTTGCATGTTTACCTTAATTGTATTCATTGTTCATATGAACTTTTAATCATACTTGTATTTGTTGAGATTCATAACTGTGCATAATACTTGTGTGTTGTATAATTTAATTGTTTTCGTTGATTGAATTCTAATCTGTGTGATTTGGTCTTCTTTGAAGATTAGTCTAATTCATATTTTTTGTTGTATGTAAGGGATTTTGTACATGTATTTGTTTTATTGTGTTATTTACTTTGATTAGTTGCAATAACTCCTGGTATCCTTGTTATATGTATTTACTATCGAATTAATTACTTTGTTTACTATTTCTTTCTTGGTCCTATGGTTGTTTGTATACTTATTGTTATTATTTCTTTGACCTTGGTATGGGATTGTGTTTTTCCTTCTTTTTGCAAGATTGAAGATTTTCTTCCTTTGGAGAACCTTCCTTTTCTTCTCTATTCCATCACACATTGAGCTTCAAGATACTTAGGAGTATTGCTCTTTTTCCTCTCTTATATTTCTTCTCATCTCATTGCATATGCTATTATTGTTTGATTTGTAGCCAACAAGGACATTGTCCAGTTTAAGTATGGGGGATGGGTTGAGAAATATTCTTTTTAAGCTTTTATTAATTATCCTTGACATTTTCTAATATTTTAGACTAAAATTTTGGTGAATTTTTGTGCTAAATTTTTTTCGATTTGCACTAAAAAAAAATTTCGCTCTTTTTTTGTTTCATTTTCAAGACTTTTTGGCATGTATGTTAATATGTGTTAATTTGGTGAAGTTATTATTTATCTTTTTACTTGGGAATTCTATTAAAGACCTTTCTAGGGAGAGTTAATTTTACACTTGTATATGGGGTACGACATATGCTACAGTTTGAGAAGTGAATTAACCTTATTTATATCTTTGAAAATATTATGAAGCTTCATTCTTTGGAAATGGATGAGAATAGTGTGATGAAATATAGTGTGTGGATTTTGGCTTATCTCTGGTTTCATAGCATCCCCAATTATTATTATTATTATTATTATTATTATTATTATTATTATTATTATTATTATTATTATTATTATTATTATTATTATTATTATTATTATTATTATTATTATTATTATTATTATTATTATTATTTTGTTATGTTGTTGTATTATGTACGCATCTCCATTTGTATATTATGTACTCCAATGTAAAAGCAAGTAGGAGTAAGAGGTAGGTTAATGCAACAACTAAAGTGAGGAGAGAAAAGGCCATAGAAATGCAAAAAGTATGTTCTATGATTAAAAAAAGTGTGATAAAAAAAAAAGCAAAAATGAAAGGGATGTAAAAAAGTACTCAAGTCAAATCATTAAAAATACATTCATCTATAGAAAAATGATGAAAAACTAAGAGGCTCCTATTTTGCTACAACAAGTTGTAATGTGATGTATTTTTTAACGATTTTAATATTTATTATAATCCACAAGATTGGATTAAGTCGGTTAAAAATAACTTATATAAATCACATTATTTATATTTTTTACTCAAATGGTGGAGTGAATCACGTTGACTTAATATAAACTTGTTTAATTCAACTTCAAGGACCTTAGTTGTGTTTAACTTAAGATGTGGGTTTACATGGAATTAACTTCGATAGATAGATGTTGGGATGAATTCTAAGGTGAAGGAGATAATAATGTCTCTACCATGTTGACTTTATTGCACAAATTCTGAGTTTTTCTTGTTAATTTTTCCAATATGCTCTGATTAAATTCATTCACTTTGCTTGTAAACTATGTTCTTCTTTGTGAATAAATGTGTTTTGCTGGAGAAAAAGTAAAGTTTTAAGTGTGGGGATGTGATGAGTGCTCATCATGTATACATTTTCAATTTCATTTTTACTTTATTTGTAATGAAATCTTATTTAGATGACTACTTACCCTACCTTTTTCACCTTGTTTTGCATAGAAATTATTGAAAGATCATTTGAGAAAGAACAAGGGTGAAAAGTGTTGAAAATCGAAACAAAAAGACTAAGATGGAAGAAGGCTAGGTCGGATGAGCCTAGGCTGCTAAGTTTTACGATTTGAAGAAGGAACAAATGTTGAAGAAGCCTATGCCCCTTAGGGGACTTAGCCTAGGTTGCCTAGGTTAGATTAGCCTAGGCACCATTCTAAGGGGGGGGAAAGAAAGGCCTAGGCAGCCCTACTTTGGTTAGATGAGCATAGGCTGCTTAGGTTCATAGAAAAACCCTATTCAGTAATTTTTGTGATTTTTCTATTGGTCAACTATAAATGCCCCATTATAAACCCTAAAAATACATCGTAGGGTGACTAGCGACCTAGACATCCCTTAAAGAATTCAAAGAAATACCAAAGAAAGAAGGATAAAGGTGAGTCATTAGAGAAGATGAAGGGAGTTGTTCAAGAGACTCAAAGAGAAGGACAATAGCTTGTCTATGAATGATGTTTTTCTTTTTCTTTGAAGTCTACATTAATAATATTATATTTTAATACTTTTAATTGTATTTGAATGATGAATTCTAACTCTATATTACTGGATTTAGTTATTATTATGATTTATTGAATTCCAATCTCTTGTATTTGATTACCTGAGCATTATTGTGTTAAATTGATTGTTTCAGCTTGATTGATTTACTTAATTGATTAGTTCACTCTTAATGATTTCGAGAGATATGGTTAGGGGTTGAATACCAAATTAATTAGTTCAATATTTGTTTTCTTTTGATTAACTCGAGAGAGGTTGAAGGATTAAAAATTGGTAATAAGTAGGTTTTCAAAATTACCTAGAGATATGGATATTGAGACATTCGAGTGCCTTTGGTAATTGAGTTAATCTTAATGCTCCCTTGAGTAGATTGATTAGGTAGAGATATCGATCAATTAAACTTGGGAATAGGAATTTCATAGCTCTAGAGAGAGTAAAATTCTCAATAGAGACTCATACCGGTGCTTAAATTGCAATTTGATAGGCCTAATAATATATTCTTTACCTGACTAGATTTAGGAAAATTATTTAACAGCCCACTACAAACATACTCAAAAAGGGCTCGGATGTCGCCTCGTTCAATGAACCAATGGTCTTTATAACGAGGTAAAAAAAGAAATTTTAGGAAAATAAAAGAAATCAACTACTTAATACAACTGTCTTAGAAACTTTTTCAAGTTCTATATCAAATCAATTAACAGTTCTCAAAAGTAATACAAATAAATAATGAAAAGAATATTCAATCTCTAGGGATGTCCAACCTGCTCAAACCGGGTAACTCCTGAAACATGACACAAAAAGTGTGAGATTTTCATCTCAATAAGTCATGTGTGTACTCTTGCACAATTTAAAACCGTTTTATGTACGCATAGTTAATAAATAAGAAAAACGTTTGCAAGTCCCAATTCAAATGCTCAAAGCAAAGAGTGGTGTTTTTCCATTATCACACATTATACAAATCATAAATAAATAGCCACTTAAGGAAAATGGTCATGGCACCATACTTTGTACACCATGACAAACGAACGGTCAATATGCCACACATTGTGCATCAAGACAATTAGAATGCCACAGTTTGTGCATGCTGGTACAAGGTAGGTGTATGGCCTAACAAATGAGATACTCCTCCAACTCCCATCCCAAACTCACCAGTTGTTCATTCCAAGATAATAGTCATTCTAGACTAGTGCTACCTTAGACGGCTCGAACTACTAGTACTAATGCTCTCCCAACTAGAGTTCATCTTCTGAAGGTGGCCACCTATTGGAAGATTTATCCTAATTGATAGAGACCATATCACTAGCCTACCCTTATTAGTATTCAACATTATATAATCAATCAAGAATGTATTCAAATCATCATTTCCAAATACCTTGGCCTTGCAAGCATTTTCGCATAAGTGAGTTTTAAAAACATTTAACGAGTGACTTTGATTGTAAACAATAGGGTTTGAAGTATAATAGAAAACATTGAATAAAACCTCATTTGTCAAAACATCTAGCAATAGTCTAGGCTTGCAACCCAAGTAATCATACTTAACACATTGACAAAATATAACCGACTTGCAAACAAGAGCTTTATACAGGAAAAATTATTTATGCAAGGACTTACTTGTATCGGTTCAGACAAATATGGTAAATAAGCTACCTTGATCTTTCACCTCAGATAAATCCCATTATCTAAACTATATAACAATTCTTAGTCATAACATGACCCAAAACATGGTATAATCAAAATCATTCAAATTAGTCAAATCTAAGATCCTAATAGACATACTCATATCTAACTCATCATGGCATAATTTCCCCATAATAATAATCTTATATCTCATTCTATTCTAAACATTCTCATGATCCAATCTATATACATCACTCTATTCATCAATATACCCACAAAGTAATCATATGACCATATAATAGCACAAATGTCCTTCAATATAGCATCATAAGCTTAGTCACAATATTCAATTATCTGTTACTCACTACAAGAAAAAAATCAAATTAGCGATGAATTTGTGACCACCTCTAGGCCGTCACTAATTTGCGACGCAACAGCAACGGAAGCAAAAATTTTGAAAATAAATTTATTTTTTAAAATTTTCGTAGCTAATCCGTCGGTAATTGCGACGAATTAGCGACGAACATCTAGCCGTCTTAAGTTAGAGACAGATTTGCGACGATTTTTTTTAATTATTCATTAGCACTAATTAAATTAAAAGCCGTTGTCAATCCGTTACTAATTTGCGACGGTCTTTTTTTCATATTTAATTAATGCTAAAAAATTAAAGCACCGCCACAAATCCGTTGCAATTAGAGAGAGATTTGCGATGGCTTTTCAAAATTTAAAAATAAATTTATTTTTTAAAAATAAAAAAATTAAGCCCTCACAAATCCGTCGCAAATTTATGAGGGATTTGCTACGGCCATTCAAAACTTAAAAATAAATTTATTTTTTTAAAATTAAAAAAATACCCTTGCAAATTTGCGAGGAATTTGTGATCGCCATCTAAAATTTAAAAATAAATTAAATTTTTTAAAATTAAAAAAATAAACCCTCACAAATCCGTTGCAAATTTGTAAGGAATTTGCGACGGGCATCCAAAATTTAAAAATAAATTAATTTTTTAAAAATTGAAAAAATAAACCCTTGCAAATCCGTTGCAAATTTGCGACGGCCATCCAAAATTTAAAAATAAATTAAATTTTTTTAAATAAAAAAAATTAAGCCCTCGCAAATCAGTCACAAATTTGCAAGGGATTTGCAACGGCCATCCAAAATTTAAAAATAAATTAATTTTTTTAAAATTGAAAAAAAAATAATCCCTCGCAAATCCGTCACAAAATTTGCCAGGGAAATAAGCCCTCGCAAATTTGCAACGGCCATACAAAATTTGAAAATAAATTAATTTTTTAAAAATTGAAAAAAATAAGCCCTCGCAAATTTGCACAAATTTGTAAGGGATTTGCGATGACCATCCAAAATTTAAAAATAAATTTATTTTTTTTTAAATTGAAAAAATAAGCCATCGCAAATTTGTGAGGGATTTGCGACGGCCATCCAAAATTAAAAATTCAATTAATTTTTTAAAATTAAAAAAATTAAGCCCTCACAAATCCGTCGCAAAATTTGCGAGGGAAATAAGCCCTTGCAAATTCATTTCAAATTAACGAGGGATTTGCGACGGTCATCTAAAATTTAAAAATAAATTTATTATTTTTTAAATTTAAAAAATAAGCCATCACAAATTCATCACAAATTTGTGATGCATTTGCGAATTTAAAAAATTAATTTATTTTAAAATTTTGGATGCCCGTCACAAATCCCTCGCAAATTTACAAGGGATTTGTGACGGCCATCTAAAAATTCTTATAATATTAATATGTGTGTGTGTGTATATATATATATATATATACATATATTAATATATACATATATATACATATATTAATATAGTATTTTTATATACATATAAATATGTTAATATACTTGTTAAATATAAAAATAAATATATACATACATATATACATATTTATTTATGTTAATATGTGTGTCTATATATACATATATCTATATCTATATCTATATATATATATATATTATAATACTTTTTTAATGTATAAATAAATATATACGTACATATATATATATATATATATATATATATACTCATATATTTACATATTCAAACAAATTAATATATATGTACATATATATTTAATTGCGACAAATGCATATATGTCATATTCTTACATATATACATACATATATATACTTAATAATATCAAATGTATATTATATATATAAATATTTTAACTTAGTATCACATGTATATTCTACTATTTCAACACAACACACCACACACACACACACACATATATATAATCAAACTTTAAATTTTTTTTGTGAATTTTTTATATTAGTGACGGAATTGCGAGGGATCAGGGTTTATGAAACCCCGATCCCTCGCAAATCCGTCACAACTAGCAAGGGATTTGCAACAACCATCCAAAATTTTAAAAAAATTATTTTTTTTTAAATTGAAAAAAGAAGCCCTCGAAAATCCGTCGCAAATTTGCGAGGGATTTGCTAAGGCCATCTAAAATTAAAAAATAATTTTATTTTTTAAAATTAAAAAAATAAACCCTCCCAAATCCGTCACAATTAGCAAGAGATTTGCGACGGTAATTCAAAATTTAAAAATAAATTTATTTTTTAAAAATGAAAAAACAAGCCCTCGCAAATCCATCGCAATTAGCGAGGGATTTGCGATGGCCATCCAAAATTGAAAAATAAATTTATTTTTTTAATTTAAAAAATAAACCCTCGCAAATTCATTGCAATTAGTGATGGATTTGCGACGGCCATCTAAAATTTAAAAATAATTTATTTTTTAAATCTCGAAAAATTAACCATCTCAAATCCTTGGCTAATTAGCAACGGATTTGCGACTGAAAATTGTGTCGTCGCAAAGCCCTTACAAATCCATCGCTAATTTACAAAAAAAAAAATTACTATATAATTAATATATAGCACAATAAATCACAAGAACATCAATAACTTAGTGGTGGAACACATGTTCTCCCACAACAAGGACGCGGGTTGGAGTCCCGTGTCCGACATAATCTCATAATATTCTTGGTGAGTCGGGTCGGTCGGGGATCGGGTTCTTGGAGGGCCAGATAGTTAATTAATTAATTTTTTAATAAAAAATTTTTGCCGTCGCAAAATTAATTAATTTTTTAAATAAAAATTTTTTGCTGCCACAAATTCGTTTCTAAATTAATTAATTTTTTTTTAATAAATTTTTTGTTGCCATCACAAAACTCTCGCTAAATTATTTTAATTTTTGTAAATAAAAAAATTTTTGGGTGTCGCAAATCTGTTACTAAATTAATTGATTTTTCCAAAATTTAAAATTTTTTTGCTGTTGCAAATTTGTTGCTAACTTAATTAATTTTTTAAATAAAATTTTTTTTCGCCGTTGCAAATCTATTGCTAAATTAATGTATTTTTTGTAATTAAAAAAAATTACCTTTGCAAATCCATTGCTAAATTAATTAATTTTTTGTAAATAAAAATTTTTTCACCGTCATAAATCTATTACTAAATTAATTAATTTTTTTTAAAATAAAAATTTTTTGCTGTCGCAAATCTGTCGCTATGTTGATTATAAATGTAATTATAATGTCATCAATTAAATGACCATCGCAAATCCGTCGCTGTTTGTGACGAATTTTCATTCCGTCGCAAATTGTGACGCCCTCCGTCGCTAATCACGATTAGCGATGGATTAGAGACGGATTTCGCCGTCACTAATTTGGTTTTTTCTTGTAGTGACTCATAGGATCATCTCAAATAAAGATCATATAATTATTAAGGATACTTGGATAAATAACAAAATAATAGCTCCAATATCCCCAATTGCATGCTCATATCAAAAGATTGCTCAAAATCCCTTAATATCCTAAGATCCAAACTTTTAAATATCATAAATCCCCTATTGTCATATGAATGATGTAGTCATGCTAAAACCGAAATAAAGATCCCATCTTCCCTAAGCAATTGCCATAACATGCTTACTCCTAAATAGAGCAATATCATTGATCTACTATGTAAGCATAATCTTAGCAAATCTATTCACTTCATATATCCAACACCTTATAAGGGGACTCGAGTTACCTCTTGTTCGAATGACCTAAAGATGAATCGAAAAGATGACTTCTTTGAGATTTTACTTTGGATCCGGTTGAGAATGGTAGCAAAGCTCGTCCTAGTGGGAAAGGAATATCAATGATCTTGTTTTGGTCTAGAAAGAGAAGAAAAGAATAGAAGAAGGTGGAGATCACTCACCTAGTGTGCTTGTCGTGAGAAATAGAGAGAAGAGAGGAAACCTCTATTCCTTTGTTACTTCAGTTTTGAGAGAGAAAAGAGAGCAAGGCCTCAGGTTGGTTTGGTGTTGAAAATGACCAGTAATGACCAATATTTAGCCTTTACTCTTGGAATGCTGTTTGAACAAACAAGAGAAGAAGAATTGGCTTCTTGTTTTATCAAAATTAGAGAGAGTGTGTTTGAGAAGAAGTCTTGTTTTAGTTTTTGGTGCAAGAATGAAAGTATTTGCTTAGAATGATTTCATGCGTGTGTGTGTGTGTGTGTGTGTGTGTGTGTGTGTGTGTGTGTGTGTGTGTGTGTGTGTGATGGCCGAAATGTGCAAGTAGAAGGAATGGGATTTTGGTTAGCTAGCCTAGGATTAAGGTAATTCAATCTTCAAAAGAGATTATAAGGGTTTGATCTATCCAAGATGATAGGATAAGTGTTTTATCCCAAGGAAAATTCCTATTTCCTTTTTGTCACATAATTTCGGCTAATAAGAACAATAAGAGAGAAAAACAATTTTGTTGTACAGCTTGATGACCAAAATAATGTAGAGAAAAGAGAAATAAGAGTGGCCGAAATTTTGTGAAGGAAAAAGGAAAATAGTATTTAGTTTTTGAGATAAATAAAATTTTGGTTTGATAATGATAAAATAGCTATTATCTAAATTATCTATACTATGTCATTTATTGTAGATAATATCTTCTTTAAAATTTCAAAAGCTATTTAGTGAAACCAAGACTCCAAATGCCGGCAAAGCTGGAATTATCCAATTTTTTTCCCTTTTCCCGGAAATCCATAAGAAAATAGAATATATATATATAGCATTAGAAATTAGAAATTAGAAGTATTTTAATAGATAATGAAGAATTAAAAAGAGACTATTTTTATCTTTAAATCCTATCTAAATTAAAACAACTCTATAGCATTTCAAACGCCCAAAGTGGCGGTTATCTTGGGGATTTTTGGCTAAACAATTAAGCTAGGATTCGAACTCAGGTCGCCAAGAGATAACTCCCAAACCTTAACCACTATACCACAAGAATTCTTATGTACATTTTCCTCAGTAAATTCCTTTCACTCTTTAACCAACACAACACATTCCCTTCCATAACATTCCATTCTCAAAAAGAAAAGCTCATCTAACTCTATCAAATATTCCTATAAACTCAATAGATGAATATACACAAAAACAAACACAAAGATCACATATGCTCATATAAATGCATCAAATTAATATATGCACAAATATAATGCCATGCAATGCACCTTTTCCCTATAAGGTCTAAGGGTAGTTTTTGTCGGAATATTATATCCTCTCCCCCTTAAAAGAATTTTGTCTTGAAATTTAGTTTCCTCATACCTCTTCAACAAATCCATGTATTTTCGCTTCATTCATTCCTCGGTTTCCCACGTCGCATCTTGTGTCCTATGGTGATCCCTTAACTCCTTCACCAAAGGTATTTACTTATTCCAAAGCATTTTCATTTTGCGATCCAATATTTTGACTAGCTTCTCCATATAATTCAAGTCCGGATGCAACTCCAGGGGTTCGTCGTGAAGTACATGCTTAGGATCAAGATTATATTTCTTCAATTGTGGCACATGAAAAACGTTATGTTATCATGGTCAACCCATCTGGAAAATCCAGTCGGCACACAATAGGTCTAATTCTTTCTGTGACAGAAGATCGGTCCCAAATACCTAGGACTAAACTTTCCTCCCCTCGGATGCCTCAGTTTTCCTCTACTTGGAATCAACTTCAAGATTGTCTGATCCTGAACTTGAAACTCCAATTCTCTTCTCATGTTATCGGTGGAACTCTTTTGTCGACTCTGAGCCACTTTCAATCTTTCCTTAATCACCTTCACTTTATCCGTCATTTGCTGAATACATACCTCACCAGATTTCTTAACATGTCCCTCCTCAGTCCATCCTTAATATAATGGCACTTGGCATTTTCGTCCATACAGAGCCTCGTAAGATGCCATTCCAATCAATGTTTGGTAACTATTGTTATATGCCAATTCAACATAAGGTAAGTTGTCGATCCACTTTTCACCAAAATCCAAAACACATGCTCAGAGCATATCTTCCAAGATCTGAATAACTCTCTCAAACTAACCATCAGTCTGGGGGTGTGTAGAAATGCTGAATTTAAGTGTTGAACCCATCAATTCTTGAAATTTGTTCCAAAATCTTGAGATGAACAAGGATCTCTATCAGACACAATGCTTGCCGGTACTCCATGTAGTCTTACTCTCTCTCGGGTATATATTTGAGCCAACTTCTCCATTGAGTCTCTCACACGCACTGGTATAAAATGCACGATTTTTGTCAGTTTGTCCATTACCACCTAGATCGCATCCTTTTGAGTCTTCGTCATCGGCAGTTCGGTGACAAAATCCATAGTCAGCCCTTCCCACTTCCATTCCAAAATGGGTAACAGTTGCAACAACCCAGCAGTTTTCTTATGCTCTGCTTTAACTTTCTGACAAGTCAAATAGGTAGACACATATTGAGCCGTCGCAAATCTCTCGCTAATTAGCTACGAATTTGCGACAAAAAATTTGGTCGTCGTAGATCTATCGCAAAATCTTTGCAACTCCATCACTAATTTACTAAAAAATATATTATATAATTAATATATAACATAATAAATCACAAGAATGTCAATAGTTTAGTAGTGAAACACGTGTTCCCGCACAACAAAGACGTGGATTCGAGCCCTGTGTCTAACATAATCTCATGATATTCTTGGTAGGCCGAGGCCGGGTCGGGTTGAGGCTGGTTTGGTTAGTTGGGTCAGGGAGCTAATTAATTAATAAATTTTTTTGCTGTCACAAATCCATCCTAAATTAATTAATTTTTTAAATAAAAATTTTTTATTATCACAAATCCGTCGCTACATTAATTATTTTTTATAAATAAAAAATTTTTTATCGTTGCAAATCCGTCGCTACGTTAATTATAACCTTAATTATAATATCATCAATTAAATGACCGTCACAAATCCGTTACTATTTACGATAAATTTTCATTCTGTCACAAATTACGATGTCCGTTTTAGCGACGATCGTAATCCGTCATTAAACTCTATTAGCAACGCAAATCCGTTGCTAATTTGGTTTTTACTTGTAGTGATACCACAATCATGTGTGCATCGGCCCAAAAATATTTGTGACTAGTTCATCACCGTCAAGTTGCACTTCATGGAAGAAATAAGGATTCATAGATGCTTGTTCTTCAAAATATCTGAATATTGCCTTAGCCTCACCATACTGCAAGTTTCTTTATCTTCTATTACAAAAGTATTGCTTTAGGTCTTCTTTGCCCCATTTTTTTTTTTTTTGTCACCTACTTATGCTGATATTAACTTATGAGATTGCTTTAGAGATAACCCTGCAGCAACATATAAGGACCATCGATATCTTGAGCATTACTCACCTTCCTATACAATAGCATGAGATGAACACAAGCGAAAGATAATAGTTGTGACTCAATTCAAGCTTTGTCACCTTGTGTTTTTCTTTCTTCATATCTAGTACAATGACCATCTGAGTTGGACAACTTGTGTTTGTTTCTAAGCGAAGATGTTTAATTTCTCTTTCATGCTTATCAATCCTTCTAAACCTTACTTTGTAGCATGTAAACCTCCTAGATGTCAACACACCAATGTTGTTCTTGTTCCCGTGCTCTCTAAGTATAGCAAATCCCATCGTTGTATCATAACAATTGTAAAAATCGTATGCATCTTCTTCAGAATCAAGTAGTTGTCCGATAACAAGTACCAAGTAAACGTTTGCATTTGTACCATCCTCCATTAAAAGGAACCTTCACACCAAAAAAAATAATAATAAATAATAAATAATAAAACACCCAAGCACCATTACAAACAAACTTTGTAATAGGGGTCTACACAATTCAATAATTCCAAAACAATAAGAGTTATATGCAGTAGAAAAACGAAATATTACTGCCTTAATACAATTCAAAGGATTACAAGGATAAGGAAAGTAAAAATATTGAATTTCTTGTGAAATGGTACAAATGTATTTTCAAATGAATGCTTCAATCATATGTACACTATAACACGCTAATATTAATATGACCTACGAACACATGTATATTAGTTGACATGAAAGTTTTTCGATGAAATATCTTTATTGAAGGAGTAACGTATGAAAAAATTAACCTAAGAAATATCATAGGGAAAGTAATAAATAAATAAACGTGGACAGATACTGTGTTGAGTGTTATGTTTCGTATACCATTAGCAAGGCCAATGAGACGTGTATTAACATGAAAAGCAATACCATAAATATGGCCTATACATTGCGTAACTTATTCTCATAAAGATATGAACACAAATATTAATTTAAAAAGCTCAAATTACATTGGAAGCATTTCTTCAAATGAATGTACTTTATTGCTACTGGAAGACAACTAGAGTGACAGAAAAATTTTAAAGAAAAAATCCTAACTGTGACTCTTCAAAGAGAAAAATGCCTTGTATGTATGCATTAGGAAAACTTCTAGTTTTAGTGAATATGATACTTTGTCCTCCTTCTTTCTCAGATTTTGTGATTCATTTTATAACAACAACACTATACGCCTTCAAATTTAAATTTCATGGGATTTTATTTAAATTATCATTTTCGACATTGTTAAAAAAACTTTCATTTTTTGAAGAAACAAGAGAGAAAGAGGGTGGAAACATACGCAATGGAGGAAAGCTTTTGTTTTTGTTTGCCCTACTTGGATTAATCTTGCAAATTGAATGTTTGGGCGGGGATCTAAAAATTTGGAGAACTAAAAAAGTTGAGCCAAAGTACAAGCTATTGAGAGACTTGTCGCGGCTAAAGTAAAACTATTTTCTCGACTCGGCTAATGGCAAAATGACATCACCTATTTTTGGGATGGTATGATGTGGCATGTCCTAAACTGCACGATTAAAATGAATTCAAATCGTGGTCACGAAATACCGCACAAGTCCCGTTGCATTTCCAATCGTTTAGATCACATTCCATATTCCTCTTCCTTAAAACCTTCAAATTAGAGCCCACCGAGCCCTAGAAATGATGAGCTTTTCCGTTAAGCTTAGCTTCCAGGGATAAAAAATAAGAAACTCGTGGTTAAAGGAAATTGAAAACGTCATTACCAAATTCTACCTTCAAAACCAAAGAAAAATGAAATTAAGGGTTGCAATCAACCCATAATTGAGCTAGAAATCAGTTGCTAATAAAGTTCAGAACATCATCTAAAATGCCACCAAAAATCTTAGAAGCCCAATAGAACCAACCCTGAATTAAGGGTTCGACTACATCTCGCCGAAACACAACTGCCCAAATCTATGAGCAAGATTCGTCCAAACTCAGAGAAACCCAGAAGCCCAGAAAAATTGAATGCAAAAATGGGGGGATATATGATTTAAAAGGTGCAAGGGAAAAAAGAAAGGAGGAGGAAGAATAGAGGAAGCCGCAAAGGGAATTATCTAGTATATCCATGCCTAACGCCCATATTGGCTCCACGGTTGGAGAACAAGGAGAGAGAAAGTGGAAAAGAGAAAGAAAAGAAAATTAGTAAATACACGCACTATATATCTCAACCTACCCTATTTTATAAAAAATAATAAAAATTTTATTCTTTTGTAATTCAAAAAAATACCCCTAAAATGTCAAAAAATTGCCAAACGTACCAATGACTAAATTAATTTACAAAAATCAAAATTTTAAAATAAAAAAAAATCAAAGTTCAAAATCTGTATAGTTAAAAAAAAAAAATCCACTGTTTTTAACCTATTAAACAATACTAGGTAGTTGCCCGTGCAACGCACAGGGGAATTTTTAATTTTTTGGTAAATACATTATGAAATATATTTATCAATGTATTTGTTAGAAGGATTTTTATAGTTACTTGTGTATTTGATATATTTAATTTTTTATTTTAAAAATATTTTTTGTATTTATTTGAATTATGTGAATTTGATTTTTTTTTTTTTTTTGGTTCATAATGTGAATTTTGATTTTGCAAAATCTGTTAGCTTCTTTGATGCAGTTAGAGTTTTCGTCTCATTTTGCTCGAAATACAAATGTATTCAGATCAACGAACATTAGGAAGAATACAAAAGAGAGAAGAAATAATGAAAAAATACATTTGCTTAGCAAGTCCAAATATGTCCAAATATTAAGTAATGAGAGGATTATTGGTCCATCATTTTCTGTTCTTTCATTCACTAAAACAAAGTAACTGCATTAAATAAGTTGAAGAAGTCACAGGAGCTATCTTATCCAACTAAGCAAGCAATTCCATAGGTGGTAGGCTATAGTCTATACTACTGTAAAATCAATCACCTGTCAGAGTGCAATCTTCTAAGATTTTAATCTTCTGATGTATTATCTTCCAGTTGTTGAGAAGAAGAAACTCATGAAGTGAGTATGGAATCAGTAAACGGAAATCCTAAGTAACAGTGAACTACACAACCTTGCCACTAATAATGCTCCACACACCATCACTGTCTTCTTCAATCTCACAGGCACTTGAACTATCAATTGATAATTGTAGTGTAGGGTCCTGCCACATAAAGAGATTTTTTCAGTGGAAATAAATGAATATGCAAATAAGAGAAAACTTAGTCTCTATATAAGCAGAGATAGCTGATCCTAGATAATATAGGATTAGCTTAGATAAATAACTATTCAAAAAGTTTGGTGTATTCAAACCTTGGCATAGTGGTCTTCCATAGGTATGGGCGTGTAGATATGATTTATCTTCACAAAATTTAAAAAGAAAAGAAGATCAAGAGATAGAGATACAAAAATTGATGCAGCAGATTAAAATACGTGCTCCACAGTTATTCTTTTAATGTATAGGACATGTCCAAAATCATTTATGCAATAAATCACTTTAAGAACCGCATTTTTCCTAGAAAAAAGGTATGCATTTAAAAAGTAAATATGACAAACTAATTTTCTAAACAGCAATAAGTCTTAATGCAAATTCTGTACTCCCTCCGTCCCATTAAAATTGGCAGTGATTGACTTAGCACGATATTTTATGCAAAAGTAAAAATTAGAATATAATAATATAATATAATATAATATAATAAAAATAAAAAATATGTAGGTCCCATAATACTTTATGTTAAATCTAAGAATATAAATATAATATATGTGGTGTATATTGATTATTTTATAATAAATTGTATAGTAAAAACTTTCCTTTTAAGGAAAGTGTCAAATTTAATAGGACATCTCAAAATAGTAAGTAGGTTAATTTTAATGGAACAGAGGGAGTATTTTCTTACTTCTTATCTCAATTGTTAATATCCTAAAATATTCAATCTAAATATATCAGAAGTATTTTCTATTTGTATAATCATATAAGCAACATAGAATTAGATCATTTGCTCTCCACCTTTCTTCCCCTTTTTTTCCCTTTTCTATTTTTTTCTTTTTTTATTTTTGTTCTTGTGAGAGAAGGGGGGGGAAGGTTGGGGTTGGGGCAGCAAAGGCTTATGCTGATAATTACGTCATGCTGAATTCCAGCTTTAAGCTATTGTACAATGAATAACTTGTGCTATAAAGAGAGGAAAGAAGTAGTAAAAGTACATAAAATTAGCTGTGATTTCGAATTCTTTATTTGAAGGCAATAATCTGAAGATTTTGGAAAACCAAAAGGCCTTTTACTTTGTTACCTCATAGGCATGCCATGGCCTTACACACTTGGCCTTGCAAGCATCTTCAAGTAGCTTCTGTGGATCTACTGGTTCCTCATCCACCCTAATCAAATATGTCCAACACATTTGTTTGAGAGAAATAGAAAATCAAAACCTCATGGCAGTTGATAAATCAAATACCATTGATTCTGAATATCAGTTCCAATTAGTAGACAAAGAACAAGTGGTTGTTAACTATAATCTACTATGCTGACAGCTTCAACAGGACAAATTGTTGCAAGAAAGTAAAACATTTTGCACTTCTTGGCCAACAGGAAAGAAAAGGCAACAAAGATATTCTTCTTATGCATGTTGCAATTTACAATTTCAACATTCACCCAACAATGGAGACTTGTCACTCATAGCTGCCAAGACATCAAAAGCTAAAAATCCTAAGAAGTAGTTATTGGGGCAAAAACACAGACAGCTAATATCACTGTAATAGTATGTTTAGATTGAATAAAGGAAAAAAAAATAAAAAAGACTCAAATTGCTTAACAACTTGCCCAAGTTAACACCAGAGATTTAACATCAACATACCCAGGTTTGGAATGCATGCACTGCCAGAATAGCTTGAAAGGGCCTGGAACTGTTTTAAATGGGTGACTTTCAAAGCATGCCTAGCCATGATACCAGAAGGACAAATTAAACCATAAAAACAAACAGAAATTACTTTCAATTTAAACCTTGCAACTGCACAAAAAATTCATCCCAATACAACCTTTAGCATCACAAACAGATATCAATAACAATTCAGCTTCTACCAATTAAAACATAACCAAAGATTGCTAATTTTCGTATAATTGACAGCTCGAATACAAAGATTTTCCCAATAACAATCTCAACTCATAAAGGAGGCTAAAGATTGACCACCTAAAGCAATAACACCTCTGAGCAGATCTGCCAAATCCCACAAAAACCTAACATATTACAATACCTTAGAAGGAATACATCCGACGTTGAGACAGGTTCTGCCAATGCTTTCATTCAATTTCTTCTCCTTATTCAAGGCAAAAAAGGCCTTCTGGAATTTTCCTATTTTTATTCAATCATGAAACTGAGTTTTCTTGGAGAACTCGAAGAAGCCTAAATAGTAATCTGACAGATTTTCCTCGAATCCGAATAAAATTGACACTTTGTTAATCCAAAAAAACTTGAAAATTCTTAACAACAACTAAAGAACCCAAAAACAACACCAGAAACAAAAGAAAAATAGGAAACAAAAGTTATTGTACATGTTCAATCGAGTAACGAAACTGCATTTTCTCTTTTCCTCTACAGAATAGACGGAGAACTTGAAGAAGCCCAAATAGTAATCTAACAGATTTTCCTTGAAACCCAATAAAATTGACACTTTGTTAATCCAAAAAAAACTTGAAAATTCTTAACAACAACTAAAGAATCCAAAAACAACACCAAAAACAAAAGAAAAACAGCAAACAAAAGTTAGAAACTGGGTTTTCTCTTTACCTTTGCAGAATAGATGGAGAATTTGCTCTTCACTGCAAAGAGATGGTTCTGAAAGAGGCGGTTAGCCAACATGATGAAGGCTTCTTAACAACAAGTAAAGAACCCAAAAACAACACCAGAAACAAAAGAAAAACAGAAAACAAAAGTTACTGTACCTGTTCAATCGAGTAACGAAACTGGGTTTTCTCTTTACCTCTGCAGAACAGACGGAGAATTTGCTCTTCACTGCAAAGAGGCGGTTAGCCAACATGAGGAAGGCTTTGAGGAGTTGGGAATGGAAGTGACAGGGACAGCGGGGAGGGTTCCTGTCTCCTCTGCCGCTCTGACATATCGTCGAACACTTTCTCAGCAACACCATTACTTGAGAGCCAAAAGTTTTGAGTATTCTAGTAAATGGGGCCTTCGAGTGCCAATCCAAAGGAGGGCTCAAGAAACCCTTCAATTCTAAAAGAGGCGATTCAACAACATGATGAAGGCTTCGAGGAGTTGGGAACGGAAGTGACAGGGACAGCGGGGGAGGGTTCAAGAAACCCTTCAATTTTTTTTTTTTTTTAAAATCCCCTTCAGTTAGATTTATAGTGCCAGATGTCAATAAGTAGCAATGTCAGGTGGCTCTCTCAAGAACTTCTACAGCTCCTATTATATATATATATATATATAGATTTGGTAAACGAGGCTAACAAGATAATGTGAAGGTTATTAACTAGATCACGACTTTTTAACTAGCTCTCGAACGGACAAAAAATTAAAATAGTACCTAATTATTTAAAATTTAAAATTTTATATTTAAACTAAAAAATATTTAGAAATAATACTCATACTATTAAAATATTTTAATTTATATTTCTATCAAATTTAACTATTTAACCACATATTTTGTCAATCATGTAATTATTACATGACATCTTTTGATGATATTTTTATCCATTAAAAATAAGAAAAAAATAGACAAATTCACCACAACAAATCGAGAATAATTTCTATAAATCTACTACACATTTTGAAAGCAATTCATATTCAAAATTCACATCTTGAACTTTTACCTTTTACATGAAATATAAAATTAGTAAATATAACTTTTATCTTTCACATACGAAATTATTAAATATTTACTTTATTAATTGGGAAAAAAAATCGAGATTCACTTGTTTATTGTCACAAATTATGAATCTTTTATAAAATTCTTATCATTCTATAAAGTTCTAAAGATGCTTACCTTCTCACAATGACAAGTAGGCAATAGAAGGCTTCGACACATTTTCAAATTACAGTATTGTGTGTGTGTGTGTTTTTTTTTTTTTTGGGGGGAAAGAGTTGAAAAACAAAGGTATATTAAGAAAAAAAAGAGTCAAGTGTTTTGAAAATTATGCCATTGATTCTATTAGAGAGAAAGAGTAGACATTATGAAGTAATACGTACGAACAAAAATAACCTTGAAAATTACGTTATCAAAGAAAAAAAAAATAAATAATCAAACTTAACAAAAATATAAAATCAGAATATTTTAGAAGTATAAATGTTACTTCTGAATATAATATTTATTAGTTTACGAGTAAAACTTAAAATTTCATATAATTCAGATACTACTAAAATTTTTTACCCCTCAAAATTATTTATTTTTTCTTAACAAGAAAAAGCAAAAAGATGACAAGATGAAGCGAGTTTGAAATTTATCCAATTAAACTCTCAGCATCTTCCCTTCATTTTCCTTTTTTTTTTTTTAATCTCACTGATATTTACTGTTCAAAAAATAGATTCATAAGCATCAAAGAGAATATGCTGTTCCGCCCTTGTACTTGGAAACATCAATTGAGGATTGATCGCTTTACCTGATGATCGCACTTGCAACAACAAAAAAAAAGAAAAAAGAAAAAAAAAGGACATATTTCGCTGGGGATTGAGCCTTCATTTTCGCTCAAATAAAAGAATTTGAAAAAAGGAAAGATCTTGGAACTAAAACAGGAGCCGGAATTATGAACCCAGTGCAAAGCCCAAAGAAATCGATGTAAAGAGTATACAGTTCTAACTTATACATCAACTAACATTTTTCATGCCTTACTTTCGAGGAATAATAATTGTAATCCTAGGAGAATATAAGCGTGAAAATCCAACTTTATATACTAAAGAGACATATTCCAACCTAGATATTGCACCAAATGGAACATACAAGACAAGATATCCACTAGGTTCAAACATCCTCTGCCCAAAACTTGTACAGATGATAGTTCCTGTATATTTAATTCTACATTGTGAGTGTTGATGGTGAATCTTGTCAGCCTGGTATACAATGCAGAGTACATTAACTAATATTTCATCAACCGGAACATCAAAACCAATAGATCAAGTGAAATAAGAGGTAAACGGACAAAAGAAGGGGTGGGGGGGGGGGGGGGGGGAAGCAGTAACATGGATGAATATGACCCAATTGTGTAACTCACCAACTATGTAGAGCCGTCTGGGACTTTGCCTTCGATTTCAACAGGCACAATTGGTATAGAGTCCCACCACTCCCTAAGTCTCCGATTGCCTGGTTCATTTTGCATGTGCTTTCCCAGCTTTGATGTCATTATGAAGCCGTCCAGTATCATCGCTAGTAGAATAAACTTGAATGGAATTACTGCTAGTATGATTGCAGAGACGGACATTACTACCATCACCTCATTTGTGTGCTGCAGAGAGAATCGACAAGTAAAATGACTAAGTAGGAGCAGAGAGGGAAATTGCAGTGTTAAAAGAACACAGTTATCAGCATTTCATATAGCACTATTCTCTCCCCATCACCCCCCCCCCACAAAAAAAAAGAGCCTGATTACTTGGTACTAGAAATGTATAAACATATTCAAGACAACCAAAACGCAGCAATCATATGGAGGAAAGAGAAAGGTACTTTGTGCAAGCCTCTACCCTTCTAGTTCTTGTACAGATTTTGAATCAGTACCTTAGGACTCCTTGAGATGAAAATAGACCAAAGTTTTAGAATTGCGATATTTGTGTACTGCATCCCCGCATGTAAAGTTCTCAGTCCTTGTTGTGCTGATACAATGCTTGCCATAGCAGGCCGATCAGATGAAGTGCGGAAGACAAGTTTTTCATATTTGTTCCCAATCTTGCTCCATCTAGCCAATAGCAACTTAGCAACTGCCCACAACAAGAAAGCTGCTATTGCCTTGCCAATCCACTCCCTACCAGAATATAGTTATAGATGAGATGGCACAAAAGAGAAAAAAAAAAAAGAGAGAGAGAGAGAGAGAAGTCATTTCCAGTATGAGGAGCCTGATGAACTTACTTATAGACAACTACAATCATCATGACAATCACAGAGATGGTAACATGTGGCTTTTCCCACCTAATGATCTCTTTAGACCAAGGGATCAAACAATAGATTGGTTCAAGTAGCCCCTGCACATAAAATTAATCAACCAGTAAGAACTGCAAACATTTTAACACGGTTTGACCACATACTACAATGGCACATGTCAAATTCTGATGGCAGAAAGTATACAGGAGGGACAGTTAAATTAAAAACTGACAAATCTTAGCATATCTTTGTAAGTTGACCTGATCACGATGAAGATAAATTATCATCATCATAATATTTTCTCTTTAGAATAATCAAATCAATGGTGATATTGCCTATATAATTCAGGTACAAGCTGAATCATATCTTCATAGAGCAATTACCTAACTTCACTTTGCTATTTTGCTTAAAGATCCAATGCACTTTAATGTATCAGGAATGAATGATCACAAACACTATTTGTTACGCACCAAAAGAACCTGAGCACTATACATAACTCCTTCATCTTTCAGTCCCTCAACAGTTGCTTTAGCCTCGTTCATTTCCCATGCTTCCTCTCTCACTTGGTTAACAGTACTCTCCAAGGATGAGACATCACTGGTGGGGACAATCTCATTGTTGTCACTGATGTTTTTCATCTCAGTACAAGGAATACATATTTGGGATCCAGTCAAACTCCTGAGAACAGTACTAGCGCTGCAAGGTTGCCCAGTTTTTACATTCTTCATATTTGCAGCAAGCTCTTCCAGCACATAATCCCCTTTTGGCAACTCATCACACAATGTAAAGATCAAGAAGTTATTGGGGACAGGGGGTGAAATTCTAAGCATTTCTCTAGTAGCATGAAGCCTTATAATTCCCAGCATGGTCCTTGCATGCATCTCCCATGCTTCCAGTGGTGATTTGATACTGAACTTCAAGAGAAACCTATGCAATAATATAATCTCCTTCAGAAGGGCGAGCCAGAGGTCACGTCTGGTTGAGCTTGTCATCTCTGGGAACTCGAGGACTACACTCTCTTGCCTACAAAGTTGAGAAGCATGAGTTAAGACATACTGAAATGCATAAGCCTGCATGCTTCAGACACCATTCAAGGCTTCAACTGGATATTCATGTCCTAAAGGAATCAATAAATTGAAAATCATTTGCTTTAATCTCTAATACCACATACTCATGCAAACAATGACTTCTGAATTTGTGCATTAGTGCTTGTAAAAATTTTGAGTTCCTATGCTTTTGCTTGCTGAAAAGAAACTCAATGTCCCTAAAGAATTTTTTAAAACTAAAAAAGAAACGAACTGCCTCAAACATTGAGATGAAGCTAGAAATCAAGCTTATGGCAATCTATGTACTCACAATGCAGATGACTCATATACTATGGCTTTGTCAAAAAGAGGAGCACCCCATGGACCAGTGGCAGCTGGCTTCACACTCTGTTCAGTGTCCTTAGAGAGGTCCATCATAAGTGCATTTTCATAAGATACAACTCCATAAGCCTCAAAGTAGAGGGCATAGTTTGTCAATGTCAGCCTGCCTAAGGAGAGGAAAATTACACTTTTTAAAATAGTCACAATGCACCAAAATAATGTCTCCCAATGAAATGCAAGACAGACCAGGCCAACTTGTGCTGCGGATGTGACGCACTACTCTGTTGGTAGTTGCAGTTCCCTCCACATGCAGTATAAACTCATCATTTGCTAGCTCCACACCTGCTGGTGTTTCTTGCTTTTGCAATCGCTTTATACATCTTGCAAGCATTGGAAATGTATTATCATTAAAACTAAAAGTGACTAATCATACAAGGACGCAATTGCTTTATACATCTGGCAAGCATTTTTTTTTTTTGGGGGGGGGGGGGGGGGTTTGTTTGGGGATGGGTGTGGTAGTAGGTTGCTAAAGGAAATGTATTATCACCAAAACTGAAAGTTACTAATCATACAAGGACCCAAACACAGCAGTTTCACATACTTGGGTCCGCCAAACCGTCTAATATATATGGTTACTTTTATTCCCACAAAGTGTGCATTTTTTTTTTTTTTTGTGTCAAATATAATCCAATCATGACAACCAAAATACCATTCAACTTCCATCCATAACCAATTATATACATGAGAACACAAACGATACAACTTAAGCAGAAATTCATGTGAATCTCAGCCCAACAGAATTCTGGACAATGATATTTTAAACAAGTAAAAGGAGACCAGTTGCAATTTGATTATTACTTGTTAATTTCTTTCACGAATTTATCGTAAGCAGGAAAATGAAGTTGCTGTCCAGTAGGAGCGGTGAGAGTCTCGAAGGTAAATCTTCCATTCACAACATCAGCTGCCAATGGAACATGTGTTACCAACCACACAAATGCATCTTCATTGACACTTTCATCATGATCAATCTGCCAATGCAAGTTCCAAACAGTCCAAATATGGAAGAAGAAAATATAGTTAAAGTAACTACATACATATGTTGCTTTGTCAGAAGCAAAATTTCATGTAAATTCAAAACAGTTTTAAAAATATAGTGCTGGTACTTACATACAGAATAGTTTTAGGTCATCAACATTTTCCAAGAGCACTTTTTAAGGCAATTAATAAAATAAGATACAAGCACTAGGTTCCTTACAAGAAGAGGCATAACATCTGAGTAGAAAAGAGGGATGTCATCTTCTTCTGGACTAGGTTGTGCAAGTACTTTCTTCTCTTCTTGTTCTTTTGCAACAAACTCCTAAAGCCCCCCCCCCCAAAAAAAAAAAAAAAAAAAAAAAGAGGGAGAGAGAGAGAAATCAACCATGTAGTGTTTTCAAGGTTTCTGAACCATATTCATTGAGCAACAGAATAAGAATTGCATAAAAAAAGACAACAACATAAAGCTAATATATTGCTCTTAGTCAATGCACCTGATAAAAAAACAAAAAGATGACATAGTCAAGATTATGTCAAATACAAAAGAAATTGTAGTATCAGAGTTGCAAAACAAAGAAAGTAGTTAAAAATGTCAATTTGCTCTCAACTGTAGTTAACATACATCACATGTCTACCGAGATCATTCTTCACTTCTCTGAGCAATCATTTCAGATAAGTACATAACAGTGCTCCAAAAATTGACTCATAACTGTATTAAAGTTATACATCTTCAAAATCCAATCTCTCCAATCACTTGTAAGCAGAAAACCCATTAAGTGATAGCTAAAAGGGGGGGGGGGGCGATGAAGAAAAAAAGAGGAGGAACCCAACCTTGACAAGGAAAAAGCTTAAGGCATTAGATATTGGGCCGACAAGTGTATACTACTGAGCTTTTCAGTCCATAACATGTGTAATTCAAGTGTATAATGCTGAGCTTTTCAGTCCATAACATGTGTTATTATTTTATTAGAGAACCATGAACCTAACAGCTTGTATTTGCATTTCAGAATTGTTCAACAATGTACAATTGGCAATTACTAGTCAATTGAAATAAGGAATAGAAATACAACATCCAACTTCTACCACATGGGGAAATATGAAAGAGATTCAGCTGGTGTCACCTCATCTATCGTCAGCCCTTTACATAGTAGGCCGGGGATTTCTATTTTTTTTATTATTCTTCTTTGAAAAGACTACAGAATAATCCTTTGGCATCCCGTCAAATATGATGAAAGATAATATCTGGGCCTAGCTGTTAATCTCAAAGGACCAATCACCTAATTAAAGTTTGAAGCCAGTAATATGCATGTCGTGTTCAAGTCCAACCATACACCAAATTATTCATAAAACTGGAAAAAAGTCCTATCAGAAAAATGTTTCTTGTCATACTGCAATGCAATGATTCTCTTTTGCTTGCTTTCTTTTTTTTCCATCACAGGGAGGGAGAGAAGAGGGAATTGATGGTTGGCATTTCTAGGGGAAGAAGAACAGCAGACACTGCACGAGTGAGAGTTTGTAGCACTTGTTTCCTCATCTTATTTCTATACCTTACATGCAGAGACGGAACTAGGAACTCGAATTGCGAGCAAGCTGTATGAAAGGATGTGTTGGAGAATAATGTTAAAATTTCTAAATTATTTTTGAGGGACAAAATATAGGATTTTAAAAGACCTTAAAAATTTTTAATTTTTCTCCAGGGAAAAATACAAAATTAAATTAAAAAAAAAAAAATTTCCTGCTTACACCTATTACGTCCTGTTAAGAGTTTCAATGTTACAAATGAAAACTAAATGGTGATCCTAACAAAGGAAGCCCACAATTGATCTCAAATATCATTCTTTTAACTAGGAATCCTCATTAATCATACTTGATCTTCATTACTAGATCAACCTCTTAGCTATTCATATGCCAGAACTTCATTAAGTGAAATATGAATAAAGTCTGTTTTTAATCAGACAAAAAGAGTCATTTGATCCTTACACTTTAAGCTCATAATTGTCAAAACAGAGTAGGATGACCAAGGCAAATGTTTGCATGCGCAGTATGCCTATCTGAGCTTTTCTTAACTAAGTTTCCCATGATGGAAGCCCTTGAAGTTATTTAAACTTTTAGGCATCATATAGCTTAATTGATAATTGGAAGGATACTAATCTTTTCCATCCCCATTGTTTCCCCATAATAACTGAGGCTTGCCTCTTCTTCAATTTACTAGGAGAACATGAAACACTTACAGTTTTTAACTCTTCATCTGTTGAATCTGGCATCTGCCACGCTAGCATCATATCAAAAGTGAACCGACTAAAGGAACCATCTGTAACTTTTTCATGAATGTTAGAGCACAAGTTCATGAGAGCTTTCGAGGAGCAATACTCAACTAGTTTCCTTGAATATTCACCCAACATAGGTTCATACCCTGCGTCAAATTCATTGATCAATGCATCAACAGAAGTCTGCAGCTCCCTGAAAGCAATCAAAAGGGCTGGTGAGTCTTCAAATTTACTTTCAATGTTAATTCTGCCTAGAACTCCTGGTTCAACTTTGAATTCTTGAGTCAGTATGGCATTTAAGTGAAAATACACAAATAAATAAATAAACAAACTACTAGAGACATATATCCTGATCGCATGCATGCATCTTTATGCTTTATCCAGCAAAATGAACCAGAATTATGTCGCTATTTGCTATAAGAAACTTTTCAGGACTAGCGTGCCTAAGAGCCAACTCCATTGCCTCTGCTGTTCTTTTCTTTAGGAAGAAGGTGGGGGGGGGGGGGGGGGACACGCACACTAAAAATAAAAATTAGTTTGGATGATATGTCTCGAACTTTTGAGACGTGGGAAAACATTATGAATTCAAACATGTTACAGTTTTATTTTCTGGTCCTTCACTGGTAAAAGGAGAAAGAACAAGGAAAGTATTAGGTCAAGGAAGAAGAGTGACGAAAAGAGAAAGCTAAATGGTGATGGCACAAATCTTGTTTAATTAGTTATATTCAGGAAAGGAAGTAAAGTTCTAACCATCTGATACACAAGAGATGAAAGGAAAACAGGACGACGAGGAGAAGAAATATGGAGAGTTTCAGTAAGCAATTCTGGGACAGGAGAACATTAGATGCTTGATCTATATCCTTTGGTAGCCCTCTCCAAAACTGGTGCAAACAAAAGACCAAGTTGCAATAATAATGAGCCAAGAATACCTGTAATCTTGATCTTAGAATAATGAATGGCCGTAGTTTGATCCCAAAAAACACTTTAAAGATGCAGGGGAGGTGGAAAATAATTCAAACCACTAGTAATATAGAATTGTGATCCTCAAAACACAGAAGCCTACCAAGCATGCGTATATAGTTTCATAAAAGAAGTGAAAAACAGAGAAAGCCAGGGTAAAGAGAAGTACTGGGAGCATCTTTGAATGACATCGTTAGCAATGGAAGAAAGATGTTTCTTCTCCATTCTTGGGTGACTTTTTCCTTTCACTTTTCCGAGGATTGAGGTGAAGATCTTAGCAACTATTTTTCCTCTATGCCCAAAGAAAAAACCCACAAAATTTAGGCAAAAAAAGAAAGCACAATAATAACAATAACGAACACCGACGAGCAAAATCTTTACCTTCTTCTGGTCGTTAACAAATACCCTTCAGTGAAAATCTCAGCTCCACAACTTTGTTGTGATCATTAAATTTCAACTCCATTTTTGTCAGCAAAGAGAAGCTTTCCACAGCAGAGCGCCATGAACTCATCTACTTGCACATGTCCAGCAACAGCCAAGTGTAAGCCATGCAACTCGTTTTGCTCAAGTTTGCAGCCACGCTAAAAGGACACGTGCAAGACAAATATGAAAAGTAAGAATTGGAAATAAGCATAAACCGGTCCATTTTCCCCAGGTCGAGATCAATTTCAATTTGTTCTTGTAACCTTGATGCCAATGTGGTGCTTTAGACACTATAAAAGCAACTCGGAATTTGGTATTGGATTTCACAAAATGAGAAATTTTTATATGGATTATAGATTTGTGTTGTAGAATAATTTTTTTCACATAAAGTATAATCTTTCACACGTGAAGCACGAATTCATAATAGAATTTTCATTCTCTTATGACTTCTTCCACCATGTGGAAACACAAATATTGCTATGCAACCTTTTCCTTGACTACACTCCTACTTATCCCTCGCATTCAACACCACAAAGTTTGTTGCAAGTAAGATTGTATCAGATAAATCTTTTTGGCCTTCCACCGGTTGGATTTCCATACAAATGGCTGCAATGTACATACTCTTTTCGTCGAAAATATATGCTACTATTACACAAATTGTGAAGTTCTAATATATGTGAAGTTTTTAGAAAAAAAATATTAAATTATTTTTATGAAAAATTATAGAATTGTTTTTAAAATTTTAAAATTAATTAATGTAGGTTTAGTGAATTAATAAATAATAATAGTACAAAATAATAAATACATTTTGGATTTTACAAAAATGACATATAATTTAAAATAAAAAATCTTTAAATGTGACAAATATTTTAAAATAAAGAGAATAATAAACTTAGATATATCACCATTCCAAGATGGGGGAAGGTACCCAATCAGAAAAGATTTCTCTAAAGATTAAAAGTAAACTTTCTATTGATTGGAAATCTAGTTTCTAACATTGGATATTGTAGTGAATATGAGATATATTGTTCCCAATTTGAGAAAAGTTAAATGAGACCTAGAAATAATCTCATTGTTGACATACTATTTTCCTATGTGGCATGGAGACGTTTGGAATTTTCGATAAATTGGGTGATTTTTAATAGAAATTCTGATAGTAGGATGGCATAGTGTAGAACTTCTAAAATGGATAGGTCACATTTAAAAAAATAAGACATATTTGAAACTTGTCTCCTCAAAATTTATTCTTCTCCAATAAAAAATTAAAAATCTAAAATTTGAGAAAAATATTTTAAATAAGGTCACATTTTTAAAATGAATATGACATGCAACCTTCAGGACCTATGGCCTTAGAGCTTTTCCTCATACTCAGGAGGGACTTGTGTTATCTGTTCCTTCAAACCCTTTCTCTCATGTTGTTCAAAGGATATACCCTCATGTTTTCTTCGGCCAAAGCACCTTCCTTGTAAGCCCATTGAATCCAGCAACTACAGAATCCTTAATTTTGTTCAGAACTTCAGATAATGAATTCCCTTGCACATATCAACCACCATATTCAAAGGAATTAATTCAATTTTTTTTTCATAATATAAATCGTTTTAAATTGATGTACAAATTAAGGATTCATAAATTCTAAATAATTTTAAAATTGAAATTTTAAAAATATTTATAATTAATTCTTTGTCTATTTGAATAATTAGAGAGGGTTGGATCATGATTAGTGAAAAATTATATGGTAGGGAGGGATAAAGATGAAAAATAATAATAAATTTTTATAAAATTTTATAAAACAACTTATATTATGAAAAAAAATTAATTTAAAACGATTTATATTATAAAATAGAATAATATAATATTATCTCGAACTACACTTTTATTTTTTCAATACCTATTTGACTTTAGTATCTTCCTCATTTCCCTCTGCTGTACTCGTGTCTCCTCTTTGAACAAGCTATTTATTGAAGGGGCAAAAAAAAAAGATAAATCAGGAAAGCTGCAAACCAAGAGATCCTCAATAGCCTAAGAACACTAAGAAGAGCCTCCATAGCCCTGCAAATTCTATCTGCAATTCTCGCATTTCCGAGGCTGAGGCAAAGGACCTGAAGGTTGCAGGTAGCATTTTTAAAATGAGGCCCGACTCTCATTAAAAAACATGCTGACTTTGTTTAGAATTTTATTTTTTCAAATTTCAAATTTTCATTTTTTATATTGAAGAAAAATAAATTTGAAACAGACAAGTCGCATTTTGAAAATGAAATAAGTTTTTTACAGGTCTCATTTTCAAGATGGGATCTCTTTATTTTAAAAATTCTCCACCAAGTTGCTCTAGTATACGAATTTTGGTTAAAAATCATCCCATTTATCGGAAAGTCGATGGTTCCTCAGCACTAGATCAGGCATTAGTACTTCATAAGGTAGCTTCCCATGAACATGTGCGTGAAACTCAACATCATCAAATTCATAACCTAGATCCTGCAACAAATCATCAAAAAAAAAAAAAAAAAAAAAAAAGATTTTTAGAGAGAGAGAGAGATAGGGAATTGTAGTATCTTAAGACTGGCCATTGTAGTTCCATATTCTTTGCACAATTCCAGACACATTCTTGGGACTTCAGTTTTATTGATACCCAGACGATGTAGCATGAATTCTATAGTAGTATAGAACAATGACAGAAAGCATAGTTAGCATAAATCTCTTCGCACAAAAAATAAAAATCAAAAGAGAATAAAATATCATAAGTAATATTCATAAGGGTGTAGTAATATTCATTGGAAATTCCAAATAGTGTTGATAATCACAATAGTGCCAGTCATAGTGATCTAAGATCACTGTCACCATGTGTCTCATTATCCTTATTTCCCTATATAAACTGTAAAATCCCACCCCAAAAGCTTACAAGCAAATAAATTAGATTGCTGGTTCTCAAACATTATTCCCCATGGCTAGAGAAACGAGCCTTGGCATCTTTCTCTTACTCCTTGTCATGACAATTGCTGTGGAAGGAGCCGTTCATCCTCCATTTATCCCTTGCTGCACGGCAAATATCCTTGACTGCTGTCCCTCCACCGTTCACGGTGACAGCATTTCTCAGGCTAACCAGAAGACTATCTCTGCAAGGAAGGCACTCAAGGGGACCTCGACCAATCATTCTTGATCTAATCTTGAATCGACATTGTATCTGCAACTTTTCATCACCCTTCTGCTGTTATATGCACCAGTCTATCCTCTGTTTCTTCTCAAAACCTTCATCTATGCATCATATCAGTTGCCCAACTTGTATGTTGAAATAATGCCAAATTTCTTGGATACAATAATATATGGTTTAAATTATGTTTTGCACTGGTCATGCCATCTAGTGTAAGTTCTCTATAAAGAACCAATTCCACATAGAAATGATCTTGCTTTGGTTCGAAGTAAATATATAACTTTGCATCTATCCTTCCTGTCATTCTTTAGGCCTGTCTAAATGCACGTTTGAGGATATCCACACGAATTAATTATAGGGCCACATGGTTGAATGGTGATATTAAAAGCATGTTTATTCAATAGGCTATAAACCTAAGCCACAATTCAATAGTCGAGAAGTTGTTAATCATGTGAGGACTTATGCAGAATAAGACAAGGAGTTTAGACGCAGAAAAAAGATGTAGAAATCAAGGCTGACTACTGTGTGCCTCTGAGTTCATATATATAATCACTGTACAGCAGTTGTCGTGTTTAGATAGCTTCGTATCTAGCTATCAGATGACCTATACACAATGAGTGGATTACAACAGAGTATTAGGAGAGAGTTAGGAGACCATAGGACTCATCTATCTATGATATATGTATCTGGACTCATCTATCTATCATCAATCTATGATATTATCTATCATGCCCCCTCAAGCGAGAAGGAACAGCGTGCAGACGAAGCTTGGTTGCCAGAGAAGAAAACATAGTGCAAGGGAGAGACTTGGTAAAGACATCTGCCAATTGAGCATCAGTGGGAACATACTGAATACGGAGAGCGTCGCGAACGACCAAGTCACGTAGGAAATGATAATCAATTTCAATATGTTTAGTGCGAGCATGAAAGACAGGATTTGCAGCTATATGGATTGCAGACATATTATCACAGTAGATGAGAGGGATGGTGCGAAGGAAGAGACCAAGTTCACGAAAAAAGATAACAAAACCAGTGAAGTTCAGTGGCGGTGGTTGCTAACGCGCGATACTCAGCCTCAGTACTGGAGCGAGATACAGAAGATTGTTTCTTTGCAGTCCAGGTAAGAAGATTAGGCCCAAGGAAGAGACATGCACCAGTGGTAGAACGACGATAATCAGGATCACCTGCCCAATCAGAATCAGAAAAGGCATGCAAGGTCATCTGGTCGGAACTTCGAAAAGAAAGACCATGTTCTAAGGTGCCTTTGATGTACCGATATATCCTCTTAACTACTTGAAGATGGGTGGTACGTGGCTGATGAAGAAACTGACAGACTTAGTGGACAGCAAATGAAATATCTGGTTGGGTAAGCATGAGATACTGCAACCCCCCTACCATACTCTGATACTCAGTGATATTAGAGAGAGCTTCACCTGAAAGAGAAGAGAAACGAGACAAAGGAATAGACGGGGTTGAACATGGTTTGCAGTGTAACATATTAAAGCGCTTCAGCAGATCCGTAGCATAGCGAGTTTGAGACAAGGATAAAGAGTCCTGAGTGCGATATACCTCCATACCAAGAAAAAAACCAAGATCACCAAGTTGACGACTATCAAAGGTAGAACAAATGCGATCAATGAACTGGCCAACCATGGAAGAATTATTACCGGTAACGATCAAATCATCAACATAGACCAAAATAAGTAAAAAAAAACCTTAGAGCTTTGAAAAAACAAGTAAATAAATAAAGATGCATCACAACGACTATTGAAAAAACCTTCTTGTAACAAGAACTGATGCAGTCTATGATACCATGCATGAGGTGCCTGCTTTAGACCATAGAGAGCACGGTTAAGTTTGCAAACATAGTGAGGTTTAAGAGGATCAGAAAACCCTGGTGGCTAAGCCATATAGACTTCCTCAGTAAGAAATTCATTGAGAAAGGCATTGCAAAGATCCAATTGTTTAAGAGGCCATTGGCGAGAAACAGCGAGAGATAGAATAACCCGGATTGTAGAAGGTTTCACCACGGTACTGAAAGTCTCAGTGTAATCAATCCCCTCCCCTCTTGTTGACTATAACCTTAGGCAACTAAGCGAGCCTTATATCGCTCTATAGAGCCATCGGCTTTCCGTTTGACCTTATACACCCATTTACACCCTACAATGTTCATTGAGGAAGTAGCTGGAACAAGAGACCATGTGCAGTTCCTTAATAAAGCTGCATACTCATCCTCCATTGCAACACACCAATGAGGAAACTTAATTGCGTGTTTATAGCATGTAGGTTCAGAAAAAGAGGGATTCGTAAGTTCAGTTGCCAAAGCTTCAGGTAAGGGATAAGGAGTCATACCATAAACCAATTCATTGATACTTTTGTATTTCTTTGGAGGAGGAGAATCTGTGTTACTGGAGGAAGAGCCATCAGTGGTGGTGGAAGAGCTAAGAGGAGTGGATACAAAAGAGTCTTGTTGTGAACTGTCTGTGGTTTGAACAGGAGACAGGGGTTGAGCTGGATTATCCTCCGGAACTGAAGAAGATTCTGTGGAAGTAGACTGACCATTGTCTGAGTCAGATTGAGCACATGGAGGGGATGATCGTAAGCTAGAGATAGTGGGTGGTGAAGCATCCGCATGATAAAGAAATGAGTTTTCATCAAACAAGACATGTCGGGTGATGAACGTTTTCCCAGTAGTAAGCTCCATACACTTATATCATATCCTAAGAAAACACATTTAACAGACTTAGGAGAGAGTTTATGCCTATTATAAGGGACTAAATATGGAAAACAAGTGCATCCAAAGGTTTTAAGAAAACAATAATCAGGGCGCTGTCCAGTGAGACGTTCCAACGGTGTAGTGTACTCAAGAGATTTTATGGGCAATCGGTTTATTAGAAAAACAGCCGTAGAGAAAGCCTCTACCTAAAACAGAGAATGTATCAGATTACTTAGCTAAAGGGTACAACCAACTATGTCTGGTATGATCATCCACAATTGACAAATAATATCGATATCCAGAGTCAGACAAAATAGGTGCAGGACCCCATACATCAAGATGCAATAAGTCGAGTGAATGTTTAGCAGTATATTGGCTGGTGTCAAATGGTAATAGATGGCTGGTGTCAAATGGTAATAGACAAGACTTGCCTAAGGGACAAACATGGCATGCATGATCATCAGAAACAGAACATTTAATAGGCAAGCCATACTTATTAGATAAAATCCTTAAAACTCTATTGGAAGGATGACCAAGACGAGCATGCCAAGTTCTGGAATTTGTTCTTTCACCATAAAATGAAGAAATTTCTGGAGAAGAAACCTGGCTGCGGAGATGATAAAGGCCACCGTTGCTACTGCCATGAAGAAGAGGATGACGCGTCTGTGTATCCTTAATAGCAAAACCATCAGATGCCAATTCAAAGAAACAGTTATTGTCACGCGCAAAACGTTGAATAGAAAGGAGATTTTTGCGAAGTTGAGGCAAACAAAGAACACCATTTAGATGAAGAGGCTTAGAGAGGGTAGGAAGAGAACTTGAGCCAACATGAGCAATGGGAAGTTGAGATCCATTTCCAACGGTAATAGTGTCAGAACCATGATAAGGAGATGCTTGAGAAAGATGACATAGACGGAGTTATGTGGTGAGTAGCCCCAGAATCAAGACGCCATGAAACGTTGTCGGGTCCAGAGGTTGAAGAACTAGGAATGAACTCAGCAGTATAGGCCTTATTCTGACTGTCATAACAGACTCGTGCGGTATGTCCAGGCTTGTTACAGATTTGACACAGAATAGTTATGTTTACAGAAGCCGGAATATCAAGGAATTGGGCGCCTGAATAAGGAGATGCTGGTATCGGTGTTGGAAGCAGTGGTGGACGATGATCTGAAGAGTGGCGCAGAACAAAAGCTGTATGGTGTTGGTGATAGCTATAATGTCTACCACGACCTCTGCCTCTACCACGACCACGAGCCCTGTAAGCTGAGGAAGAGCGGGCTATAGGAAACGCAACAGTGCTGGAAGTCCGGTCAGCAGTCATGGCTGAACCACTGAAGATGGAGAGAGTGGACATTTTCTTGAGCAGATGTTCTTCCTGTATGGCCAGATCATAAAACTCATCAAATGTGAGAGTAGGACGGAGATGCAGAGAAGTTGCAAACTCCTTATACTCATGACCCAGACCATCAATGACATACTCAATGAGATCAGTTTCGGGAACAGAAGACCTGGCTGTGGCAAGAGAGTCTGAGATGGATTTAGCATGGAGAAGGTAATCAGTGATGGGCTTCTTAGTATCCCGTTTGAGGGTGCGCAATTGATCTCGAGGAGTTCGGATATGCGTCTTAGAGAGGGGAGACAGACGACGGTCGAGCAATGTCCAGGCTTCATACGCAGTAGAACAAGGTAGAAGAAGGGTTTGTACAGAGGGAGAGACAGTTGCCTTGATCCAACTGAGGACAAGTTTGTCTGCCTTCATCCATAGAGCAAACGCAGAAGAAGTGTCTTCTGCTACAGCTTTGTTCGAACAGATTAAGGCTTTGAGGTCATGTATATCAAGAACATTCTCAAATTGAGACCGCCAACACAGATAAGAATTTCGGTCCATAGGTACCGGGAACAAGTGAGAGATGTTGAACGAGGTTGGTAAAGAAGAAAGAGAAAAACTAGGAATAGCCACGGAGGAAGTCTCTGATACCATGTGAGGACTTATGCAGAATAAGACAAGGAGTTTAGACGCAGAAAAAAAGATACAGAAATTAAGGCTGACTACTGTGTGCCTCTGAGTTCATATATATAATCACTGTACAGCAGTTGTCGTGATTAGATAGCTTCGTATCTAGCTATCAGATGACCTATACACAATGAGTGGATTACAACAGAGTATTAGGAGAGAGTTAGGAGACCATAGGACTCATCTATCTATGATATATGTATCTGGACTCATCTATCTATCATCTATCTATGATATTATCTATCAAATCAGATATATAGGATTATGTTCACATGTCTCTAAGTTTCTTGAGCGGGCTACTATTCGTGATCAGCCTTCACAGGCTTCTATTAAGCAATATCCATAACTTCTTGATTTAAGCAAGCAACACCTGCAAGTTCTTCATCCTCACCTAAGCATGTGGTTAATCAAGCCATTAGATTGACTACTAATTTTTCTCCCAATTCTGAGATAGCAAATTCCACTAGTATATAATATTTTTCTTATGTTGACCGTTAGGTTTTGGATTCTAGAGCAACCGATCACAGTTCATGTTCTTTGCTTCATTATTCTTCTTATCATTCGGTCTATAATGTCACTGTCAAACTGCCCACTGATTTTTTTGTTTTGTTTGGTAATATTGGTACTGTCCGTCGCAATGAACATGTTACTTTTCATGATGTGTTACTGTGCCCACTTTTTCTTACAATTCTACTTTTTGCTCCATGATAAAACTCTTTTTGAACTATTTTACCAAAAAATTCTATATTATCTTTCACTTTGTGTCTTTGGTAGTTTATCTTTTGCATGCACTTTGGTTCACAATTGTCACAAATTTGATCATGGAAGTCACAAAAGTCTCTTCCAATGTTTTTTTTTTTTTTGCCACTACTAATTGATATATACTTCTTGATATGATATGCTTGAGATTTTTCTATCCAGGCATAAATTTTGTAACATATATTTCCCTTTTGCTCCAATATCTTTGCTTCTCCTATTTCTGATATATCAATTCTACCTTTCCCTTTTTCCCTTGATCCTGTAGCACTACTTATACATCTTTTATACCCTTATATTACACTTGTGGTTCCCATCCTCGATCTTATCTTAAGGAATACATTTGTCCCCCACTTTCCAGCTTTTTGGTTTTAGCTACGACTCCTCATTCCCTTAACAAAGTTTTGAATTACGATCCGTTAACTCTAAAGTACCAATCCTTTGTGTCTCCGTCTCTCATACTGTAGAGTCGAAGGATTATTCACAAGCTATGAAATATGTGGAATGATGTGATACTGTGAAGCGTGAAATTGAAGCCGTTGAGACTAATCATACATGGGATTTGGTATCATTTCCTTCTCGTAAGGAAGCTATCGAATGCAAGTGGGTTTACCAAATAAAGCATAAATCGATCGAATAGATCTGTAGAGCGGTATAAAATTAGATTAGTTGCTAAAGGATACAACAAACAAGAAGGAGTTGATTATTTTAGTACCTTTTCTCCCATTACAAAAATCACCACCATTAGAGTTTTTTGGCTATAGCTGTTATTCGGAGTTGGCATTTACAGTACTTGGATATCAATAATGCATTTTTACATAGTGAGCTTGATGCATGTGTTCGCTAGCGTATGTTTCGCTGTTCAGTGTTGTGCCTTATCATGCTTTTTGTTGTTGTTTCTTATCTTGTTTCTCCGATAGGCACTGATTAGCTTAGATAGATATTCTAGATATTGTTGTATTCTTATCATGTCTCTCAGATAGTTATCCTTAGCTAGGGTTTGTCTCTCTATATATTATGTACTCTCTGTTGAGGAAGTTAATATACAAAACAACAGCTAAAGTTTTACATGGTATCAGAGCCACAATGACTGACCACAATGACTGACCAAATTACTCTTGGCTCCACCACCTCAACCACTCCTGTATCCATTCCCACTACAAATCATAGTTTTGCTATTAAACTATCTACTCAGAATTACCTTGCATGGAAGACACAGTTTATTCTACTTGTTAATTATCATAATATGAATGCTTTGGTTGATGGCTCACCTGCACCTTCACAGACAATACCATCCGCCACAAATCCTAATGAGACTACTATCAATCCTTCTTATACCCATTGGTTTAAACAAGATCAGTTGCTTCTGTCATGGATTCTGTCCTCTCTCTCTGAAGAGGTTTACTCTTATATTGTTGGTTGTCACACATCTTTGGATGCATGGAAAACACTAGAAAATGCCTTTGGTTGTGTTTCCCAGAATAGACAACTTCAGCTCTACGTAGAACTTCAAGAATTGAAGAAAAATGACATGTCATTGCACAATATCTTCAAAAAGCAAAATCTATCACTGATGAATTGGCTGCTGTTGGCCAACATATTTCTTTTGCTGAGTTTAATGCGATAATTTATCGCAATATTGGTATTGAATTTCATCCCATTGTGTCTGCTTTAAATCTTCGTATTGAACATGTAACTTTTCCTAAATTGTATAGCCAGCCGCTTTCGCATGAAATCTTACTACAAAGCCACCAAATTCCTCCTCTGGCTAATCTTGCTGTCCGGCCATCATCATCAATGCCATTCTCAAGACCTAACGCATTGGGTTTGCCAAACTCCCCTTACAAGGGCCACAATACTAAGAGGAAGTGTCAGATCTGTGGTTATTCCAATCACACAGTAGTAGTCTGTAGACGCCGGTATGCTCCACGACAGCCACGACAGAATTTTCAGTCTCCACAGCAGCATTTTTTGTCTCCCCAGGCTAATGTAGCATGGCAAACATCGCCATCATTTTCTACTCACTCTATCCCGCATGTCGTTCCTTCATCTCCATCTCATGTGTTGCCTTTACTATACCCAGTCTGGTTTCCTGACACTAGCGCCACGCATCACATGACACCAGATCTTCAAACAATCACGGCTCCCCAGCCATACAAAGGCGGTGATCAGGTCACAATTGGTAATGGACAGTCAATGCCGATATCTCATACTAGTATGGCTGTTTACTCTTCAATTAAAAACACTACCTTGAAGTTAAAGGATGTTCTTCATGTGCCTACTTTTTCCAAATCCTTGTTATCAGTTCAACAGTTTACTAAAGATAACAACTGTTTCTTTAAATTTTACCCATCCTATTTTTTTGTTAAGGACCTCCAAAGCAAGGAAATCCTATTGCAAGGCAAGAGTAATGCAGGTCTCTATGAGCTCTCCCCAATCCAGCCGCACGCTTTAGTGGCTGATTGTGTTTCCTTTGATCAATGGCATGCCCGCCTGGATCATCCCCAAGTTCCCACTATTTCCAGAATTCTCAAGGATAATCACTTACCTGTTTCAAATGCTTCTCGTGCTTCCCATTTTGCTTCTTGTCAGTTAGGAAAACTGGCCAAGCTGCCATTTGCAACTGTTGAACACACTAGCTGTATGCCTTTTGACATTATTCACTCGGATGTCTGGGGTCCGTCCCTTGTACTCAGCAATTTAGGCTTTAGGTACTTTGTTCTATTTGTTGATGATTTTTCCCAGTTCACCTGGTTCTTTCCTACACGCAATAAAAGTGATGTGTTCTCTATCTTTAAAAATTTTGAATCTTATGTTAAGCTCCAATTTCATGCTCACATCAAAGCCTTCCACTCGGATTGGGGAGGCGAGTACCAAAAATTACATCTCTATTTTCAACAACAAGGCATCATTCACCGAATTGCCTGTCCTTATACGCATGAACAAAATGGCCTTTCTGAACGTAAAATCCGACATATTGTTGACACTGGTTTAACTCTCCTAGCTCATGCCTCCATTCCTTTCAAGTTCTGGTCTTATGCCTTTGCTCATGCGGTCCATAGTATCAATCATCTACCCAGCACAAGCATTCACAATCGTGTGCCTTCTGCCCTGTTGTTCAACCAGAATCCAAATTCCTTAGATGCTAAAATCTTTGGTTGTGCTGCTTATCCCTATTTAAGACCTTATAATGTACATAAATTTTCCTTTAGGAGCAAAGAATGTGTCTATCTAGGCCGGTCTCCTAATCATTGTGGCCATTATTGTTTAGATATTGATCGTGACAGAGTGTACGTTGTCCGGCATGTGGTTTTTAATGAGAATCTGTTTCCTTTCAAAATCCGTAACTCTTGTCCTCCTTCTCCTCCCAAATAGCACTCTGATCTTCCTTGGCTCACGATACAAGTTCCATATTCCCCTTCCTTACCTTCAGGTCTGTCTCCTACGCCTCCTCCTTTGCCTTCCGCACCGTCTCCTACTTCCAGTGTTTCTCCTTCTATTCCTCCGTCCTCTACCTCGTCCCCAGATAGTTCACCTGGTTTGCAACTTATAGTCGACATGACCAACTACTCCCCTCATTCTTCACATCCTGCATCCTCTCCTGCTCGAACTCATCCCATGCATTTACGCCCTGGCACTATGGCCAAACGTGCTACTCATCTTTCTCTTGTTGAAAAACCATCGCAATCTTTTCTGGCACAAGAACCACAGACTTTCATTCAAGCTAGTCAATTTCTTGAATGGCAACAAGCTATGATAGACGAGATTACTGCTTTACTATCTACTAACACTTGGACTTTGGTTCCTAAACCTTTGGATGCTAATGTGATTTCAAATAAGTGGGTTTACAGGATCAAACGGAAGGCGGATGGGAGTATTGACTGATATAAGGCACGCTTGGTGGCCAAAGGCTTTACACAACGTGAGGGGATCGACTACAAAGAAACATTTAGCCCAGTGGGGAAGGCTAGCACTATTCGCACTGTTCTTGCTCTTGCGACTATGCATCAGTGGCCAATCTAGCAGCTCGATGTGTCTAATGCCTTTCTTCATGGTCACTTGCAAGAAACTATTTACATAACCCAACCGCCTGGGTTTGTGGATGAGACACACCTCGACTTTATCTGCAAATTAAACCGTTCTCTCTATGGTTTAAAGCAAGCTCCGCGCACCTGGTTTTCCCGACTTGGGGCGTTTCTGCATCAGCAGAATTTTGTTTCTTGTAAAGCCGACAGCTCTCTCTTTATCTATCGACATAATCAGCAAATACTCTACATCCTTGTCTATGTTGATGATATTCTTATTATTGGCTCTTCGTCTGAATTCATCTCTCGCACCATTGTTGTTTTGAAAAATGAGTTTCCTGTTAATGACCTTGGTGAATTGCACTATTTTCTTGGGATTCAGGTCTCTCGGTCGACCGACGGGCTTCTCTTATCCCAGACTAAGTATATCCACGATGTCTTGGCCAAAGCTGGGCTGGCTGATTCTAACTGTTGCCTACCCCCCATGGCGGTCTCTCCACCGCTCTCTCCACCGCTCTCTCAGTCCTCTGGTGATCCTAGTCCTCATGATGTTCACTATCGGAAGCTCATTGGTGCCCTGCAATATATTACCATCACCAGACTGGATATTGCCTTTAGTGTCAATAAATTGTGTCAATTTATGCATAATCCTAGTGATCAGCATTGGAAGGCCTTAAAACGGCTTCTTCGCTATTTAAAAGGGACTTCCGACTTGGGGTTATTGTTGTCTTCTACCTTCTTTCTTGATGTCCACTGTTATGCCGACAGTGACAGGGGAGGTGATCTTGATGATCGCCGATCTACTAGTGGGTTTGGCATTTTCTTGGGTTCTTGTCTTATCTCGTGGCTTGCCAAGAAGCAACCGATCATCGCGTGATCCTCCACTGAAAGTGAATTCAAAGCCATCGCCAATGCCACTTCTGAGTTCTTATGGCTTAAGTCTTTACTCCACGAACTAGGGTTTCCTCTTACAGTGAGTACCTTGTGGTGTGACAATATCGGTGCTATTTACTTGTCCTCCAATCCGGTCGTCCATGCTCGGACAAAACACATCGAGCTTGACTATCATTTTGTTCGGGAACAGGTCACTACCGGTACACTGGTTGTCCACTTTCTCTCCACTACTGACCAGTTAGCTGACATTTTCACCAAGCCCTTGTCCTTCTGCCGGTTTACTCTTCTTCGCGATCGCTTGCCTCTATCCTCGGCCAAGGACTTGCAGGGGGGTGTTCGCTAGCGTATGTTTCGCTATTCAGTGTTGTGCCTTATCATGCTTTTTGTTGTTGTTTCTTATCTTGTTTCTCCGATAGGCACTGATTAGCTTAGATAGATATTCTAGATATTGTTGTATTCTTATCATGTCTCTCAGATAGTTATCCTTAGCTAGGGTTTGTCTCTCTATATATTATGTACTCTCTGTTGAGAAAGTTAATATACAAAACGACAACTAAAGCTTTACAGCATGCATTTGCCTTCTGGTTTTCATTCTTCCAATTCACAACCTGTCTACAAGCTTAACAAATTTTTCTATGCCCTTGTACAAGTCAGCAGAAAATGGAATGCCAAATTCAGTACAAAAAGCGATAACAACTTATTTTACAAACCCATCAAGAGTCCTTGTTTATTACTTTGCACATCTATGTTGATGATGTGATCTTGGTCAATAATGATCATGATGCCATTGGTTCAGTAAAGTATCATTTGCATGATAAATTTTGCATTTAGAGTCTTGGACAGCGCTATTATTTCTTGGCTTTGAGGTTGCAGTTGCACGAAATGTCAATGACATTAGTCTTTGCCAACATATAGTCATTCTCATTGATAGTAAACATAAATTTCATCGTGGTGATTCTGAACCATTGGCTAATGCTTATTTGTACCGTAATCTCATTGGCAAGCTTTTATATTTAACCAACAACATGCCTGATCTTAGCTACGTCGTGCAACAGCTAAGCCAGTTTTTTGATTGTCCTACTACCCTTCATATGTAAGTTGCTTTTTGCGCTCCCCAATATATTGAGCAATCTCCTCGTCAAGGTCTCTTTTTTTCCTGCGCAAACTTCTCTACAGTCACAAATGCTTTCACGTTGTAATTAGGCTAGTTGCTCAAATGCTCGTGGCTCAATTATTGGCTATTGTATATTCTTTGGTTCTTATCTCATTTCTTTGGAAGTCCAAAAAACAGTCAGTTTTCCCATTGCATAGTTGGAGTAAAGTGCGGTGTCATGGCTTATTTTGACTGTGAATTATAATGGCTATCCTACTTTTATGGTGAATTGTAGGTTTTTGTTTTTTTCCCTGTGCCTTTGTTTTTGATAAAAAATTCTCGTTATATGGCTGAAAATCTTGTTTTCACGAATGTATAAGGCACATTGAAATTTTCAATCTGACTACCATTTCATTCAAAAAAAAAAAAAAAACAAAACAAAATAGGCAGGCTTAAGAAGCCTTTACTAGTGTCGTCTGATTCTTAGCATGCTGATTTTTTGTAAAATCATTGGCCTAGTTTCTTTCCCTACTCAGCGGACTTGGTCTTCATAATTTGCATATGATGTAGTGCTTGAGAGAGGGATTGGTTATTTAGAATTTAAATTCGTCATTTTGGAAGGTACAACACAGTTCAACAAGCAAAGTAATGGGCCACACTACAAGAAAACTGTTAATTTGCCATGCAAAAATCTGTGGTAGATCTATGGAAAGGCAAATTCATGACAAAACTGGAATTTGCTACAGTTCTACGACGAACATCATTTCGAAGAAAAACCCTTCGTCCCTAAGCCTTTTTGCAACGAAGATCCTTTTCTATGGTAATTTTACCATGGATTTGCTAATGACTTTTGCAACTGTAGCACGTGAAAATTCATTTAAGCAAGAAAATTTGTTACTGATTTGTTACGGATTAGCTCTTTCCAAATTGGATTCCGTGACAAATCTGTAGCAAATTGTTACGGATTTGCCACGAACGTTATGTAATGCCTCACATTTTTACCTTTGACTAGCTACTACCTATAATATGATGCAAATTTTTATCAATTGCCAGAACAAAAGATGATCGGTATAAAGAAACGAATATTTTGATATAATAATATTTTATCAGGATTTGGACATAATTGTTGGATTTGTTCTACTTGTACCCTAAATCTTCGGAAGACTACTATTGTTAATAAAATAAGAATTTGACGGTACACTGAGAAAGGAAATTGATCAATGCGATGAAACGTACGTTTTGGTGTGAATTGTGTTATTCGGGTTATCGAGGGCATTTTTGTCATTTTGACTACAGCCACGACTTTGACTACAAATTTGACAAAATTAAGAAAGAATTGAAGAATTTGAGTATTACCAATGGATTCAGTGAAATTTTTAGAGTTGAATGGTAAAGTAAAATATCTTTTCATTTCGGACCCGATTTTAGTCATTTCTGAGAAAAGAATTGAAAATGTGATCGAAAATTTGGACGTGTGGTATTTTGTAATTGGTAGTCATGAACATGTGTCAACTTATGAGAGGTTGCATGAAGAATTCATGCAAGATACATGGAATTAAAGAATTATAAAATAATAGAAGAATGTTGTGTTTAATTATGATTGGAGCACATCACTTGTGGAGCCCTTCAATTAATGCCTTGAGCAATTTGTTTGGCCAATATTTTGACATGGAGATGGTGGTGGAATGGCTGAAAATTGGCCAGAAAATTGGCAGCCACAAGAGTGAATAGAATAGAAAAATTAAAGAAGAAAAATCAAGGAAAATGGTGTGTTAAATTGTGATTGGAACACACCAACATGAATTCCACCATATACTTAATTGAATTAAATTTTTCTTGGCCAAAATATGATGAGAAATGGTGGTGGGAAGGCTGTTATACAGCCAGAAAAGTTCGGCAGCCTCAAGAGGAGAGAAACAAGGGAAAAGAAATCAAAGAAATTAGCAAAAAGAGAGAGAAAAGACACTAGTGTGTATTCTTGGTGTTGTGTGAGTTCTTGGAGTCAATCACACCAAAGAGCTCTAAATACAAAGGAAAACTCTACCTTGCCAGAATTAAAGTTGTTGTTTGGTGAATGGTAATCATTTTGATATTAATTTTAACATGAAAACATGATTTTCATGCCTTGATTTTTGATAAAAAGCTAGGGTTGTAAACTTGTAGATGAACTTTGTGTGTGGTCATGTATGTGTCAGCTGCCTAGAGGATATATGGATAATGTTTTGTGTGATGAAGGAATGGGTTTTCATGGTAGTTTGAAGTGTTGATCTTGGTTGATGAAATAAGGATTAAAGTGGAAGGAAAATGGAAGTTAATTGGTTAGGAAAATGAATTATGCTAGCTTTTGATTGAAAGAAGTGAATTTGTGTTGAATAAGCATGAATCTTGTGAGTTATTAAAATATGAAAATTACAGAATCAAAGATGATTTGAAGGAAAAATTAAATGAATTAAATTTCTCAAAGTGTTAAATGTTAAAGGAAATCAAAGGATAGCATGAATAGTTGAATTGGAGCAAAACTACTGCAGCCGTTTTTGCCCTGTATTATGTCACAGGAGCTAGGACTCAGAAAAGGGCTTACATAGAATTAAATTTAAGAGTCTTATGGTTATTTTGGTATATCATAGAGCTAAATCGAAGTTGTGGATTGAAAGTTAATATGAAACAAAATCGTGTGTTAAAGCAGCAAAATTTCAGAATTGTGGTTGGAAAGTGAATGAACTTAAGGAAGAATAATTATGTGATTTTGGGATAAAATGAATGAGAAACATGAAGTTAATTCCTTGTGCATGAAATGGAAAAAGGAAAATGAAAGAATTGAACAAATGATGAAAAAACGACGTGAATGAAAATTGAACATTTTTCTTAACTATCGGCTAACCGTCGACGTCAGCTACTCGTCGGGCATGTCAGCTAACCGTCGGCTATTTTTTTAACCAAACACGACTAAACCTAAAAACGATATTTGATGTAGGTTTGTCAGTAAATGATCAACAGTACGTTGAAAACGAGGAAACGGTGGTCGAACAGCTGTGAACAAGAAAAGTTAATTAGGACACGAGATGAATCCCTTTGACTTCTAAAACCTTCTGAAAGCTAGTATATTTTATTTTTCCATAAAATGTTATATTTTATACCATTTTGAAAATCTCTGAATATGTTTAATGTTTATCTGAGCAAAATTTATTTTTATGCCATTTTAGGCTCGAATGAATATCATAATTGGCTTGGAAACCTTAACGGATGATTAAACATGAATTTTGTGAATTTAGTCTTTTTTTTAAATAAATACTTGGGATTTTCAAAAAATAATAATTTTTTGAATCGGGTATTCACAAATTGACTAGAATGCCCTTATTGGAACCTTTTATGGAAACATGATTGGAAACTTTGAATTTAATCTTCTTTTAGGATTAGAATTCTAAATTTCTTGAAATAAGTTCCTTTGAAAATCGGATATCGAAAATAGTCCAAATGTCCTTATTGGAATGTTTTATGGAAACCTTTGGAATCAGGTATTCGAAAAATGACCGAAATATCTTTATTGGAACTTTTGTGAACACTTTTCAACTCGAGTAAGGGTAAAATTGTTGGAATTCGTGGACTCCTAAACGCGAAAAACATCCACGAATCCTTTTCGAGGATCTAAGTATATGATTAAGAAGACTTAAGGTTTACAGGATTACCTTTGTTCTACGTAATCAAGATCCTTTGATTTTGACTGTGTTGTCGTATGTGCAACCCAAACGATCACCAGACGATGCAGTGTGCGAACGTCCTCTACAGGTATACACGTCGAACTGACTCGTTACCCCAAGAGTGTTAGCACCTAGGGTTTGAGAAGTTTTTTTCTCTCGGTGAATAGAGGCACGAAATTTTTTAACAGAACAGAACCGTTGAGAAGACGACTAGGGTTTTCTTAAAAATTTTCGAATCTCTTAGAGTCCAAATCTGATAATATCTTATCATATTTTAATTTAAATTCAAATTAAATTAAAACCTGAAATGATAAGATTCTGCCATTATCTCGGTAATTTAACTAATTAATTTACCGAGTCAGATTCTTATAATCTGAACATCACCCAGATACATCGAATTCCAAATTCATTGTATTTGGTAAATTTTCTAAGTTCGATTAACTTAGACATATTTCTAGATTTATCGAATCTGGTTACTAGAAAAACAACCTAACTAGTTCGCTTATTGTGTGACCCTATAGGTTCATTTAATACTGGCAGTGTGCCTAAATCATATTTAAATGGCCTACAAGTTATAAGCGGTTTTTAGCAAAACATTATAACTATCCAGGTTAAATGAAGATCAGTGATCTCTTTGAACCAAACCACAATTTCATATTTAGTCCTTTTGTCACACGATATCCAAATTAAGCATAAGGCACAGAGCATGTCATCCTTATTAAGCTTAATCAATTATTTATTGATTTCATAATAGACTATTGAAACAAATGATATCAATATCTTAGATTGATATATTTGAGCACGGCCATGCATTTTAATAGTCTAATTTATCAAGGGGCTCATGGATATCTCTCTCATAATTAAGAGGGACAAATTCCTTCACTATCAATCATATTCCTCTCCTCGATTTATTCTACATCCAACAGTAGTCTAATTTATTATCTGGTTAAAGACAACTTTAGACAACGTCAAAATATAGAACTTATCGAGTAGGAAACCATGATGAATTTAGGTTGAAGGACTTTTAATATCATTATGGCTAGAAAGTACTTATGATATGTTCCATGAAGTACTCTCACAGTGGGTCATGTCCAATACAATGTTCTCTAACATTTATTTATGTTTTGACTTGATATCACATATATCCATGACCAGTAAAACATAGCCATCTAGTCACAAATATACCAATATTAATTTATTATTAATCCAATAATAATAAAAATAATCGATCAGGGACTGTTTTAGAATAGTCATTGTATTTATTGTTGGGTTTTACTATCAAGTCGCATACTTGATGACCACAAAACAAAATGTACTATTCATGGAAAGGAAAACCTCGTATTATTATATAAAATATAATGACAATAGTATAAGTACAAATTGATTCTAGGGCATATCCCTAACAAAAATGACCCGAATACCCTCTAAAAGCCTTTTGGAATCGGGTATGGGCAAAATAACCCGAATACCCTTAGAAATGACTTTTGAGATTATGTACAAGCAAAATGAACCAAATACTTTTGGAAACTTGTTTTAATGTGTGAAAAGAACTTTTTACCCTGTTTTGACACGGTTTTAAAAATGATCTCTCGATATGAGGTTGACTTATGAAAAATGATATTTTGATCCCGAAAATTACTTTATTGGCCTGATGTGCCTATGGAATGAATTGATTGGTCCTATGGAGCCTATGAAATTTATTATTTGACTTGCGAGTCAGTGGAATCAATTTCTAAAAAAATGATATTTTGTCCCAAAAATGTTTGTTTTGAAAATCCTATAGGAATAAATGACCCTCTGGCCTGATCAGTCAGTAGAGGTTGGTATTGGTAACGTTGAGTACTCAGCAAGGATTTTGATTTTTATACTAGCTTATATTAGAGATAGCTTACTCCAAGTAACCTGATCAGTTCAAGGTTTGTTTTACTCCAAACTGGGTGACATGTCATTTAGATGAGTCGTTCTGGCTAGCCGTTTAGCACCTAATAATTGCCTTATGCCTACGGGCATGTTGTGTTGAGAGTCATTCGCTGAATGCCAGGCGGGGACACTCAGTAGCGTTTGACTCCTTGCTGCCTTGGTAGTGATTAACATCAGGATTGGAACCATTGGCTTACGGTAGCAAGTAAAAGATTTAGTATGCTGTAGTACACTTGGTATGCTGCGATATACCTATTATTTAATCTCAGTACACTGCAGTGTACTTGTCTTTTTGGCAACGCACGATTGAGTGCTGTAGGCTATGGTCTTAGTACAATGATACGCGATGCTGAAGGCAAAGCCTTGTGAGCTTTGCATAAAGGTCGACCTTCTGTTGGAAAAGTGCATGTGATTTAGAAATTGAGGTAATGATTTGAAATTGAAACACAGTTTTTCAAAAATGATTGAGTTCTCAATAAACCCTTCTTTAGAGAGTTTTGGAATTGTTTTCCAATAGGAAAAATGTTATGCTCTTCCACAAAGATTATGTACTTTGTTTCTTTCATAAAGCATTAGCACACACGAGACTCATTGTGTGAAACCCTAATTAAAACCAACCTTAGAATAAGGGGGCCGGGATGCATATCATGTTTTTTTACATGCATAAATATATTTTTGTATGATTTTATGTGCTTTGGATTTGTGATTTGTGGTCTAGACGGCTTAATTGTGCTTATTGAGTAAGAAGATCAAAATGTTAATTTTGCTTGAGGTGGAAATAGGGAGATAGCTTGAGGGTTAAATAGAAAAAATATTTGGAAGAGTAAATAAGAATATAAGTTGTTGTGGTTTAGTGGTTAGAGCTTTGGAATAAATCCTTGAGGTCTTGAGTTCAAATTTCATCGTTTGAGTTTTGACAGGATTAAATTTTATTTTTGATAGGTAGGCTATTTTCGGCCCTTGCATGCCTTAGGGAGGAGTATGAGTGTTATCCTAGGGGAGACATGAAAGGAATATCTTAATCCTACTCTTATGCCCTACAAAAATTTCTAAGGGATTCATACCATTTTTGTTCTCTAGCTACCTTTAACTCTTGATCAATTAAGCTACTCAATTATCATTTTTATTTCCAGAAAATTCCAGCAAGGTTCTGTGATTTTAAAGCTTCAAAAATGCCTCTTGGAGGATGGAATTTTTTCTGAAAATGGGGAAAAGTTATGGAAGGTTCCTAAGGGAATTAAACTCCATGGTTGAACCTTCAAACTCCAACCTATAGGTATTCATCTTCTTCATGTAGTAATCTGGAAATTTTTCTAGCTTCTTGATCAGTCCAATTGTCGAAATCTTCAGCCATGTTCTCCTTTTAGATATTGCTAGGAAAATAATCAATTTACTCAGTTTGAAGACTAAAAACTATGGCCAAAATTCAGACTGCTCAAAGCTGTGCAAACCAGAGAAAATTCTGGCAGAATTCGCAGCATAGTAGTCCGAAAAATCAAGCTGTCCCTTTAGCTTTCAAACCAGCAATTTAACCCTGTCTTCCCTCCATAAAGAAACCTGGAAACCAGCTTTAAAGGACCCTCCAATACCCCTTCAAACTTTCTAAAAGTTGGCTAAAACATTGCAGAAAAATCTACACAGGAATTCCAGCAAGTCATGCGAAAGACCAACCAGAATTTCAGCCTTGCTTCTTCTCCAACCTTGTCCAAAAAACCCCTCTAACTTTCTGTAAAACCCACCTTGGTCAGCCATGAACTGAACTTCATCATCTCCACCATTGTTCTGCACAAAAAGAGCTCCATAGCTACCCTCAAATCACTCCATCAATTGCTGCAATTAAGCCTTCAATTGAAGTCCAAAATTCCAGCAAATTATTTCATCAAACTTCCATGGATTAAGCCTCAACTATCCAGAAAATTCCCTCATCATTACACTCCATAATTTGGCCACCCTAAAGCTTATTTAAACATCATTCATCTCAGCAAAATTCCAGCCAAACTAGTCAGCCATTGAAGTTCCCAAAAGACCTCCCTCAACCAAGATATTCTTACCATAATTCACTCCATAAATTACCCATTTTGAATTTCAAACAACCAGCTTTTCTTCTTCTCCCAAATCTAAAAATCCAATTACTATAATTCTCTAATCTATTCAGCCACCCTTTCCAAGCAAAATTTCGGCCAGCCTTCCTCCATTCTCTCCATTCTCTCCAAACCTCCAAGAATACCAAGAACACACACCACTATTCTCCACGCCTAGGACCACTCTAAACCCCTTCAATCTTCTCCAAAAACTCCAGATCACACCTACTCATTCTCTTGAATCAATTTCTGCAATTTATAACATCAAACGATGAAATCAAAGTTCCATTTTCGGATAAAAAATCAGAATTTTCTTGAAGGCTCAAGAACACTTTCAAGGTAAGCATGATCGATTATCTCCATCTCCTTTTCTCTTTGACCTTTAATGAAATATACTAATAAACTCTCTCTCTCTCTCTCTCTCTCTCGGCCGAAATGGTCATTCCAACCATGGCCAATTTTCTTCTTCCTCCTTAGACGGATCAAGCCTTCCAAGCATGAGGATCCTCTTGAACCGTCTTCAAGGTAGTCATCATTCAAGTAAGCCTCTTCAACATTTTCTTTAAATTCTAGATCATATCTCTTGGATATAGTTAGATGAGGATGGAATATGTTTGGAAATGGAGCATGTGTTTATATGATAGAATTGGGATTGATGCATGAGGATGATTTGTCTTAGTTGAATTTTATGATGTTTTAGGGTTTGTTGCATGCCTTCATGTCGTGAGTAGTATGAATGATTAAGCACGATAGATATTATGTCGCCTTTGGTGAATAGGGTTTTATGTTCTTATATTTTTGTTGAGGCCATGAATATGATTATGTTTAGTGGAGTTTGGATCATGTGTTAGTAGATTTGGATCTATGCTTTTATTCATGATTTGGATGGTTTGTTGATTGGTGTAGAGTGTATGTTCATGAATGTGGTTAGCAATAGGAATTATAATCATGACCTTGCTGTTCTTAAGCTATTTAAGTTAGCTAATTTTATTTCATTAATAAAAATTAATACTATATTTTCTTCTAGTGATTTCGAAAACCCTAGGAAAATGTGGATTTGGATTGATATATGAAATAATGATATTTTAACCAAATAAATGAAATCTTTTGTTAAAATTAAAGTATAAAAATATTATATATAATAATATTATTATTAAATAAAGCCTTTTATATAAATAATCATAATAGGTAAAATATTAATCTTGTAAGTCATATGTTCATAAATACTAATAAAATTTATTTATTATCTTTTAATCAAAACATATTAAAATTTACTTACTATTAATTTTATTTACCAATTATTTTAAATAATATCATCTAGGGCCTAGGACCCTTCACCAAATAAACCTTAATTTATTTATAACAAGATTTAGACCTACAACTTATTAGAAACTATTTCACAAACTATAGTTATTTTATTATCAAGCTATATTTATTTTATAAAATTCTTTTTATCATATAGCCTTAAAGTTTGGGACACTAGGGTCATGATTGTAATAAGTTGAGCTAGGCTTATTTGTGAAAAGAAAATTTTGGCTTGAATTTAATTATGGCTAATGTTTACCCCGTCGGGGTTAGGTTAACTTTTGGAGATCTTTGATTTATCTCGAGAAAATGATCAGGTAAGTTCCTGTATAAAACTTGTTTGTTGTAAAAGGTTACTATGGCAAGTTAAACACGAAGTATGTGAACACTGATTTGGTAAAAGTATTTAAGGACTATTTCCTTACTTGTTTCAGTCAAACCAATTATTTGAAAATCAACAAGCAGTTTTACTCAAACACTAACCTGTTTCTAAAACCAATTTTGACATGGAGAAACCCTTAATTGCCATTTTCAAGTAAAGCTATATTTTATCAGTTTTCTCCCAAGTGGGACAAACTACGTTGAGTACTCAATAAGGTTAGGCTAGTAGTACTAGTTTTGAAGAGTAAGAGTGAGTCTTTTAGCAGGAGGCCACCTTCAGAAGATGAACTCAACTTGGAAAAGCGACAGTACTACTTAGTCATACTGGTCCGGGCTAGCAAGTTTCAGTCATGTGGATTGTGTGTTGCCGGATTGGACAACCGATTTTGTTTGGGTATAGAGAAGGAGTATTTTACTCGGTAGGCCAATCATCTATCTTTTTTTGTCAGTCTGCATAAAGTGTGGCATTCTGACCGTTGTATGGTTATGGGGCCCAACGTGTGGTAAGCCATGGCTGCCCTTTTGAGTGGTTGATTTTATTGTACATGTTTGGTTGGAAAAGCCAAAACGCCACTCTTGATTTTTAACATTGTTTATAGCTTGCCAATACTTTTTCTTATGAAGCTCTTACACCTTGTATACATGAACTGTTTTCACTGGACACTCAAAGCACACACGGACTTACTGAGATTTTTATCTCATCACCATTTTGCCATGTTTTCATATCGGTCCTGCTGTGGAGATGAGTAGACAGTTTGTTGCTTGCTTTGAAGGCCTTGTGTTATTTTCTTTATGTATTGCTTTGAGAAACGAGAGTATTCAATGTATTCATAGATTTGTCTTGAATTCTTGGATTGTAATAAGTTTTAATTTTAAAGTATTATTTTATTTTTATTTGTGTGACCTATTATAAAGACCCCTTGTCCTTGGGACGGGGCGACATCTCCAGCCCTGTTGGGCCTAAGTTGCTGGGTGTTACACATTGGGTGATTTTTCACTCACACATGTCTTTTATCTTACTCTTTTGTAGGATCTGGAGTTGAATAGACTTATAGATAGAAGGACGATAACACAGTGACAGCAACATAGGTCCGAACATTCTCTCTTTTGATTACGTACCATACTTCTGATGTAGTATGGAGATTGCATGTATGAAATGCTCTGATATATATATATATATATATATTGATAGTATGTATCTGGACCTTATATACTCTGCTGGTTCTTTGTTATAAAAACCTATTGTCTGTGTAACTGGACGGGGCGACACTTAGTTTTGATATGCTTTCATTGTTACTTTGAGTAGGGGTGTTACAATTGGAATCAAAGCACAGTTATTATAGAACTTTAGTATCGTCATAGGAATTGATAGAACCCTTTTATGGTTTAGGCATGATGGATAGGAATAATAAGGGCAAGCGCCCAATTGTTGATCACATTGACGATAGGAAGATAAAGACGGGTGAGAGTTCAGGCATGAAGAAACTTGGGAAGATTAGGACGATCTACCGAGCTGGTGTGCCGGGACATTTCACTCTGATAGGACCTGTCCCTGGCTACCATCATACACCCTATCTTGCTAAGAGCGCGTTTGATCCCGCAGTGCTTGTTATTATTCCATTTGCGCGAGACCCTAATCTGGAGGGGACACCTACTCCCAAGAGGACATCGTCACCATATGAGGAGGTATGTGGCAATTCTGATGAGATGGATGGCGATATTGAGCTACACCATCAGGATGATGATGAGGAGGTATTCGGTGGAGATGTACCAGGAGTATTGGAGGAGGAGATGCTGGGTTTAGAGGTTGCTGAGGTAGGAAAAGACCAGAAAGTACCTAAGGTGGAGATACCTGTGGTCGAGAAGATCGAGGAGGAGTTAGTGATAGACCCAAAGATATTGGCTTGGTTGTACCCTAATGTGGATGGAGATGAGGGATTTGACGCAGCCGAGTCCTACATAATTTCTGCCGACTCAGGACCTCCCATTTCGGATAGCGATGATGATGAGTAGTAGGATGAGATATAGATATATGTAGTAGGACATGTACAGTTCGCCCAGTATATGTTAGATATGCTAGTATGCTCAGCACACAAATTTTGTACTGACTTTGTGTTTTGACAAGAATGAATATATGTTATGTTTCTTGCTATGTGCACTATGTCCACTTTTGTGCTTGCTTTTGAGTTATGTTATAATTAGGGTGAAAGAAATCGAAGTGGATTTCGGGGTGTGAGTCAGAAACGATTTGGAGGGCCCCGATGGCAGAAGAAAGGAAAAATACAGAAGAGAGGAGGCTTGATTGGAGGACAACCTCCTTTTAGATATTTCAATTGTGGGGAAATGGGGCATAAGAGTTTCAATTACCCTCATCCTAGAAGGAGGAGGATGGAGTCGACTTGGGAGAAACAATCAGGGGCAAAGGTCAAGACTAGGAAGAAGGAACCCAGGACAAGCATCTACATCTAAAGCCGGACCTGTCAAGTTACAAGTGAATGCTCGAGTGGTTGCATTGGAAAATACGGATAATCATGCTATAGTAGTGGAAGGTACTTCCTTTATTTTTTTATCATTTTGCTAAAGTCTTGGTAGATCCCGGTTCTATGCATTCCTTTGTTGCCAATTCATTTCTTGATACTATGGGGATTAAAGAGGAAGAAATTTCATATGAAATAATTGTTACTACCTCATTAGGAAAATAAATGACTAATGAGAAAATACATAAGGGATGTAAGATTTTAGTGGAAAATGAAATATTGGGAGAAGATTTGATATGTTTACCTATAGAGGACTATGATGCTATCTTGGCATGGGCTGGCTATCTCAACATCATGCTTAAGTTTATTGTAGACATAAGGTAGTACAATTCTATCGGCCTGGGAAACCTATATTGGAATTTTTAGGCGAGGCTGGATGGAAAAGTAATGCTTTTATATCGGGATCAAGGCCTGGAAGATGTTAGAAAATGGTGTACTAGATACCTAGCTTATGTAATTAATATCCCAGGAGAGGTTAAGAAACCTGAAGATGTTCCGGTGATGAATGAGTATTTAGGTGTTTTTCTAACAGAATTGAAGGAGTTACTACCGGAGAAAGAAGTAGAGTTTTCCATTGATTTAGTGCTATCGGCATAACTAATTTCAAGAACTCTGTATAGAATGACACCTACAGAATTACAGGAGCTAAAAAAACAACTACAGGAATTAATAAAGTAAGGGTTCATTTGGCCAAGTACTTCACCTTGGAAAGTACCTGTATTATTTGTTAAGAAGAAAAATAGGTCACTGCGGATGTGTATAGATTATCGAGGGTTGAATGTAGTGTGGGTAAAGAATAAATATCCATTACCCATGGTTAATGAATTGTTTGACCAGTTACAAGGAGCAGGATGCTTTTGAAATTGGACTTGAGGCAAGGATATTACCAAGTTTGGATTTGGGAAGAGGATATAATGAAAACTGCATTTAACACATGATATGGACATTTTGAGTTCGTAGTGATGCCCTTTGGTATTACTAATACACTACTATTTTTATGGATTTGATGCATTGAACCTTTTGACCTTACTTGGATAGTTTTGTAGTTATATTCATAGATGATATCCTGGTGTATTCTAAGGATCCTCAAGAACATGAACAACACCTTCGGAAAGTATTGGGGAAGTTAAGGGAGGCCAAATTATATGCAAAATTTAGTAAGTGTGAGTTTTAGATACAAAAAGTAGCATTCTTAGGACACGTGATATCTAAAGATGAGATTACAATAGATCCTAAAAAAGTTGAAGTGGTAACCAATTGGAAATGTCCTAAGAGGCCAACTAAAATATGAAGCTTTCTAGGATTAGCAAGATATTACAGGAGGTTTATTGAGGGTTTTTTAAGATAGCTTCACCTTTTACCTGACTCACTCAAAAGAAAGTTCTTTATGTTTGGACCAAGAAGTATGAGAGAAGTTTCCAGGAGCTAAAGAAAAGATTAAGCTCTGCTCCTGTTTTGGCATTGCTAAGGATGGACAAATCTTATGAGGTGTATACGGATGCGTCAAAAGAAGGACTGGGAGGAGTGTTGATGCAGGAGAGAAAGGTGATAGCTTATATCTCTAGGAAATTGAAACCCCATAAGGAAAATTACCCTACACATGACTTCGAGTTAGTGGCCATTGTGTTTGCTCTTAAGAAATGGAGACATTATTTGTACGGAGCTGAGTTCGAAGTCTTCACGACCCATAAGAGTTTGAAATATGTTTTCACCCAAAAGGATTTAAATATGGGGCAATATAGGTGGATGAAATTTTTGGAAGAATTTCGATGTCCAATTAAATATCATCCTAGAAAAGTAAATACGGTTGCAAATGCCCTCAGTAGGAAAACAAATCTATCAGCCCTTCGAATGCTACAAATTCCAGAATTGGAAGCATTTGCAGTAGACGGAGAAATAAGGATTAGTAACATCTCCATTCAACCTGCTTTCTTACAATAGTTGAAAGGAGAGCAAGATAAATACGAAGAGTTGTAAAAGTTAGTGCAAAAAGAGGTGAATAAGGGAGGAGGTGAATTTCAAAAGGACAATGATGGGATTATTTGTTATTGAGATCGGTATTGTATTCCGAAACAATCTGCAATGAGACAAGATATTTTGATAGGGCACATCGAAGTAAGTATACCATCCATCCAGGAGCCGTGAAGATGTATAAAGACTTAAAACGACATTATTGGTGGATTGGTATGAAGATGGACATTTTAGACTTTATGGCTCGATATTTAATTTGCCAACAAGTTAAGGCCGATCAGAAATGGTCTGGAGGGTTACTACAACCATTACCTACTCCATTGAAGAAATGGAATGAAATTACTATGGATTTCATTACAAGATTACCCATGGCAGTAGAATAGCGAGAAACTATATAGGTGATAGTAGATCGACTGACTAAGTCTACTCATTTCATTCCCATCAACCAATGGGATTCCTTAGAGAAGGTAAGTAACATTTATATGGAGGAAGTAATCAGACTTTATGGAGTACCCTATAGTATTGTGTCAGAACGAGATCTTAGATTTACCTCGAAATTTTAGACTAAACTGTAATAGAGGTATGGAACAATATTGAAGTTCATCACAGCAGCGCAACCATAGGCGGATGGACAGACTGAACGAATGAATAGAGTTTTGGAAGACATGTTGCAGGTTCGCACTTTGGATTTTAGAACTAAATGGATTGATAATTTGGCGTATGCAAAATTCGCATACAATAATAACTATCAATCAACAATTGGAACGGCCCCATTTGAAGCTTTACATGGAAGAAAATGTCAGTCCTCAATGTATTGGGAAAGTTTAGGACGGAGAACGAGTGAGCAAGATGCTTTCGATCTTGAAAAAGTTTAACATGCAGTGGAAATGATCAAGAGCAAGTTGGAGGCAGCTCAGAGTAGACAGAAGAGCTATGTGGATAAATGTAGGAGAGATTTGGAGTTTGTAGAAGGAGATTATGTATTCTTGAAGTTGACTCCACAACGACAATTGAGAACTAGAGGACAAGAGAAGAAGTTGGCACCTCGATATGTTAGACCATTTCCTATTGTCTAGAGGATTGAGAAAGTGGCTTATCGATTGGAGTTACCAGCAGAGCTTCAAGGTATCCACCATGTATTACATGTTTTCTAACTTCAAAAATATGTAGCTGACCCTGCACATGTTTTGAATAACGAGCCTATTGAGATGACTCTAGGCTTGAAGTATAAGGAAAAGCCTATTAAGATCTTGGAGTACGCTAAAAATGAATTGCGGAATAAGAAAATTTTACTTATGAAAGTATTATGGAATCATCATCAAGTGCAAGATGCAACTTGAGAGACAGAAGCGAAGATGTTAAAAGAGTATCTAGAGTTATTCCAGGTGCAAGCCAATTTCGAGGACGAAATTTTTCGTACGGAGGGGAGAATGTAATACTTGCATTTTTACCTTTGACTGGCTACTACTTGTAATAGGATGAGAATTTATATCAATGGCCAGAACAAAAGATAATTGGTATAAAAAAATGAATATTTTGATATAATAACATTTTGTCGGGACCTGGATATAATTATTGAATTTGTTCTACTCGTAACTTAAATATTTGAAAGACTATTATTGTTAATAAAATAAAAATATGAGGGTACGTTGAGAAATAAAATTGATCAGTGCGATGAAACACACATTTTGGTGTGAATTTTGTTATTTGGGTTATCGGGGGCATTTTTGTCATTTTGACCGCGCCCACGACTTTGATCACGAATTTGACCAAATTAAGAAATAATTGAAGAATTTGGGTATTACCAATGGATCTAGTGAAATTTTTGGAGTTGAATGGTAAAGTAAAAAATTTTTCCATTTCGGACTCAATTTTAGTCATTTTTTGAGAAAAAAAATTGAAAATGCGATCGAAAATTTGGACGTGTGGCATTTTGTGATTGGTAGCCACGAACATGTATCAACTTATGAGAGGGTGCATGAAGAATTCAAACAAGATACATGGAATTAAATAATTATAAAATAAATAGAAGAATGATGTGTTTAAGTACGATTGAAACACATCACTTGAGGAGCCCTTCAATTAATGCCTTGAGCAATTTATTTGGCCAATATTTTGACATGGAGATGGCAATGGAATAGCTGAAAATTGGCGAAAATTGGCAGCCACAAGAGTAAATAGAAGAGAAAAATTAAAGAAGAAAAATCAAGGAAAATAGTGTGTTAAATTGTGATTAGAACACACCTACATGACTTCTACCATATGCTTAATTGAATTAAATTTTTCTTAGCCAAAATCTAATGGGAAATGGCCGTGGGTAGAAAAATTCTGAAACCTCAAGGGGAGAGAAACAAGAGAAAATAAATCAAAGAAATTAGCAAAAAGAGAAAGAAAAGACACTAGTGTGTATTCTTGGTGTTGTGTGTGAGTTCTTGAGAAGTTCTTGGAGTAAATCACACCAAAGAGCTCTAAATACAATATAAAACCCTACCTTGCTAGAATTAAAGTTGTTGTTTGTAATACCCACCTCTACTTTTTATTGGCTATTATTTGTAATAGAATCAGAATTTGTATTGATATTCAGAACAAAAGTTGATCAGTATATTAAGACGAATACTTTGGTGGAATAAAATATTGTCAGGACCTAGATGTAATTATTGAATTTGTTCTACTCGTACCCTAAATTTTCGGAAGACTATTATTATCAACAAAATAAGAATTTTAGGGTACCCTAGAAAGAAAAATTGATCAGTGTAATGAAACGTACGTTTTGGTGCAAATTGTGCTACTCGGGGTACCGGGGGCATTTTTGTCATTTTGACCGCGCCCGCAACTTTAACAGCAAATTTAACCAAGCAGAGAAGGAATTGAAAAGTTTAAGTGTTACCAATGGATTCAGTGAAATTTTTGGAGTTGGATAGCAAAATAAAATATTTTTTCATTACGGACCCGATTTTGGCCATTTCTGAAGAAAATAGAAAATCGTGGTTAAAAATAGATGTGTAGCATTGTGTGAATGGTGGATGAAAACAAGTGTTAAAATGCCATTGGAGAAGCAAAATATTTGTGGGATTATTAAATTGAAAAAGCTTATTGAATAATCTTAAGAATTATCCATTTTAATTAAATCCCCCAATAGGAAAATTAGCTCTAAATGGATAGCCCACAATGCAATTAATGTGGGTTGACCCTTGGACTCAAGAATGGTGGTGAAGGGCTCGAAAAAAACCAGCCAATGGCTTAAATGGAGAAGGAAGGAAGAAATAAGGAAGGAAAGGAAAGGAAAAAATCAAGAAAAATTGCAAAAGGAGAGAGAAAATAGAGTTCTTGGAGAAGTTGGAATTTCTTGGAGTGAATTCAAGCTAGAGCACCTTATATACAAGGTAAAGTCCTATACGTCAAGAATTAAAGTTGTAGATTTCATTAAGGTGATCATTTTGATATGAATTTTAACATGAAAACGTGAGATTTGTGATGATTAAAGTGATTTTTATGTACTATGTGAAACTTTGTGTGTGCAAGTGTGTGTACCGGTTGGATAAAGGATTCATAGGCTATGTTTTGTATGGTGATTTAAAGGGTTGTTCATGAATGAGAAGAAAGATGGTAGAGTTGGGGAAAAAATGAGTTAAACATTAAAGAAAATGGATTATGATTGTTTTTGAATGTTGATGTTAGCTATATGTTACTTGCATAAGAACTTAATGGTTTTCTTGGACCTCAAAATATGAAGAACTAAAGATGTTTGAAGGGAAATAAAGTGGATTAAGGGTAAGATAGGTGTTATAAATCAAGAAGCACAAGTAGGTGAAGTTGTTTTGTGAAAATGGACTAAAAATCATAAAACTACTGGGGCTGTTTTTGCCTAGTAGCGTGTTACTGGAGTTAGAACTCTGAAAACAGCCTATATATAATTAAATTTAAGAGTCTTATGGTCGTTTTGGTATATCATAGAGCCAAATCGGAGTTATGGTTTGAAAGTTATGTCCAAAATAAAATCATGTGTCAAAACAGCAAAATTTCAGAATTTTGTTTAGAACATGGACGAATTTTGGAATGATTAATTGTGTGATTTTGGACAAAATAATTGGGGAAACATGAGGTGAAATCCTTGTTTATGAAGGGAGGAAGGATGTGGAAAAAGGAAAACGAAAGAATTGATCAAACAATGAAAAAACAATGTGAACGAAAGTTAGACGTTTTTCTTGACCGTCGGCCTTATTGGCTAACCGTCGGCCCCGTCGGCTAAACGACGGTTGGACATCGGTTAACCGTCGGGCACATCGGCCAGACATTGTCTATTTTTCGGCCAAACACAAATTGACTCGAAAACGATGTTTGGTATAGGTTTAGTGACAAACGGCCAACGAAACATCGGAAATGGTAGAAACGAAGATTAAACGGTCGTGAATGGAAAGAATTGCTTAGGACACAAGGTGAGTCCCTTGAAATTCTAAAACTCTTTCTAAAGCTAGTGTGCTTTGTTTTTCCATGAAATGCTATGTTATATACCGTTTTGGAAATTGCTGAACATGTTTAAGGTTTAACTGAGCAAGAATTATTTTTATGCCATTTTGGGCTCGATTGAATATCATAATTGACTTGAAAACCTTACTGGATGACTAAAGCATGAATTTTGTGAATCTAGTCCTTTTGGATTAAATATTTGGGATTTTCGGAAAAATGGTAAATTTTGGAATCGGGTATCCATAAATGACTAGAATGCCCTTATTGGAACATTTTATGGAAATATGTTTAGAAACTTTGAATTTAATCCTCTTTTGGGATTAGAATTTTGAATTTCTTGAAATGAGTTCCTTTTGGAATTGGGTATTTGGAAAATGATCCAAATATCTTTATTGAAATGTTTTATGAAAATCTTTGGAATCGGGTATGCGGTAAATGACTGAAATACTCTTATTGGAACTTTCATGAATACTTTTCAAATCAGGTAAGGGTAAAATGACCCGAATACCCTCGAATTTGGGATCGGGTATAGGTAAAATGACCTGAATACCCTTGGAAATGACTTTTGCGATCAAGTGCGAAGCCTATGTGAATGATGATCTGACTTGCGAGTCAGTAGTATCAAATTCTAGAAAATGTTGTTTTGCCCCAAAATTGTTTTGATTTGAAAAATTTTGCAAGATCAAATAACCCTCTGGCCTGATCAGTCAGACGGGGTTGGTATTGTTAACGTTGAGTACTTAGCAAGGACTTTGATCTTTGTACTAGCTCATGTTAGAGGTAGACGACCCCAAGTAACCTAGCTAGTTCTGGGGATTGTCTTACTCCAAATAGGGCGACAGGACATAGAGATGAGTCGTCCTGGCTAGCCGTTTAGCACCTGGTAATTGCCGCGTTTGCGGGTGCTTCTTATTTTGAGTCATTTGCTGAATGCCAAGCGGGGACACTCAGTGCATTTGACTTCTTGCTGCCTCAATGGTGATTGGCGTCAAGATTGGGACCCCTGGTTTATGGTGGCAAGCGTATGCTGTGGTACACGAGGTATGCTGCGATATACCTGGGTAGAAGTACACTGCGGTGTACTTATTCCGGTGATGCACGGTTGAGTACTGAAGGCTGTAGTCTTAGTACAATGATACGTGGTGCCGAAGGCAGGGACTTCTGGACTTGTATGTGGATTGGATACATACCGACTTTCTGTTGGAGAAGTGCCTGTAATTTGAAAACTGGGGTAAGGATTTGAAAATTGAAATATAGTTTTCCAAAAAACGATTGAGTTCTGAATAAACTCTTTTTTAAAGAGCCTTTGGAATCGTTTCCATTGAACAATTGATATGCTATTTCACAAAAGTTTTACGTATCCTGTACTTTCATAAAACACTAGCACACACGGGACTCACTGGGTGATTCGTCACTCACACGTGTCTTTTATCTTACTTTTTTGTATGATCCAGAGCTGGGCAGACCTACAGATAGATGGACAATACCACAGAGTCGGCAGTTTAGGTCTGAATAGCTTTCTCTTTGATTATGTTCTGTAATCTATTATAAATGGAGATGGCATGTATGAGATATTCTAATATATGTATGTGTATGGCCATTAGTGTGAGGTATTGTTGGGTCTAGACCTTATATATATATATATTTACTTTGTTATTTTCGTTATAAAGATCCCTGGTCCAGGAGACTAGACGGGGCAACACCCGGTGTTGATATGCTTCCGTTGTTATCCTTAGTAGGGGTGTTACATTGTTGGGTGAATGGTGATCATTTTGATATTAATTTTAACATGAAAACATGATTTTCATGCCTTGATTTTCGATAAAAAGTTAGGGTTGTAAACTTGTATATTAACTTTGTGTGTGGTCATGTATGTGCCGGCTGCCTAGAGGATATATGGATAATGTTTTGCGTGATGAAGGAATGGGTTTTCTTGGTAGTTTGAAGTGTTGATCTTAGTTGATGAAATAAGGATTAAAGTGGAATAAAAATGGAAGTTAATTGGTTAGGAAAATGAATTATGCTAGCTTTTTATTAAAAGAAGTGAATTTGTGTTGAATAAGCATGGCTCTTGTGAGTTATTAAAATCTGAAAATTACAAAATCAAAGATGATTTGAAGGAAAAATTAAATGAATTAATGTTCTCAAAGTGTTAAAGGTTAAAGGAAATCAAAAGATAGCATGAATAGTTGAATTTGAGCAAAACTATTGGGGTTGTTTTTACCCTGTATTGTGTCACGAAAGCTAGGACTCAAAAAAGGGCTTATTCAGAATTAAATTTAAGAGTCTTACGATCATTTTAGTGTATCATAGAGACAAATCATAGTTGTGGATTGAAAGTTAATATGAAACAAAATCATGTGTTAAAACAGCAAAATTTCAGGATTTTTGTTGGAAAGTGAATGAACTTAAGGAAGAATAATTATGTGATTTAAGGATGAAGTGAATGAGAAACATGGAGTTAATTGAACAAATGACAAAAAAATGACATGAACGAAAGGTGAACATTTTTCTTAATCGTCGGCTAAATGTCGGTTGGACGTCGGCTAATAGTCGGGCACGTTGGCTATTTTTTGACCAAACACGACTAAACCTAAAAATGATGTTTGATGTAGGTTTGTCAATAAATGACCAAAATACGTTGAAAATGGTGGAAATTGTGGTCGAACGGCCGTGAACGAGAAAAGTTAATTAGGACGCAAGATGAGTCCCTTTGACTTCTAAAACCTTTTGAAAGCTAGTATGCTTTATTTTTCCATGAAATGTTACGTTTTATATCGTTTTAGAAATCCTTGAATATGTTTAAGGTTTACTGAGCAAAATTTATTTTTATGCCATTTTGGGTTCGAATGAACATCATAATTGGCTTGAAAATCTTAATGGATGATTAAATCACGAATTTTGTGAATTTAGTCTTTTTTTGTAATAAATACTTGGGATTTTCAAAAAATGGTAATTTTTGAAATTAGGTATTCACAAATTGACTAGAATGCCCTTATTGGAACCTTTTATGGAAACATGATTGGAAACTTTGAATTTAATCCTCTTTTAAGATTAGAATTCTAGATTTCTTGAAGTAAGTTCCTTTGGAAATTTGGTATTTAGAAAAATGACCAAAATGTCCTTATTGATATATTTTTTTTTATGAAGCCTTTGGAATTGAGTATTCGGCAAATGATCGAAATATCATTATTGAAACTTTTGTGAACACTTTTTAACTTGGGTAAGGGTAAAATGACCCGAATACCCTTGAAATGTCTTTTGGAATCAAGTATGGGTAAAATGACCTGAATACTGTTGAAAATACTTTTGAGATTGGGTACAAGCAAAATTGAAGGCTTAAAATAGCAAAAATTATCAAAACGAAGGCATGTTAGGAAACAAAAATTTTACTTCTATGATTGAATGACCTTCTTCGCACTGGTGTAGATGTTTGTATAAGGATATTTGAGGCTAGTGGCTCACGTCCTTGCAAACGTCTACGGCGTCTCATCCACGCGAAGCTTTCAATTTTCCAAAATAGTGCCCATAACACAGTCGGTGAAGGTTTAAAGTTTGGGTTTTGATCAACTTTGGTGAAAGCTTCAATGAAGCTTTCTTATGTTTCTTTCTGTGAAATGAAAGTTGAATGCAGAAGCTGTTTTCTTTGCTTTTCTTCTGTAAAATGAAAGCTCACAGAAAGCTAAAACAAAACAAAACACCATTTGCATGATTTCCTCTACCTTTTCAATCCTTCACCGAGATAGAGTACAATCACATGAAAACAAAAAGAAAACGCTTTCTGTTATCTTCACGCCAAACAACATGGGATCCATCCCGTGTTGTTTTTTTTAATTAATTAATTAATTAATATTATTTTACCATTTGTCTTATTCATTGGGCTAGATAAATTATTCATTCTTGGGTTTGAACACTCATAAATAATAAATCTCAATTATTTATTTTCTGAACTTTATTAAACAACCCAGTAAATAATTAACAAGCCCAAATAGACCAATATAAAGTTTTATACCTTTTATCTAGTTTATTAGTAGATTAATTTTTTAATTATTCAATCTGGGCCTTGAGCCTTAAATAATTAATTAATCAATTAAACTAGATAAAATAAATACTCTCTCTCGGACATTTTATTTTATTCTAATCCAATAATAAATTAGACTAATAAAATAAAATAAAACCCATAAACATTAAGACCAATTCCTTAATCCAAATCTTTCAGGACTTAAGGGTCATTTCGAAGACCAAAAGACACATCGCTTTGGCTATTAAAATAACCAAAATACCCCTGCTATATAAATAGCTATATTTTGCATTTTAAATATTTTCTAATATTACCATAAGAAAATATTGACTCCAAGGACAATGTTACGTTAGCAAAGTCTTCGATCTACAGGTGTAATGACTAAAATACCCCTCTACACATCGCCGTGCAATTAGAGAGGAAGAGTGTACTAACACCTTTCTAATAGAGATTTACCATCCTTAGACCTCTAGTCCAATGATGCACGACTCTTGGATTGTTTCCACTTTTCAAAGGAGCTACCCTAAAGTAAACATCCAAGTCATGTTCCCCAGGGCCTTGGATAATTAGATAATTTGAATAGACACAAGGGGCGATATAGTGTAGAAATTATCTTTTACAAGTCTGTCTTAACTAATTAGTCACATATACCCAACATACGAGTATATTAGTTCTACGAAAGAACCTCAACTACAGTATATCAAAGTATATGCTTCTAACTTCGTTAGACTACCAACTCATATTCAAGCGATAGAGTATTAGTCTACGCTGTAGCAGTAATAGTCTAGGTTTCTTTTAAATAGTATTTTTAGAAACTACTATTACATGTCCTATTCTACATATTCGAAATACGCCCATGCTATGAAGTGAGTGGACTATTCACTGGCTAAAGGTAAGCCATTCTCCATTTGAAATTTATAACAAAATAACCTATACATGATGAGATTCCCATTCTCATCAATCAGTTAAGAACAAACATTTATGTGTTAAGTAAGTCGTGATCTATACCTTACTGTGAAAGACTACCATTTATATGGATACTTTACTTAAACACAATGGGTCCTTTCCAAACAAAAATCATGCACAAATAAAATGTAAATTCACAAACAAATTTTGAGAATAAATTCTTTTATTAATAAATTCGATAATTACATCAGATAAACTAGTTTAAAGGGTATATATTCTAATAATCTCCCATTTGTACTCTAAGACTAAGAAAGTCCGTAGGTGCCCACCCCTATGGCATCTAAGTATTTTTTGAAGACTCTCTCAGCCAAAGGCTTAGTGAAGGAATCTGCTAGATTGTTCTCCGATGCTATCTGTCCCACCACCATTTCCTGTCTCTGAATGAAATCTCGGATTAGGTGGTACTTCCTCTAGATGTACTTCCCCTTCTTATAGTTCCTGGGTTTTTTAGATTGTGAGACTGCTCCAGAGTTGTTGCAATACACCAAAATCGGTCTGTCCATGTGTGACACAACTCCAAGTTCTGAAAGGAACTTCCAGAGCCAAACTGCTTCCTTAGATGCTTCCGAAGCTACTACATACTCAACTTCTATGGTTGAGTCAATAATACAAAATTGTTTGATACTCCTTCATAAAACAGCTCCTCCAGATAAGGTGAAGACATATCCACTAGTGGATTTTCTCTCATCCTTATCTGCTTGAAAATCTAAGTCTGTGTATCCAGTAGGAACCAAGTCGTCGGTCCAGTAAATCAGCATATAATCTTTTGTACCATTGAGGTACTTAAGAATATGCTTTACAACTTGTCAATGAACCTCTCCAGGGATTAACTGATATTTGCTAACTAAGCCTACAACAAAGCAGATATCTAGCCTAGTGCACAGTATGGCGTACATGAGACTTTCCACAGCTGAAGCATAGGGAATCCTACTCATCCTGTCTTTTTCCTCTTAAGACTTAAGACAGTCCTTAGAAGAAAAAGACAACCCATATCTGTAAGGTATTAGAGCTCCCTTGCATGAGTCCATGCTAAACTTGGTCAGTATCTTGTCAATGTATATCGCTTGGGATAATCCAAACATTTTTTGCTTCCTATTTCTAAGAAGCTTAATCCCAAGAATGTAACTGCTTTCTCCTAAGTCCTTCATACTAAATTGACTAGACAGCCAAACCTTAGTAGATATTAATGTTCTTATATCATTCCCAATAAGTAAAATGTCATCCATATATAGAACAAGAAAAATCACATTTATGCCTTCCAATTTCTTGTACATGCATGGTTCATCCTCGTTTTGAATGAAACCGTAAGACTTTACAGTCTTATCAAAATGAATGTTCCATATTCTAGATGCCTATTTAAGTCCATAAATGGATTTTTTAAGCTTGTAGACCATATGTTCCTGGCCTTTAGCAATAAAATATTCCGGTTGGGACATATAGATGTCTTCGTTAAGATGGCCATTAAGAAATGCTGTCTTAACATCCATCTGCCATATCTCATAGTCGTAATGACATATAATGGTAAGGAGGATATGGATGGACGCATGGCTACCAGGGAAAATGTTTCATTATAATCGATTCCCTCTTTCTAAGTATGCTATTTCGCCACAAGACTAGCTTTGAAGGTTTCTACATTCCCATCCGCTCCTCTTTTCTTCTTGTATAGCCACTTACTCCTAATGGGTTTTATCCCTTCAGGTGAAACTACAAGATCCCAAATCTGATTGAAATACATAGACTCAATCTCGACATTCATTGCTTCATGCCATAGATTTGCATCGGCATCAGTAATAGCTTCTTCGTATCTAGTGGGATCTTATTCTTGATGGTCAAAAAACAACTCGAAAGCCTCTCATGTCCATCTTTCTAGAACTCTAGATATCCTCCCACTACGACGAAGCTCCGTTTGTATAGGTTCTTGAGACTGTGCCTCTTCTTGTTCTATAATCGGATCTGAAGAAGTTGATTCCAAAGATAACTTCTCCTCGAGTTCCAACCTTATTGAACCTTTCGTAGAAGTACTTTGATTATTCTCCAAGTATCTAGCATTAGTACTTACCAGTACTTTCTGCTCATTGGATAATAAAAGTAACCCCATTTTGTCCCTTTTGGATACCCAACAAAGTAGCATAATTCTGTTCTTAGTTCTAGCTTATCTCCCTTGATCAGTACATAAGCTGGACAACCCCATATCCTGAGATGATTTAGACTTAACTTATACCCAGTCCACATCTCATAGGGTGTCCTAGGTGCTGGCTTGGAAGGCACCAAGTTCAGAATATATGCCATTGTTTTCAAGGCATATCCCCCAAAAGAGACCAGAAGAGTAGCATGAGACATCATGCTTTAAACCATTTCCATTAATGTTTTGTTCCTTCTCTCAGCTACTCCATTCTGCTGGGGTGTACCCAGCGCAGAGAGTTGGGATACTATTCTATGATGTACCATGTAATCCTTAAACTTACCGAGAAGGTATTCTCCACTACGATCCAATTGTAAAGTTTTGATCAGTTTACCTGTCCGACGCTCCATTTCAGCCTTATACTCTTTAAACTTGTCAATAGAGTCAGACTTGGGCCTCATCAGATAGACATAACCAAACCTTGTACAATCATCCGTGAAAATGATGAAGTTCCCAAAACCCCTTTTAGCTTGAGTAGATAAAGGACCACATATATTAGTATGAACAAGACCTAATATCTCCTTGACTCTATTAGCCTTTTGGGTAAATGACCTTTTGGTCATTTTTCTCATAAGGCAGGATTCACACTGAGGCTAACTTTTCAATCTTAATGAGCCCAAGCGCTCATCATGGATTAACCTCTGAATCCTGGTTAAGTTAATATGGCCCAACTTTAGATGCCAAAGATATAAGTCACTGACATTGGTCTTTCTCTTCTTACTTAAAAGTTCAGATTAAGTGTTATTTATTTGATTGTTTGTAGGATTTAAAAATAATAAATTTCCATACATGTACCCTATACATAAAACTTCTCCATTTCTACTGATAGTAATACCATAATGGAAAGAAACAGAATATCCATGATTTATTAGTTTTGCAACTTAAATTAATTTCTATCTAAAACTGGGTACATATAAAATATCCTTTAATACAACTATTTTATTACAATAAAAAACAAGATCCAGCTCTCCCACTACAAGGGCCCATACTTGTGCTCTATTTCCTACTTGTAGTCTATGCTTACCCTTCTGGAGTTTTCTTATCTTCCTAAACCCCTGCAAAGAGTTACAGATATGATCAGTGGCACTAAAATCAGCAATCCAAGTGGAAGTTGATCCAACCATTGAAATAGACTCTAGATAGAGAATAATACCTGTAGGGTTTTTCTTATCCTGAAGTTCTGGACACTCTTTTTTTCAGTGTCCTTTCTGCCTGCATTTGATGTATTTGCCTTTGGGCTTGTTGGGCTGGTTCTTGGGCTAGGCCTGTGCATTTCCTTTCTTCTTCTTGAACTTCTTGGGTTTGTGCTTAGTTTTGGAAGAAAAATTTCTAGTGGGTTTGTGCCTAGTTCTAGAAGAAAAACTCCTAGCAATCATAGCCTTGGACTATGGCTTCATTACCTTCTCCACCACCTGGAATTCTTTCATTAACTCAGTTAAAGTTATGTTCAATTTGTTCATGTTGTAGTTCAACTTGAACTGAGTAAAAGGGCCCGGCAAAGATTTGAGAACCATGTTCACTTAGCTCTCGGAGTAAAAAACAGCTCCTAAGACATTCGCTTTCTTGAAAGCAGCAATCATTTTGAGCATATGCTCCTTGATTGATGCTCTCTCAGCCATCTTAGTGTTTATAATCGTCCTAAGAGCTTTCTGCCTTGTGGGCCGACTAATGATTGGCTAATGTCATATACAGTGGGCATGTGCTCATGTTTTGATTGGAGCACATTAGACATGGAAGCCAAATTGTAGCATCAAGCCATTTCGTTGGCCTTCTTCCATGCTTTTTCAGCCTCACGCTCCTCCGTGGTGGAACCCTCCCCGATAACAGGGCAGTTTTCAATGAGGACATACTTATACTCCTCAGTAGTGAGTATTATGTCCAAGTTCTATTTTCATTCCACATAATTTGGACCCGTTAGCTTATTCTCACGGAGAATAACAACCAAAAGACTAAAATAACTTCCACCAACCATTTTTGAAATATCAAAAATAAAAGAAAATTCAGTTTGTGAAAAAAATAAAATAATTTGTGACATTTTCCTCATATTAATTCCGATAATAGTTAACCTGTCACGCCCCGAATCCAGGTCACACCAGTCCCCGAGACACAACACAGCCACATCCTCTAATGTTTTCCTCAAAGAATGCGAAGCCTCAATATTGCATAGATTAAATCATTAAGAAAAATAGTTATGATCCTACTATCCAATAATACAAAACCCCAATAACAATAATCCACAAGTTAGAATTGAAGCTAGTAATGGTAATAGTCCAACCCAAATACAAAAGTTCATCTCAACATATTTAACTCAAGGAAAAAAAACTTCAAATTGCAAAAGGGACTATCTAAAGTAGAATGTCCATTAGGATCCTTGCACTAGCCATCCCATCTTACTCCCATCTGTCGTCCTCATTAAACTCGAACTCATCATTAGTATCTGAAAATGTTGAGTTAAAAGAGTGAGTACAAAACTCAGTAAGTAAGAATTTCCCATCCTCTGGTATTTGAGTATGGAGTTTCATAACACGTCCTTTTCAAAACATATGAAAACTTTCACTTACCAAGTTTGAAAACAAAACATTCAAGTTTCGCTTGTAAACAGAATAATTTAACAATAGTGAACCCAACACAATGGTCAAATGGTTTAAAGATAGAAGGAGGAAACAAACGATCAAAGACACAAGAAGATTCTAGAGCAATAGTATCAAAGTAACATGTATTTACAATGCACATTTAACTTCACTAGTACATTGGAACATAAGTAAATGTACAACTAATAGGTCATCACTGAATTCAGTCCTAACATTTAATCTTGCTAGGGGGCCATTCTTACAATCATTTAGTTGGCTTTTTGCCCATGACAATGGGTTCATTCATTCGAAAGTGGAACATGCTCCGCCTACAGCCAATACACTAACTTGTCCCAATAACTAATGAACAATTTATTCCAATGCTAAAGCCAAAGTTCATTCATACATTCAACTATCAAATCCAAGATTACCCCAAACCCTATATTATTATTATTATTATTATTATTATTATTATTATTATTATTATTATTATTATTATTATTATTATTATTATTATTATTATTATTATTATTATTATTATTATTATTATTATTATTATTATTATTATTATTATTATTATTATTATTATAATAATAATAAGCTGAAGCCAATAAAAAAACTCTAAAATAGCTTGCTTCACAAGCTTTAAAAAAAAAATTTTGAAAAGAATTATTTCCAAAAAGATGTTTGCTGCAATTTTTTTTTTTTTCATTTGGGAGAACATCAAATTTGTCCCCCGAAAATGTAAGCCGTAGACGGCAACTTACAGAAACGTTCACTAAAGACAAGGCAACAATGTCTGCAACAAACAAAAGTTGCAGACGTCAAGGTTTTTTTTTTTTTTTGTATATACCCCACACATAATCAACTGTATGAAAAGTAATGAATACATTCTTTTTTCCTTACACTTTATCAAGATGAAGGATAGAAACCACTTCACAATTCACCCATTTTTTTTTTTTTTCATAAATCACACCAATCCATCCAAGAGCTACGAAACTGAAATCAAAGTGCATCAACAGTGACCTTGCGGCCAACGTTGAAGTAGTGAAACAAAAAGCCTTTTTTTTTTTTTTAATGAAAACATAGAGGAAGGATCATCCCCCTTACTTGGAACCAATTCAAACAATCGAACGCCTCTAACTCCAATATTCGCTTCCTAGGCCTTTTCCACTGTCAATTCCTAATACAATAACAGAACCCCAATCAATTCCAAGGGTATCAACCAATCCTAAATCTATATAAAACCTCAATAAATACTCGATAACGGCTACTACAAGCGCGAATAAGAGAAGAGATAATTAATTACCTTCAATAGTACCCTGTGATGATAACCCTAATTATTTCTCCCCTTTCTGTTCTTCTCTGGAACTTATGTCTCTGCCTCTTGATATTTCAAACGTGAAAGTGAGTAACTAACGTTATTGGAGAGTATAAGATATTAAAATTTGCTACTAAACCCTCCACTTTAATTTACAATTTAAAATGGTCCCCACAAATTTATACAAGCCTTAATTGACTACATTAATTAGGTAACTAAAATAACCTAACATTGCCCACCCACTAGTTAGGCTGGGTTTTACATTCTACCCTCCTTACAAAAAGTTTCAGCCCCAAAACTTGGCGTACCTTTTTCCTCAAACAAATACGGATATTTATTGCGCATGCTCTCCTCCAATTCCCACGTGGCTTCTCTCACTGAATGGTTAGACCATTGCACTTTCACATAAGGTATGGTCCTCCTCCTTAATACTTGTTCCTTTCAGTTAACAATTCCCATAGGGACCTCTTCATAACTTAAGTTTTCTTGAACATGCAATGGCTCTACCTCAAGTACATGGTTCCGATCTGAAACATAATGCCTCGACTGCGATACGTGGAAGACATTGTGCACTCTAGACAGTACAGGTGGTAAAGCTAGTCGATAGGCCAGATCTCCTACTTTCTCTAAAATCTCAAATGGTCCTACGTATCTCGGACTCAACTAAGTGATACACGTAGGTACACTTTTTCACCTTGCTGAAACTCCAATGGTCTTTTCTTAGTATCTGCCCAACTTTTTTGTCGATCTTGAGTTGTTTTTAAATGCCTCCGAATTAGTGTAACCTTCTCATTTGCAATCTGCACCAACTCTGGACCAATAATACTCCTTTCACCTACCTCATCCCAACAGATTGGTGAGCGACACCTCCTCCCATACAATGTTTCAAAAGGAGCCATGCCAATGCTAGACTGGTAACTATTATTGTACGAGAACTCCATCAAAGCCATATAGTCAATCCAACTACCCTTAAAATCCATGACACAAGCTCGAAGTAGATATTCTAAAATCTGGATCAACCTTTCACTCTGTCCATCAGTCTGCGGATGGAATGCAGTACTCAGAGACAACGTAGTGCCAAACTCCTCACTAAGACTTTGTCAGAAGCGTGAAACAAATCTCGTGTCACGGTCCGACACTATAGACACTGGAACACCATGACAATATTATTAATATACAACTATACCAATTCCTCCATAGTCGCAGTGGCCTTTATTGGAAGAAAGTGGGCAGACTTAGTCAATCTATCCACTATTACCCATATAGTATCTTTACCAGTTCTTGTCCTGGGCAACCCATGTGGTGACATCCATCCATTAGTTCTAGACCCTTATGGTATCCACATCCTATACGGGTTCACTCCCAGGGTGGCACGAGGAGACCCACGATCTCTAATGAGGATTGTGATGGAAGCCGTAGGACTGTTAGAACATCTCTCCTACTTAATATTTTAAAATAAGGGTTTTTCTTGGAAAATATATTTTGAAAATTTCAATTAAGTTTTCTTTTAATTCAAAATAAAATGTCTAAACCTATAAAAATTTCTATGTCAAGGTTTATACCCTTTGAGAAAAATTTTCATGGATTAATTTTATTTAAGTTAATAAACTTAATAATTTAAAAAAAAAATCCAATAAAACTTTCGAGAGATTTTGATCTCAAGTTTTGGCAAAAATAATTTTTTTTTGATAAAATTCAATTAAAATGGTTTTCTATTTTAATTAAAAAAATATCTAAATTCAATATATTTTCTATGTCAAGGATAAAATCTTTTGAGAAAATATCCAAGAATTAATTTTTATTTGAATTAAAATTAACCATTTGATTTAAGAAAATGTTTTTCTTTGTCAAAATTCCCAAAGACTTTGGTCTTTGAGAAATCGTGCACATAGAGTACAAAAAGAAATAAGCATGCTAGAAAACTGTAAACGTTTTCATGTTTTTCTATTCTTTTAATCTAAGTGTGCAAATAATAGAATTAAACACATTAATTAATTAATGATCTTGTTTAATCTTAAAATTCCTTTACTATTACTTTTCATGCAAAATATTTAGAGAACATTAACTATTGCAATAAAAATAATTTTGCCTGGTATGAGACCAAAAATAAATTTTTTTTTATTCGGGTCGAGTCCAGTGCACCCGCCACACTGGATCATGGCCCATGGGTAAACCTATGGGCTAGATTTGGGTGGATACCCGTGACCCAACCCGAGTCCCACTCGCTGCGTGGTCAAAATGTTGACCACGCAGTAGAAATCCGCAATTGAAAAATGCAATTGTGGATTTCCTGCAATTGCGGATTTCCTCACTAATGTCATCAGCGAGGAAATCTTCCTCACTAAGTCGGCTCATCCGCAAAGGTAGGAGGCTTGGTGGCTCGTAGCTCCTCACACAGCAGTAGCACGGCTCGGCTTATATGGCTTCAACAGTGCTTCTTTTCCAGAATGCACCCCTGCGAACTCTCTCTGGTTTTTTGCATGGTTTTCACTCAAAAATCATCCAAACAACAACCTATGCCCTTAAAAACACTGGGCTTACACGATATCTATGAAAGCAAGTAAAATACATTGTTCCTATGCTTTCACTCGCGAAGCTTATAGTGAAATTACCCATACCAGTAAACACGAAGGATCATAGATTTCAACCAAAACAAATATTTTCTTGTTTTAGTTAAGCCTAACATGCTTCCTACATTTGCCAAACTATGGCTCTGATACTAATTGAAGGCTTAAAATGGCAAAAATCATCAAAACAAAAGTATGTTAGGAAAACGAAAATTTTACCTCTGTGATTGAATGGCCCTCTTTGCATTGGTGTAGATACCTGCATAAGGATAATGAGGCTAGTGGCTCACGTCCTTACAAATGTCTACTGTGTCTCATCCACGCAAAGCTTTCAATATTCTGAAATGGTGCTCGTAGCACAGCCGGTGAAGGCTTAAAGTTTGGGTTTTGATCAACTTTAGTGAAAGTTTCAACGAAGCTTTCTTGGGTTTCTTTCTGTGAAATGAAAGTTGAATGCAGAAGCTGTTTTCTTTGCTTTTCTTTTGTAAAATGAAAGCTCACATAAAGCTAAAACAAAACAAAACACCATTTGTATGATTTCCTTTGCCTTTTCAATCCTTTACCGAGAGAGAGTACAATCGCATGAAAACAGAAAGCTCATGCTTTCTGTTATCTTCATGCTAAATAACACGGGATCCATCCCGTATTGTTATTTATTTATTTATATATTTATTTAATAATTAATTAATATTATTTTTTAATTTTATTTTACCCTTGGTCTTATTCATTGAGTTAGATAAATTATTATTTTTTTTTGCTTGAATACCTATAAATAATATATCTCAATTATTTATTTTCTAGACTTTATTAAACAACCCAATAAATAATTAACAAGCCCAAATAGATCAATATAAAATTTCATAGATTTTATCTAATTCATATCTAGATTAATTTTCTAATTATTCAATCTGGGCCTTGTGCCCTGAACAATTAATTAACCAATTAAACAAGATAAAATAAATTCTCTCTCTTGGATATTTTATTTTATTTTAGTCCAATAATAAATTAGACTAATAAAATAAAATAAAACCTATAAACATCAAGATCAATTCTTTAATCCAAATCATTCAGGACTTAAGGCCATTTTGGGACCAAAAAACACATCGCCTTGGCTATTAAAATGACCAAAATACTCCTGTTATATAAATAGCTATATTTTACATTTTAAATATTTTTTAGGAAATATTGACCCCATGGACAATACTGCATTAGCAAAATCTTCGACTTACAGGTGTAATGACTAAAATACCTCTTTATGCATCGCCGTGCAATTAGAAAGGAAAAGTGTACTAACACCTCTCTAATAGAGATCTACCATCCTTAGACCTCTAGTCCAATGATCTATGACTCTGGGAATGTTTCCACTTTTCAAGGGAGCTACCTTAAAGTAAACATCCAAGTTATGTTTCCTAGGGCCCTAGATAATTAGATTATTTGAACAGTCACAAGGGGCGATATAGCGTAGAAATTATCTTGTACAAGTCTATTTTAATTACTTAGTCACATATATCCAACATACAAGTATATTGGTTCTATGAAAGAACCTCAACTACAGTATATCAAAGTATATACTTCTTGCTTCTTCAGACTACCAACTCATACTCAAGCGGTAGAGTATTAGTCTACGCAGTAGCAATAATAGTCTAGGTTTTTTTAAAATAGTACTTTTAGAAACCACTATTACAAGTCATGTTCTATGTATTCAAAATACGCTCATGCTATGAAGTGAGTGGACTACTCACTGGCTAAAGGTAAGCCATTCTCCATTTGGAATTATAACACAATAACTTATACATGATGAGATTCTCATTCTCATCAATCGGTTAAGAATAAACATTTATGTATTAAGTAACCCGTGATTTATACTTTACTGTAAAAAATCACCATTCACATGAATTGCTTTCTTAAACATAATAGGTCATTTCTAAACGAAAATCATGCACAAATAAAATGTAAATTCACAAATAATTTTTGAAAATAAATTCTTTTATTAATAAATTCAATAATTACATTAGATAAACTAGTCTAGAGGGTATATATTCCAACAAAAATGACCCGAATACTTTTGAAAAATTGTTTTAATGTGTGAAAAGAACTCTTTTCCCTGTTCAACATGATTTTAGAAAATGATCTCTCGATATGAGGTTGACTTGTGAAAAACGACATTTTGATCCCGAAATTTACTTTGTGGGCCTGATGTGCCTATGAAATGAATTGATTGGCCCTACGGAGCTTATGAAATTTATTATCTAACTTGCGAGTCAGTGGGATCAATTTCTGAAAAATGATATTTTCCCCCAAAAATGTTTGTTTTGAAAATCCTATGGGAATAAATGACCCTTTGGCCTGATCAGTTGGTAGGGGTTGGTATTGGTAACGTTGAGTACTCAGCAAGGATTTTGATCTTTGTACTAGCTCATGTTAGAGATAGACAACTCCAAGTAACCCGATCAGTTTTGGGGCTTGTCTTACTCCAAACTAGGTGATAGGACATTGAGATGAGTTGTCCTAGCTAGCCATTTAGCACCTGGCAATTGCCTTATGCCTACGAGTATGTTGTGTTGAGAGTAGTTCGCTGAATGCCCGGCAGGGACACTCGGTAGCATTTAACTCCTTACTGCCTCGATGGTGATTGACGTTAGGATTGTGACCCCTGGCTTACGGTGGCAAGTAAAAGATTTAATGTGCTACGGTACACTTGGTATGCTGCGATATATCTATTATTTAATCCCAATACGCTGCAATGTACTTGTCTTTTCGGTGGCGCATGATTGAGTGTTGTAAGCTGCGGTCTAAGTATAATGATACATGGCACCGAAGGCGAAGCCTTGTGAGCTTTGCATACAGGCCAACCTTCTGTTGGAGAAGTGCTTGTGATTTGGAAATTGAGGCAACGATTTGAAATTGAAACATTTTTTCAAAAATGATTTAGTTCTAAATAAACTCTTTTTTAGAGAGTCTTGGAATTGTTTTCCAGTAGAAAAATGTTATGCTCTTTCACAAAGGTTTTATGTACTTTGTTTCTTTCATAAAGCATTAGCATACACGGGATTCATTGAGTGATTTTTCACACATATGTGTCTTTTATCTTACTTTTTTGTAAGATCTGAAGTTAAATAGACCTACGGATAGAGGGACAATACCATAGTGATAGTAACATAGGTCCGGATGCTACGGGGCAACACCCGATTTTGATATACTTCCGCTATTACTTTGCTTAGTAGTGTTACATGATTTTACTTAGAATTGGCTTACATGGCAAATCTGTGGCATGTTTTCATGGATTTTCCACAGACATTATTTGTTGCATTAATTGCTTTCGTGGAAATCTGCGGCAATCTGGTAGGGATTTTCCATGGCCTTATTAACTAAAATGCTTTTGTGGCAAATCTGTGACAAATTGTCATTGATTTGGCACGACCATATTCCTTTTGGGTGTTATTCCATGACAAATTCGTGGCAGATTGTTACCAATCTGCCACGACCATTTTATTTTGAAATTATTTTCCTTAGTTTCCATTTATTTTCATAGCAAATCCATGGCAAATTGCGAGGGATTTGCCACGGAATCTTATTTTTGTGGCAATTACTTGCAACTAGTTAGGGATTTGCAATTCTTGTCACACAAATATGGCTAGTTTTTCAACTTACATTCCCTATCAAACCTGCATATCGTGTCCAGTTATATGCATGACACACAACTACAAAACACATTCACCACAATTTCACTAACAAAAAATATCCATAAGTTTTTAATGCCCAAATGCACTAATAATCATATATTATAAAAATATCCAAAATAGCAAATGCAAATTTAGGGTAGTACTAAATCCATAATTCAAATATTTAAAGTAGCAAATACAAATTCAGAGTGGTAGTAAACCTATAATTTAAGTGATCCACACAACAAAATATGAAAACATAACATATCTAACTATTAGCAACTGGTGAAGGGCCAGAAGATGAGTCATTCTCATTAGAATTATTAGAGTTAGATGGAATAGAGGGCACTTGTAAGTTAAGATGTTACATCACCATGCAATTTATATCAATCAATGTAGACATCTTCTTATCTTTCTTCTCCAAAGCCCTCTTCATCTTTTTCCTCTCTTTCATAATGTCTTTGTCCTTCTTTTCTAACTCTCATTGAAGCTATTGCTGAAGGGTTTGCTCAATCTCAGCACAAAGCTTCTCTAAATCCATTGATAATGTAGGGAAGGATACCTCAGACTGACGGTACTGAAGTTTCAAGCGCGATGCCTCTGATCCCATACCCTAGATCCTACCCCTTTTCAATCCACCTTCTGCCGACATAATAATAGCTTTCTTATCTGGCATAGAACTTGAAGTAGAAGCTAAATTAATAGACTCTATCTGTGAGTACTGTGACTTTATCATTTGGACGTCCTCCAAAAAGTTATTTTGAAGTTGAGAACATAAATAAAAGATAAAGTATTATGCAATTATACCTATTGAAATTAATATGTGACATACAATGATCTTGCAGGATCTCTCATCTACAAATTCGCCCTTATTGGGCTCATCTTGAAATTGGTGCAATTTTTCAAACACGGCAAGATAGTCAAAGTCATCTCCATGCTCCGCACGGTGTAAGAAGTATTAAAAATGTAAGACAACTATGTTAAAAATTAAAATACTTTTCAAACAAGATATTTATAGAGTTCCTAAACTTACACTACCTAGCTACTATTAATTTATTCAAAACTGCATTTGATATCAAAGCTTCTCCTAAGATAACATATGATTAATTTCATAGCAGAAAAAGGTGAACAATCTGAAGTTGGCAAAAAGAAGAAGACCGTTCCTACTATAAATATACAAAGCAACAGCCTTTGTTTCTTCTTTTATCTTTTTTTAAGCAATACACTGATTAATTTCTTTCTTTATCCACCAATTTATTCGTTCTCTTCATGATAAAAAAAAAAATCCTGATCAAGCATATTCCATTCTAACCTTTAGTTCCTAAAATGTCCCTGAACATTCGGTCTTCAGTTATGAGATTGACGTTCAAGCTTGAGAAAGCTTAAAACAAGGGCACTGATAGAAAGTAATTTAAAGTCTTCATCTATGAGAACAAATGACTCAAATCAAGCCGAGAAGAACTTGAAATTTTTTTTATATAGACAAGATTAAAACAGCCTACAACTAAAAACAAAAAAAGCAATCATATCAATGTGGCAAATTAACAAATGAATCTGCTAAAAAGGTTTTTGAGTACAAGAATAGCTTCATGGACATTAGCATATGGTATCACCAACTGGGACTATAGACCTATTTAAAATCTTGTGAAAAAAAAAATTGTAGATATATCTAGTTTAAGCTGGTAGTAGAATGGTTAAACATTTCTCCGATTGCATCTTAGAACATGGTTCTCGATCTGCTAGTGTAGTAGGATTCAAATCACCATCCTAAACACATATTTTGGTGATTCTTTAGGCCACACTACTAACAATCACCTTTCAACAGTTTTCAGTACTTATATTGCTCTTCTAAGAATAATATTGTTCCAAGGTTGTTGAGGGGCAATATGAATTACTTCTTAGGATGAGCACATACCTAATGCCATTTTGCCACTATACCACTATGGTTTTGCTTTTACCTAACCTAGTGAATATGTGTTTGATTTAGTATAATGCACTCCACATTATTTGCTAATCGTATATATAGGATAATGGTAGTTTATCATTATAGGAAAGTTAAAATGGATTAGAAAGTTGGAATTTACATGCACAAATACTATAGCAATTGTTAAACTAACATTTAATGTAAGAGGAAATACTGCTTTAGACTCATGCTCTATAAAACTGATGGAACCTCTAGTGTGGAGCTACACCATCTATTTTATTTAGCAACATGTGATATTTTTTTCCAATCCTTGGACTACTAATATCTGTATAGTTGGTCATATATGTCTTGTGACATCTAAGTAGGCCTCTTTTTGTGGATATTCCTAATCTTTGCAAGAGTATTAGTCAGTCTTGCCCGACATCTTTCCTCCTATATTGCATGTATCCGTGGCGAATGATCCAGGTGCCATGTCCAGTGTTTCTACAATAAACAACAGGTCAGTATACACGAATCTGAATTACATGATTCTGATTGTGAAAAGCCTGATGATCCTAATGAGTTGCTCTTTGACATGTTTTATGAACCTAAAAAGCTATCTAGAAGAAATAAGGAAATGAAAATGAAAATTGATTCCATGTTAGATGATAATGCTAAACTGTTGAATGGGAACAAAGCTTTACTTGATTCCTTTATCTGCTCAAATGTTGAAAAGGATGTTATCCTAACTTTTTTGCATTATATAACACTTGAGAACAAATGCTTGTATGACAAAATTCATTCTCTTGAAATTATGGTCAACAACTTTGATGATATGAAAAATAGAGTTGATGAGCTCACCGCATGTATTGAAAAGCTCACAAATGAGAAAAATAGTTTGAAAAAATTACTTAGTGCATATAATATAGTTGGAAACTGAAATGGTCTTGGCTATAGGCATGAAAACAAAACTGAAAATTACTGACCATACTTTGTAAAAGCTTGTTCTTCATATATGACTTATATTTGTTGCACATATTGTGAAAAATCTGGACACAAAGTATCTAGGTATCAAATTAGGAAGAAAGTGGAACCCGATGCAAAAATAGTTTGAAAAATTAGAGGACCCACTACTAACCCCTATGGACCCAAGAAAATATGGGTACCAAAATCTATTCTTCCATCTTATGAATAGGTACATCAGCTGCAATAATTGACCTCCACAAAATGGTTCTTGGATAGTGGATGCTCAAGACATATGATGCGAAATGCAGCATTAATAGATGACATTCAAGCTGCAAATGATGGGTCGGTCACATTTGGAGGTAAGAAAAAGGAAAAATACTCGGTATAGATAATATTGGTAAGAGATCCTCTATCATTATCAAGCAAGTATTATTAATTGATGAATTGAAGTACAACTTGCTTAGTATTAATCATTTATATGACAATGGCTGTAGTTTTATTTTTGAAAAAGATTTATACACTATCATTGATAATTCTTGTGGTGAAATCACTTTTGTTACCAACTGCATTGGTAATGGCTATATATTATATCTTGATAATCCTATTGCTCATGATGTAAAGTGCTTCTCCATGAATAATATTGATGGCTACCTTTGGCATAGAAGGTTAGACCATATTTCTATTTGCTAAATAGATTATCCTCAAAAGAGCTTGTTAAAGGACTGTCTAAAATGATATTTGACAAAAACCAATGGTGTAATGCTTGCCAATTTAGAAAACAAATCGAGACATATTTCAAATCCAAGAAAATGATTTCAACCTCAAAACTTCTTGACCTAATACATATGGATTTGTTTGGACCAATGAGGACTACTAGCCTAGGTGGTAAGAAGTATACTTATGTATTAGTAGATGATTATTTATTTATTTATTTTGACCTTATCTCTTGCACGAAAAGATAACAATGATGTAGGTAGTTCAAAGAAAAATGGCATTGAACATCATGAAGCTCTATCACTTGATAACCATGCTAAAGAAGAAGAATTAGAGGAACAACAAGATGAAGATAGCGAGCAAGAAAGTGTTGAGCACATTGATTAGAATATGCCAAAAAATTAGAAGTACAAAACTGTCCATCCAAAAGAATAGATCATTGGCGATCTCAGTTGGGAAGTTAAAACAAGACAATATATTTACCAAACAACTAGTTGAAGAACGATTCGATCATCTAAGGAGAGGTTTGGAAATTACCAGATTATATAACTAATGATTTTCCCAGAGATTTTTTGTTTATTATTGCAGAATTTCTGAAAATCTTCTGATTTTGGATAGAGATATTAGATGCAGTATTTAGACTATATTTTAAGTCAAAAGTCACATTATCTTTTGACCACGTCTGACAAACCTTTTAGATAGGGAAATCGGATGGACAATTTGTGTCCAAATGTTCAAATCTTTTAAATTCTAAATGTTCCAACCTTTTTTCCCAGCCACAACACTTTCTCTCTTCTTATTAGAATATCTTTACATATTTTCAAAAATTACCTTTCTTAAATGTATTAAATTGTACTTATACTATTCAATACCTCGTAAACCCAAAAGAAAAAAGAATTCAAATCTATTTGAGTCTTCTTCTCCTTTCAAAAATAAAAAAGCTATCATTTTTTTTAGCACTCTTCTCTTTCCTTTGGCCTTCGTTCTTTTGGCAAAAAAATCAAAAAAATCAAACCTTTCAATCCTATTCACTATGGGTGAAACTCCAAAACCCAGCAAATGGGCCGAGCCAATAATGAAGGAGATCAAGAAATGCAAGACAATGACAAAGAAATCAGTTGCTATCGAATTGATATCTGTGAAGAAGAAGAATAAAAAATGAGTTGCCATGGATGAATCAACTCCTCAAATTGCATTATCAAAACAACCTCCAAAAAAGGAAAGCATAGATACTCAGTTACCTCGATTTCTCAACTTAAAAAAGGTGGATTTGAATACAATGATTGGGTATCTAGAAATAGAACTGTGACTGTTAGATATTGTATTGCCCTCGAGTCTTTCATAAACTGTTCAATTGATTCTTAGTACGTTTGAGTCTCTTGGGTAGAATGCTCTGCTATCTTTTGATGAAAAATTTTACACCACCTTAGTTTGGGAATTTTATGCTAATTTGAGAAAGGAACAACATGATGAAATAGTGAACGGGTTTATTGTGCAGTGGTATATGTCTAGAGTTGGAGAAGTGAACTTTGAGTTTGACCACCATATGTTAAACATAACCTTTTTACGTCAAAGACGATGGAGTACAATTTTTCAACATGAACAAACTACCAGAAAAATTTTGATTTTTTTTAACTGAGTCGATTTGAGATGAAATTTACTGGTGCCAAGAGTTTTAGAAATTCAAGTGATTCAAATGTCAAATAGTTAAATGGAATGGGGTGATTGCTACATCACATGGTTTCAACCATAATGATGCCTAGTTTTGGCCGCAAGATCTCTATAAGTATGCTAGAAATGGTGTCAATGTTGGCTTTGTCAGAAGGAAAACAAATTAACTTTGGGTTTCTGGTTGTGAAATTGATGGCTCAATCCTGAAACACATAAAAAAAAAACATTACCTTTTTGAAACCTTCTTACCAAGCTATTCAAGTATTTCAATGTTGATTTAAGTGCGATTACCCCTAAGCAATGTAAGGTAAACATCTACAACAGTGATTCATTTGAGAAAATGGGGTCTATTCATGCGGATAATCAATTGATATTACTTAGAGAGGCTATTAAAGAAATGGAAGAAAAGGGGGGAAAAATTCTACTACGGCAGGACGAGCAAAAAGAAAAAGCTAATATTGAAATTCAAAAGAAAATATCAAGTAGAAGGAAGCAGAAAAATCAGGAAAGTAGAATAACTCAGAGTATTTTAGATGCTATAAATTTGCTATCTACCAAGCTAAATAGTCTGATTGTAGAAGTCAAAGGAGAACTAAAAAAATTTAGGAAATAGACTAACAAATGTGGAAGGAAAACAATATGAAGCTATAAGAAATTCGACTGAACAAATTGCTCCACCCGTGCCAGAGCCTGAACCTATCATTCCTTCAACATGGGAAGAAACTAATGTTCAACTAGAGAAGGAGAATGAAAAAGAGAATGAGAAAGAAGGGTGCCCACTGTTGAACCCACAACTGCTGCACCTACTGTTGACAAGGAAGTTCCCAAGTAAGATAAACCATATACATTTGGTAGCTCATCCCATGAGATGTGGCACATGATGATAGCTGAATGATGTCCTTTTCTGCCAACTTTTATTCTGCTAACACAATTTTATTCTGCTAACACAATTTTATTCTTGCAAAATTTCCAACTCTCTGCACTATATTTTTATGAATACCATTATTTTGGTCTTTAACTGATATTACTACTAGTTTTCTACTGCTTATTGTTATTGCGAATATTGCTTATTGCTGTCCCAGTTCTCGGCATTCTTCTGATATTACTGCCAATTTACAACTGATTACTTCTCTACTGCTTACTGTTATTTATTTTATTGATGACAAATGAGGATATATTGTTGGGGGATTGTGAATTGATGATTTAATGTGGTTATAGAGACTATGCTGTGGACTAAGAGGAGATTGTGATGTGGAGACTAAAAATTTTCTTAAGTAGCTTGTGATTCTATGAAATACATTTTTAGGATTTGGGTAAATCAAATATTGTGCTATGCAATTTTTTTTTGTTTGCTATCATGATATCTCTTTCACTTATTTTGCCCTTATAAATATGAATTGTGAATTATGAATAGATTGTGATTGTATGTTGGTATATGAGGGTTATGATTTGAAATTTATGGATTATGATTGTGACTGTTTATGAGGATGATAAATTCATATAATTTAAGATGAATTCTGACTACTTATGGTTATGGTTTGAAAATGCAAACTGTGAAGAATTAGATGACTTGATGGAGACTATGTTGAGACCTTGTTGCTATTACAGACTAAGGAGATTGGAGTGTGGTTATGAATTTATTGTGCATTCTGACTGATTAAGATTTAGCTGAATGATTTATTTTAAATATGGTTATGATATGCATTTTTCAAAATTTTTGTTTGGATAATGATGATATTTAAGTGAATACATATGAAATCTATCTTACCTCTTTTTTGTTGCTATGTAAAATTCTCATGCTGAATTTGCTTGAGAAAAATGAGTTTAAATAATTCCAGAAAAACATTGATCTATACTCTTAGGAATTTTTTTATACTGCACATACACAGGGTGAGTTTTAGACCCTCATTTCTTTAATCCAAAATAGCAGTCCAAAAATGACATTTCAAAAGGCTAGCTTTTGCCTCATTTTATCCCATTTTGGATGAAAGTTTTGGAAGTCCAAAATCTTGAAATCCAATGTTATTTTCAAATGCACTTCATAGCTAGCATCTCATTATCCTCTGTTCATATATGCATATACATAAGGGGAGCATTACATGTCATGGCTTATCTTCTACACTCCTTTATGTACATAAACTATACATTTCTTTTGTGACCATTATTTGACTATTTCTTTAAAGAAATAGTCCTTTTTCTGGAAGGAAGGAGAATAAGGAGGTTGGTTGAGCCTAAAGAAATAGTCCTTTTTATGGAAGGAAGGAGAATAAGGAGGTTGGTTGAGCCATGTTTATGAGTACATGCTTAAATTTTTTTATCTTAATCTCATAAGTGCTTTTTGAGTCTTCTAATAAGAGAAATCATTTCAATGAAAAATATTATTATTTCTCTTCGTCTAACATATCTGTACTGTATATATCATTGTTTTCATGACATAATCCCATCAAGTTTGTCATCACTTAAAAAGGGGGAGATTGTTAGCTCTAAGGGCATTCTCTTATATTTTGACTTATAATAAATATTGATGATGACTAACTTATGTGATCTATATGTGATAGGATATATTTGACCTCAGTTCTTTCAAGGCATGCGAATAAGACTGCTAAGCAACTCTTAAGCAAATGGAATCCAAAAAGGTAATTAATCAACTACAACTTCAACCAAAGAACTTGTAAGATCATGAAGTTCTTGTGAAAGAACTTTAGACTAGGAATCATTGTTAAGATATTACTTGTAAAATTCCTATGTGTCTTTACCTTATGATTCAATTTATTTTTCCCTTGAAGCACACAAATAAAATGATTTCAAAAGAGTGAGCTTTCAGATGTTTGGATTGAGTAATTTGGATAGACCTTTGTATCCAAAACTTCATCCAAAACTCTATAACAATTTCTAAATATTTATGCCTAAAAAAGTGCCGTTTTAAACTCACCTTTTAGACTCACTTTCTTTCGATCTTTGAATCTAAAAATTTGGAAAATCTGACAATGAAATACTAGTCGTTATTAGCCATTGCTATCTTACTTTTTGCTGCTATAAAAGCTTTCAAAACTTGATTTTGAAGTAGATTTTTGTGCTATCTTTCTCAGAATTATTCTTACACTTTAGAATACAAAAATTTCCCTTTTCATTGTTCTTCAAAGTAAAATCAAAATTGCTCCAAAGCTAAAAAGGTACAGGTGCTTAGATTGTTTATATTTACTCAATCCGTGAGCTATTTCTGCATTTTTTTTTTCTATGATTTGTTTTGTATCAAGGTTTGAGAAGTAATGCCCAATTGGGGTAAGCCTTGATTTATTGTGTATTAAGGTTAATGAAGTAAAACCTAGTTGGAGTGAGACTTAATTGTTGAGTTTAAAGAGGTTGGGTGTAAACCAAGTTTGCTAATCCTCTTATGTAAAATTGGTGTTGCCTACCACCATTGACTTGGGAAAAAGGTTTTAGTGGTTGTATTGAAATCCTTAAGTGTGTGCTTAAGGTAGTGGATGTAGATCATTTAAGAATCAAACCACTATATATCCTTGGGTTTTTTCTTTTGCATTTTATTTGCATTTTGTCATTACATTTTCTCTGGTGATCAAATTAAAAAATTCTATCTTTATCTCTACAATTATTGATCAGTTTTAAAGACCTTTGTGTTCTATAGAAAGTCTATCTTTGATGTCTTAACTATCTATCTTTAAAACAAACCATCTTCTTGTCATTTAGTTCTGATTCAAAAGATTCATGCCTGCACACCTACAGCTGAGAAGCAAATCTATTATTGTGAACACAAGTCTTACACTCCTCCTTAAATTTATTGATTTAATCAAAGACTTTATATAGTTTGGTAAATATAGATCTTTTTTTCACCATTTAGTGGAGTTTTGAAAATTCTTTAGCAGCACATTCAAAGTTGCACGAACAATATTTTTGCTTACTCACTTTGTTGGTTCTTGCCTTAAGATTTTCAAAAAATCTTTAAAATTTGCATTTGTTGGCCATAAAACATATTCACCCCCCTAAGGTTTATCAATTGGTATTACAGAGTTGGTCTATATTATCTTTAGCTTAACAGCTTTGTAGCAAAGATCCATATAGTAAATACATCTGCTCTACCTTACAATGAAGGATTTTCAACAAATAGACCCCCTTTATTTAATGAAAGTAATTATACATTCTACAGAAATAGAATGAAGATTTATGTTTGTTCAATCAATTTTGAGCTATGGAATCTGATTGAAAATAGGCCATTTGTCTCGACAAAATTTGTTGATGGCTGAAAAATGCCTAAACAGAGTGATGAATATGATAATGAGGATATTTTGAAAATGACTTTGAATTTTTAGGCAATGAACATATTGATGTGTTCTTGATGCTAGTAAATATATCTGGGTTAGTGCTTGTGATTCAACTCACGAAATGTGTAGACAACTTAAGGTCACCCATGAGGGAACTAATTAAGTAAAAGAATCAAAGTAGGGACTGTTACTCCGAGACTATGAATTGTTCAATATGAAACCAAACAAGAACATAACTGATAGGTTCACTTGATTCACAAACATCTTGAATGGTCTAAAGGCTTATGGGAAACTCCATTCTCTAGGAGAGCAAAACAAAAAACTGCTTGATACTCTACCAAAAGTTGGCAGCCAAAAACATTGGCTATAGAGGAATCAAAAAATTTGAATAGCTGACCTATTGAAGTGCTAATTGGATATCTCTTGACCCATAAAATAAAACTTAAAAGGTTTCAAGAATATGATGATGATGACAAAGGCAAATGGGGAATTGCCTTAAATGCAGTTGATAAGAAGCCTAATAGTCATCAAACTGATTATGATGATGGCACCAATTTAGACACAGAAGAATTAGCTATGGTAGCTAGAAAATTTCGAAAAATGTTCAGAAAGGGCCATTTCAAAAAGGGCAAGAAGCTTGTGAAAAAGAAAGGACATACTTCATTTCTTAAACCTTAGTGCTACGAATGTAAAAGTGTAGAGCATTTTTTTGCTGATTGCCCAATAGCTAAAAAAAGAGAAGCTAAGCTCAAAAAGAAGAAAAGAAAATGACTAGTTGGGACTTAGGACTAAATTGAATCCGAGACTGAAGAAAGCTACAAATTTGATAGTGAAAAAGTAAATATATGTTTTATAGCCATGGAAGATAAGGTAAATCCTACTTCTTCTAATTCCATATTTGAATTACATAATTCTGATTGTGAAAATGTAACACCCCACCTTTTTCACTTCCGATTGACTACTATTTGTAATAGGATGAGAATTTGTACCAATGTCCAGAACAAAAGTTGATTAGTGTAATGAGACAAATATTTTGGTGGAATAATATTTTGTCGGGACCCAGATGTAATTATTGAATTTGTTCTACCCGTACCCTAAATTTTCAAAAAGCTATTATTATTAAAAAAATAAGAATTTAAGGGTACTCTGAAAAGAGAAATTGATCAGTACAATAAAATGCACATTTTGGTGCGAATTATGCTACCCGGGATATCGGGGGCATTTTCGTCATTTTGACCGTGCCCGCAACTTTGACTGCAAATTTGACCAAGTAGAGATGCAATTGAAGAATTTAAGTGTCACCAATGGATTCAGTGGAATTTTTGGAGTTGAATAGTAAAATAAAATATTTTTCCGTTACGGACCCGATTTTGGTCATTTCTGAAAAAAATAGAAAATCGCGGTTAAAAATGGACGTGTGGCATTGTGTGAATGATGGATGAAAACAAGTGTTAAGATACCATTGGAGGAGTAAAATATTTGTGGGATTATTAAATTGCAAAAGCTTATTATTGAATAAGTTTAAGAATTATCCATTTAAATTAAATCCACCAATAGGAATTTAGCTGTAAAATAGATAGCCCACAATGTAATTAATGTTGGTTGACCCTTGGACCAAGAATGGCGGTTAAAGGGGCTGAAAAACAGCCAGGCATAAGGAGTAGGGAAAGAAGAGAGAGAGAAAAGGAAAGAAAAGCTAGAGAAAATAGGGAGAAAAAAGAAAAAGAAGAGAGAAAGAAAGATGTGTGTGTGTTCTTGGTGTTCTTGGAGCAAAATCAAGCCAAGAGATCCCACATACAAGGTAAAAGTCTATGCTTCAAGAATTAAAGTTGTAGATTTCATTACGGTGATCGTTTTGATATGAATTTTAACATGAAAACATGATTTTCATGTCTTGATTTTGGATCAAAGCTATTTTTTGTGAACTTTTGCGCATGAACCTTATACATGCTTGTGTATGTGCCGGATGCCTAAGGGGCCTTTGTATGATGTTTTGTGTGAGGAAGAACTGAATAATTTTGGTAGCTTGAAGGCTTATTTTTGATTGAAGAGATGATGATCAAAGTAGAGTAAAAATGGAATTTACTTGGTTGGAAAAATGGATTATACAAGCCTTTGATTAGAAAAGATGAATTTGTGTTGAATAATTGTGATTCTTGTGAGCTACTGAAAATCTGGAAATTCAGAATTAAAGATGATTTGAAGGAGGATTGAATGAATTAATGGTTCCAAAGTGCTAAAGGCTAAAGGAAAACAAAGGAAAGCATGAATAGTGAAATTAAGGCAAAACTACCGAGGCTGTTTTTGCCCAGTATCGTGTTACTGGAACTAGATCTCTCAAAGTGGCCTATACTAAATTAAATTTAAGAGTCTTACGGTCGTTTTTGTATATCATAGAGCCAAAGCGGAGTTGTGGATTGAAAGTTATGTCCAAAACGAAAACATATGTCAAAATAGCAAAATTTCAGAATTTTACTTGAAACATAGACGAATTTAAGGATGATTAATTGTGTGATTTGGATGAAATAATTGAGGAAATATGAAGTGAATCCCTTGTTTATGAAGGGAAAAAGGATGTGGAAAAAGGAAAATGAAAGAATTGATCAAACGATGAAAAAATGAGGGAACGAAAGTTGAACTTTTTCCTTAACCATCCGATAACCGTTGGCTAACCGTTGCCCCCCGTTGGCTAAACGATGGTTGGACGTCGGCTACCCGTCGGCTATTTTTCGGCCAAACACAAATTGACCCAAAAATGATGTTTGGTGTAGGTTTAACGACAAATGGCCAGTGGAACATAAAAAACGGTAGAAACGAAGGTTAAACGACCATGAACGGAATGAGTTGCTTAGGACACAAGGTGAGTCCCTTAGATTTCTAAAACTCTTTATAAAGCTAGTGTGCCTTGTTTTCCATGAAATGCTATGTTATATACCGTTTTGGAAATCCTTGAATATGTTTAAGGTTTATCTGAGCAAAAAAAATTATTTTGGTGCCATTTTGGGCTCGATTGAACATCATAATTGGCTTGGAAACCTTACTGGATAACTAAAGTATGAATTTTGTGAACTTAGTCCTTTTGGATTAAATATTTGGGATTTTCAGAAAATGGTAAATTTTAGAATCGGGTATTCATAAATTGACTGGAATGTCCTTATTGGAACATTTTATGGGAATAAGTTTAGAAACTTTGAATTTAATCCTCTTTGGGGATTAGTATTCTAGATTTCTTGAAATGAGTTCCTTTTAGAATCGGGTATTTGGAAAATGATCCAAATGTCCTTATTGGAATGTTTTATGAAAACTTTTGGAATCGGGTAATCGGTAAATGACCGAAATATCCTTATTGGAACTCTTGTGAATATTTTTCAAATCGGGTAAGGGTAAAATGACTCGAATACTCTCAAAAAGTCTTTCGGAAATCGTGTATGGATAAAATAACCTAAATACCCTTGGAAATGACTTTTGTGATCGAGTATGGGAAAAATGACCCAGATACTCTTGGGAAAATATTTTGATGTGTGAACAGAACTCTTCATCCTATTTGAACATGATTTTGGAAATTGATCTCTCATGATGAGATTTACTTTTGGAAAATGACCTTTTGGTCCCTAAAATTGTTTTATTGGCCTGATGTGCCATGGAATGAATTGATTAGCTCTACGGAGCCTATGTGAATGATGATCTGACCTGCGAGTCAGTGGGATCAAATTCTGAAAAATGTTGTTTTGCCCCAAAACTGTTTTGATATGAAAATTATGTGAGATCAAATAACCCTCTAGCCTGATCAGTCAGACGGGGTTGGTATTGTTAACGTTGAGTACTCAGCAAGGATTTTGATCTTTGTACTAGTTCATGTTAGAGATAGACGGCCCCAAGTAACCCGATCGATTCTAGGGATTGTCTTACTCCAAACAGGGCGACAGGACCTGAAGACGATATTTGGTGTAGGTTTAACAACAAACGGCCAACAGAACATCGAAAACGGTAGAAACGAAGGTTAAATGGCCATGAACGGAATGAGTTGTTTAGGACACGAGGTGAGTCCCTTATATTTCTAAAACTCTTTCTAAAGCTAGTGTGCCTTGTTTTTTCATGAAATGTTATGTTATATACCGTTTTGGAAATTCCTGAATATGTTTAAGGTTTATCTGAGCAAAAAAGTTATTTTTGTGCCATTTTGGGCTCGATTGAACATCATAATTGGCTTGGAAACCTTACTGGATGACTAAAGTATGAATTTTGTGAATTTAGACCTTTCGAATTAAATATTTGGGATTTTCAAAAAATAGTAAATTTTGGAATTGGGTATTCATAAATTGACTAGAATGCCCTTATTGGAACATTTTATGGAAATATATTTAGAAACTTTGAATTTAATCCTCTTTGGGGATTAGTATTCTAGATTTCTTGAAATGAGTTCTTTTTAGAATCGGGTATTTGGAAAATGATCCAAATGTCCTTATTGGAATGTTTTATGAAAACTTTTGGAATCGGGTAATCGGTAAATGACCGAAATATCCTATTGGAACTCTTGTGAATATTTTTCAAATCGGGTAAGGGTAAAATGACTCGAATACTCTCGAAAAGTCTTTTGGAAATCGAGTATGGATAAAATGACCTAAATACCCTTGGAAATGACTTTTGTGATCGAGTACGGGAAAAATGACCCAGATACTCTTGGGAAAATATTTTGATGTGTGAACAGAACTCTTCATCCTATTTGAACATGATTTTGGAAAATGATCTCTCATGATGAGATTTACTTTTGGAAAACGACCTTTTGGTCCCTAAAATTGTTTTATTGACCTGATGTGCCATGGAATGAATTGATTAGCTCTACGGAGCCTATGTGAATGATGATCTGACCTGCGAGTCAGTGGGATCAAATTCTGAAAAATGTTGTTTAGCCCCAAAACTGTTTTGATATGAAAATTCTGTAAGATCAAATAACCCTTTGGCCTAATCAGTCAAATGGGGTTAGTATTGTTAACGTTAAGTACTCAGCAAGGACTTTGAACTTTGTACTAACTCATGTTAGAGATAAACGACCCCAAGTAACCCGATCAGTTCTAGGGATTGTCTTACTCCAAACAGGGTGACACTCGGTGCGTTTGACTCCTTGCTGCCTCTATGGTAATTGACGTTAGGATTGGGGCCCCTAGCTTATGGTGGCAAGTGTGTGCTGCGGTACACTAGGTATGCTGCGCAGAAGTACGCTGCAGTGTACTTATTTCGACGATGCATGGTTGAGTACTAGAGGCTGCGGTCTCAGTACAATGATACATGGCGCCGAAGGCAAGGATTGCGGGACTTGCATATGAATTGGATACAGGCCGACCTTCTGTTGGAGAAGTGCCTGTGATTTGAAAACTAGGGCAATGATTTGAAATTGAAATATAGTTTTCCAAAAATGATTGAGTTCTGAATAAACTCTTCGTTAAAGAGTTTTGGATTCATTTCTAATAAACAAATGATATGCTTTCCACAAATAGTTTTGTGTACTCTACCTTTTTGATAAAGCACTAGCACACACGGGACTCACTGGGTGAATTTTCACTCACACATGTCTTTTATCTTATCATTTTGTAGGATCCGAAGTTGAGCGAACCTATAGATAAAGGGCAATACCATAGTGACAGCAGAATAGGTCCAGACTCTATGCTATATATGTGCACGTGACCATCAGTATGGGTTGTTGTATGGATCTGAACCTTACATACTCTATTGGTTTTTCGTTATAAAGACCCCTTGTCTGGGTAACTGGACGAGGCGACACCTAGTGTTGATATGCTTTCGCTGTTACCTTTAGTAGGGGTGTTACAAAAAAGCCTGATGATCCTAATGAGCTGTTCTTTGACATGTTTCATGAACTCAAAAAACTATCTAAAAGAAACAAAGAAATGAAAATGAAAATTAATTCCTTGTTAGATGACAATGCTAAGCCACTGAATGAGAACAAAGCCTTACTTGATTCCATTATGTGCTCAAATGTTGAAAATGATGTTATCCTAACTTTTTTGCATTGTATGATACTTGAGAACAAATGCTTGTATGACAAAGTTCATTCTCTTGAAATTCTGGTCAGCAACTTTGATGACATGAAAAATAGAGTTGATAATCTTACCACATGTATTGAAAAGTTCACAAACGGAAAAAATAATTTGGAAAAAATACTTGGTGCATATGACATAGCTGGAAGCCGAAATGATCTCGACTATAGGCATGAAAACAAAGCTGAAAATTACCGATCATACTTTGTAAAAGTTAGTTCTTCATAAATAACTCTAATTTATTGTACATATTGTAGAAAATCTGGACACAAAGCATCTAGGTGTCATATTAGGAAGAAAGTGGAATCCGGTGCAAAAATAGTTTGGAAAATTAACGGAATCACTACTAATCCCCGTGGACTCAAGAAAATGTGGATACCAAAAACTATTCTTCCATCTCATGAATAGGTACATCAACTGCAAAGAATTCAGCTCCATAAAATGGTTCTTGGCTAGTGGATGCTCATGACACATGACGGGAAATGTAACACTAATAGATGATATTCAAGCTGCAAATGATAGATCTGGCATATTTGGAGATAAGAAAAAGGAAAAATACTCGATATAGGTAATGTTGGAATGGAATCCTCCATCATTATCAAGTAAGTATTTTTTTTATTAATGAATTGAAGTACAACGTGCTTAGCATTAATCATTTATTGGACAATGGCTGCAAGGTTATTTTGTAAAAAGATTTATGCACTATCATTGATAATTCTTGTGATGAAATCACTTTTATTACCAACCGCATTGGTAATGTTTATGTATTATATCTTGATGATCCTATTGCTCATGATTTAAAGCGCTTCTCCATAAATGATGTTGATAGCTACCTTTGGTATAAAAGGTTAGACCATATTTCTATTTGCTAAATAGATTGTCCTCAAAAGTTCTTGTTAAATAACTGCCTAAAATGATATTTGACAAAAACTAATTGTGTGATACTTGCCAATTTGGAAAACAAATCGAGACATATTTCAAATCCAAGAAAGTGATTTCAGCCTCAAAACTTCTTGAGCTAATACATATGGATTTGTTTGGACCAATAAGAACCACTAGCTTAGGTGGTAAGAAGTTGATGCTCTGATCGACGACCAGAAGCTATGCACATAAGAAAATAAAACCCAGAAAACTACAAGAGAACCAGAAAGCTCAACAGAGAGCTTTAAAAAAAATTCCTTTGTGTTTTAATGCTGTATTTGGTGCCGAACTAGACGATAAAGCTATCGGGGCTCCTTCCTGTCGACTGGAAGATGTCTCTAGACTAAATCCGGTGATGCATGTACTCCTCCGGGGCATGAACGTGAAAACCCTCTTGAACACTCAGAATATTCCACTGCTTGTTACTCGTTGGTGAAACAACTTAGGTGAGGATGATCTTGTCTCAAAACTATTCTTGAACCTTTACTATTGATTAGAAAAATCAAGAAAATGAAAAAGAAAAAGAATATGAATGAGAGAAAATAGAAGAAGAAGGCTCTATTATTTTTTTACTCTTTGTGTCGTGTGTTCGATGGAAAAATAATCCAATACCTCAATACACGAGTATTCACCTATCTAGATAACCAAAACCTTGGTGTTTTAATATTTTAAAACATCCAGAGGCTATCAATAAAAGTGGTTTGGCTCAGCCTTAACTCTTCTATTCCTTGAATAAAAAAAAATAAAAAAACCCTTTAGTCCAGGCTATTGGGCCAAAAATAATTTATTATTTTCCTTGGACCCAATGAGTCCAAAAATAATAACCATTAATTATTTATTTCTTGGGCTCATTAAAATAACCCAATAAATAATTAATAAGCTCAAATGAACTAAAATAATTATTTAAGAATTTTATTAACTAGTTTATGCCAAGGTTAATTTTTCTAATTATTCAATCTAAGCTTAGGCCCTAAAAAATAATTTAACTAATTAAACTAGATTATAAATTTAATTTCTCTCATTCTTTTATTTTATTCTAGTTTAAAAATAAATTAGACTTTTTGAATAAAATAAAATCCTCTTTAATTGAGACCATTTCCTCGGCCTAAAATTAATTAAAACTTATAGACTATTCTGAAGACCAAAAAGACACATCGCTTTGGCTACTAAAATGACCAAAATACCATTGCTATATAAATAGTTATATTTTACATTTTAAATATGTTCTAATATCACTATAAGGAAATGTTGACCCTAAAGATAATGATGTGTTAGTTATGTTTCAGACCTATAGGTGAAATGACTAAGATATCCCTGTACACACTGACGTGCATTTAGAAAGGAAAGAGTGTACTAATACCTCTCTAAATAACATCTACCATCCTTAGGCTTCTAGTCTAATGATCCACAACTTCTTAGAATATTTTTTCTTTGAAAGGGAGCGATCATAAAGCTAATATCCATGTCATGTTCCCCAGGGCCTTGGATAATTATATCATTTGGACAACCACAAGGAGCAATATAGTGTAGACACTATCTTGTACAAATTCATCTTAACTAACCAGTTACATATACCCAACATACAAGTATATCGGTCCTTCTAAAGAACCTCAACTATAGTATATCAAAGCATACGCTTCTAACTTCGATAGACCACTAACTCATACTCAAGCTGTAGAGTACAAGTCCACGCTGTTGTAATAATAGTCTAAATTTCTATCACACAGTACTTTTAGAAACCACTACTACAGGTCATGTTTTACGTATTCAAAATACGCTTATGTTATGAAATGAAAAGACTACTTATTAGCTAACGGTAAGACATTCCCTATTTAGAATTCAAAACACAATAACTTTGTCATGATGAGATTTCTTTTCTCATCATCTGGTTAAGAACAGTAGTTTATGTGTTAAGTATCCCATAGTTCATACCTTATTGCGAAAGACCCCCATTCATATAAATCATTTAATTAAACATAATAGGTTTTTTCAATGAAAATTGTGCACAAATATAAAAAAGATTTCACAAACAATTCCTAAGAAAAATACTTTTATTAATAAAAGTTAAAATTATATCAAAAATCTAGTCTAAGAGGGTATACATCCCAAAATCTCCCACTTACACTTTAACACTAAGTAAATCTATAGGTGCCTACCCATATGGCATCTAAGTATCTTCTAAAGGCTCTCTTCGCCAAAGATTTGGTGAAAAGATCTGCTAGATTGTTCTCCGAGATAATCTGTTCCACCACGACTTCCCGTCTCTAAATGAAATCCCAAATCAGGTGGTACTTCCTTTCTCTATGCTTCTTCTTTTTATGGTTCTTTAGTTCTTTAAATTTTGAGACTGCACTAGTGTTATTGCAATACATCACAACCGGTATGTCCATTTGTGGCACAACTCCAAGTTTCAAAAGGAACTTCCAGAGCCAAATTGCTTCCTCGAATGTCTCTGAAGTTGCTACATACTCAGCTTCTATAGTTGAGTCAGCAATACCAGATTGCTTGATACTCCTCCATGAAATGACTCCCCTAGACAAGGTGAAGACATATCCATTAGTGAATTTTTTCTCATCCTTATTCGCTTGGAAATCTAAGTCCGTGTATCCTGTAGGAACTAAGTTATCAACCCTATAAACCAGCATATAATCTCTCATACCTTTAAGATACTTGAGAATATGTTTTACAGCCTACCAATGAACCTCCTTGGGATTTGATTGATATCTGCTAACTAAGCCTACAGCAAAGCAGATATCTAGTCTAGTACACTCCATGGCATACATGAGACTTCCTACAACTGAAGTATAGGAAATCCTACTCATTCTATATTTTTCTTCTTGTGACTTTGGAGAGTCCTTTAAAGAAAAAGGTAACCCATGTCTGCAAGAGATCAACGCCCTCTTATATGAGTCCATGCTAAAATTAGCCAGTATCTTGTCAATGTATGTAGTTTGGGATAAACCTAACTTTCTCTACTTCCTATTTCTAAGAAACTTTATTCTGAGAATGTAACTGGCTTCACCCAAATCCTTCATACTAAATTGACTTGATAGCCAAACCTTAGTAGATGCAATGTCCCTACATCATTTCCAACGAGTAGAATGTCATCCACATACAGTATAAGAAAAATCATGTTTATACCTTCCAGTTTCCTATACACACATGGTTTATCCTCGTTTTGAATGAAACCGTAAGACTTTACAGTCTCATCAAAATGAATATTCTATACTCTGGATGCTTGCTTAAGTCCATAAATAGATTTGTTAAGCTTACAAACTATATGCTCTTGGACTCTAGTAACAAAGCATTTTGGTTGGGACATATAGATATTTTCACTAAGATGGCCATTTAAAAATACTGTCTTAACATCCATTTACTATATCTCATAGTCATAATGACATGCGAAGGTAAGGAAAATACAGATGGACTTAAGTATGGCTACCGGGGAAAAGGTTCCCTCATAATCAATCCCTTCTTTTTGAGTATACCCTTTCGCTACAAGCCTAGATTTGAAGGTTTCCACCTTTCCATCCGCTCTCTTGTTTTGCTTGTACACCCACTTACTGTTGAGTATCTCTCACATATCATATACGGTGCTGCGGAAGAATAAGAACAAGATACCATCTCAGGATCCGCATATGTGTGGAAAACATGACATATATATAGAAAACAAAGAAACAAAGATAACAGCTTTTACCTTTCTTTGTTTGTGTGGAAAACAAAACTTTTCTTATTCAAGTATGATAATTGTGGTGCGATCTAGTAATCCTCTTAAAGAATCTCTACGAGAGTTGAATATCCAACCACTATAATCACAATGTGTGATTATCTCTAACAGAAATCCACACGGAGGATTACACTCAAGCACCAAGATTTTCTATGCTAGTAGAAAACAACAATGGTGGCTGGGGTTTTTCTTGTTAAACAAAAACCAGAGAAAGAAGAAGAAGAAGAAGGGTTGTGTTCTCCTTGAAGAAGCTCAAGAAAGAGAGAGAGTGAAGAGAACAAAAGATCATGTCTTTATCCTCTTGTGTGCCCTTTGGTTTTATGTTGTTTTGTTTCATGTATGCCTCTTGGGTCACCTGAAAAACCTCAATAATAAAACCATCTGAGAATTCCAAACAAAAAATTTCAATTCTCCAATTGCAATCGGAACCTATCAAATTCTCAAACTTACAAATTGGCCCATAAATTATAATTAATTATAATTTAGCCATATCAACTTCTCTTTCTCGCAATAAACCCCACTATGTTATCAAATAACATCTTGAGTATATATTCCTCTTTTGTGTGTGACCTATTAGGTTTCTTGGTCAATTGGTAGAGAACATGAATTAATCCAAACGTCTTTGAAATTAATAATCTTTAATTAATTAGAATTAATCATATTAATTATAATCAAGATTGGTTTATTAATTCATCAATTAATAAACCCATATTCTCATATCATGAGCGGTATCTAGCAACACATTATGACCACCCAAGAGTCTAGGAAGTCAAGTGGCTTGACATGAACCCTTCAATAACAAACTACAGTGCAATTAACTCCTTTCACCATACAATATCTCATTCGGTTTAGAGTACAGAATTAGTGTCAACTCCCTCCAAAATATATATTAATTCTGGCCTGAATACAATTATACTTGTACTAGGAACCCACTACTCTAGATGTGCATCAATTGGAACTGTTTCCAATACACATACGCCTTGGCCAAGGACTTCTCAAGTAGTAATTCCTACAAGTGGCCGTAAGATATTCGCCCCCATTATTAGGAGTGGTGAATCCTTTATTGACCCTCTCAACTATTTTCGTTTACCTCACAATGTACCTAATATCCATCTCATAGGCGGCCCTCAATCGAGCTCCGGAGATTGGAATCAAAGTACAAGACTCAGCAAACAAAGTACCTTGGAGATCCCAAGTCTAAGGATACTTGCACGTTTACTATATTGAGATTATATCATTGGCACTAAATAGTTATCCATGTGATTATCTCATAGCTAGGTCATCCAATGAACTTGTTTCACTAACAAGCATCCACGTGTTAACTTTGAGTATCTCAATACTCACGGATATGAGAACCACCGCCTGATCAAATCAGGAAGTTTTAACACATGATAGTCTTAATGCATTAATGATGTCCTGTCTTATTAATACTATGACTAGGGACTATTTAAGTACTAACACTATACAGCGTAGTAGGAATCTCATATCATGATCTCTATCATGATTTTCTTAACACAGTGTTGTACTAGGAACTTTATCTAACAGTTATATTACTCAAAAGTAATCAAAAGAAACTGTAAGATAAATAATACCTTTTATGAAATAAAATATGTCATATACAACGTACAAGTGATTGCCTCTAGTGCATAATACTAACACTTACACCCAATGAATTTTATCCCTTCAGGTGAAGCTACAAGATCCCAAACCTGATTAAAGTACATAGACTTAATTTTGGCTTTCATTACTTCATGCTATAAGTTTGCAACGACATCAGCAATAGCCTCCTTGTATCTAGTGGGCTCTTGTTCCTAATGGATGGAGACTAGATAAAAAGCCTTTACAGTCCATCTTTCTGGAACCCTAGATATCCTCCCACTACGACGAGGCTCCATTTGTACAAGTTCCTGAGGAAGTAGAATTTCTTGCAAGCACCACCCTCTATAAGCACGTCTCTCCCACTGTTCATCAGCTCCAAATATCTATTTGGGTTTTAATTTCCACATATCATTAGCAATGCTTCACTTCTCTTTAGTGTTTTTTGGTCCGAAAATCCATTCTTTTCCACTTCTAGGTTTGAGCTTGCTTAGGTGCCACTCACGGCATTTTTCCTAAAATCAAATTGATAATGTAGAAAATATCTAAGCTTGACATGATTATTGGTGGTGGAGTGAGGACATTAGGCATAAATGCTTGTGAAAAACGAATTTGTGACTTTAGTTGGCCCCATTTTTACTTGGGCAAAGTTTGACAGTATTGATGCAATGCTGCCTGTTCAAGTTTTTTGCTAACCATTTTTTTTTTTTTTTGCATTTCTTAAAACTATTCATGCATTTACTCTTTGGGGAAAAATGACGTCTATCAAAATTTTTGTTCTTCCTCTATTCTTTTGTTTTGTACTATTTTAAGTGATAAGGTTTCTTAGTCCAAGTATGAAAATACATCTCATTCCCTCCATTTGCATAGCTGAGAATTTTTTTCTTTGCCATATTAAGGGAAGTGTTTTTTCATGTGTCCCATCCCCCAATTCTCCATTTTTTCTTCCTATGCCTACAATCATAATATATATAATAGTAGGAACAACTATTAGGAACAAGATTTCTACTAGACTACCTACATAGACGATAACAAATATTTTGTTGTCCTATCGCAAAATATATGTGGTTTTTTCCTTTGATGAAGTTATTTTTGTGTCTCTTACTTCTTTAAAAACTGATGATAATTTGTTGTTTGTGAAACCATCTTTTGTCTTCTTCCCCCCCCCCTCCTCAATACATGTATAGTTGGTATGGGCAGCTGAATGTATAAAAATCAATAATAGATTATTTGCCCAAGCTTATTACTGCATGTGCTTGGGGACATTTTGTGGTTTTGAGGTAAAGAAGGCTTTGATTTGTCTTTACCTTAATTCAAGTCATGCGATTGTATTGGTCATGTATCCATTAGGGTTGCCCCTTTTCTTTCATGGCCTCAACCAATTTTATTTGATTTTATTGAGTAGGGCATAGTTTGGAAGTATCGAACCAAGATTGATGATTTTGGAAATGTAGGACTTTTTTTCTTGAACTACTTGATGCTTTTCATCTTCTCAGTGTTTTTGTGCTATTAGCTGTATAAATTTGAAGAACTGAATCTGTGTCCTTGTTCGCATGACTGTCTGTTCTCAATTGAACCACCAAGTACGCAAATGACTTGCTGGACCTTGAGTAATATTGGGACTGGAGGCTCTTTCTTTTCTTAGGAATGGAAGAAACACATGAACTTCCCCAAGATTAAGGACCTTTTTTAGTTTTCTTAATTCCATTGGTCTCAGTATATACACCTACAGTTATACACTCATTACCTACCAACCATAGAGCAATTCAGATACAAGCAATAGTCAACTAGAACATAGTCCATGATAATATGCTTAATTAGCTTTTGTTAACAGAAGCACTGAAATCATGGCATGGTTTCATTTTTCCTACTTTTCCTTGTTGATACTGGTATGGTGTGGAGGATTACAGAGATGTCTAGTTTTGGTTTCCATCATCCTATATGCTCCCATTATCAATCTTGCACCGTCCATCAATATGTGGTGCTATATACTCCTTAGTCCGAGTATCTAATGAGTTTGGTCTATGTGGATCCATCTAGTCTTGTGATTTGGTTTTGTTCCATCAGCACAATATGAGTTAGCATACAAAGTTGTCTGCTCTTTTTTTTTTTTTTTTTAAATTTTGGAGCCATAATTTCATTGTTTATCATGCTGAACATTTATTAGGTTAACCTGAAAAAAGACTACAATTATTAGCAAAAGCCTTGTTGAAGGTTTTTTTCATTCTCTTTTTTTTCCTTGTGCACTCTGTCTCCTTGGATACATGTATATATGTAGCTGTTTGTATATGTTTATTGGTATGGAACGTCTTGTCCCTCTTTATTTCAATAGATGGATGAATATTGGTGTAGTTAATGTTGGAATGTATGCCCTCTTAGACTAGGTTTCTGATGTAAATATTGAATATTTTAATAAAGAAATTTATTTTCAAGAATCGTTTGTGAATTTATTTTCTTTGTGCACATTTTTGTTTAGAACAGACCCATTGTGTATAAATAAATTATCCATGTGAATGGAGGTCTTTCACATTAAGGTATGGATCATGGGTTATTTAAACACAGAAATATTTGTTCTTAACCGATTGATGAGGATGGGAATCTCATCATGTTTAGGTTATTATATTATTAGTTCCAAATGGGGAATGGCTTACCTTTAGCCAGTGAGTAGTCCACTCACTTAATGACATAAGCGTATTTCAAATACGTAGAACAGGACCTGTAGTAGTGGTTTCTAAAGTATTATATGGTAGAAACCTAGACTACTACTGCTACAGCGTGGACTAGTACTCTACGGCTTGAGTATGAGTTGGTGGTCTGATGAAGCTAGAAGCATATACTTTGATTTGCTATAGTTGAGGTTCTATCGTAGGGCTAATATATTTGCATGTTAGGTATGTGTAATTAGTTAGTTAAGACAGACTTGTATAAGATAGTTTCTACATTATATCGCCCCTTGTGGTTATCTGAATGATCTAAATATCCAGGGCCCTGGGAAACATGACTTGGATGTTTACTTTAGAGTAGCTCCCTTGGAAAGCGGAAACATTCTAGGAAGTCGTGGATAATTAAACTAGAAGCCATTGTTGGATTGTATGCCCTCTTAGACTAGGTTTCTGATGTAAAATCGAATTATTTAATAAAAGAATTTATTTTCAGAAATTATTTTTGAACTTACTTTTTGTTTGTGCACGATTTTTGTTTGGAACAGACCCATTGTGTTTAAATAAGTGATCCATGTGAATGGTGGTTTTTCACAGTAAGGTATGGATCACGGGTTATTTAACACATAAACATTTGTTCCTAACCTATTGATGAGACTGGGAACCTCATCATGTTTAGGTTATTATGTTATGAATTCCAAATGGGGAATGGCTTACCTTTAGCCAGTGGGTAGTCCACTCACCTCATGACATAAGCGTATTTCGAATACGTGGAACAGGACCTGTAGTAGTGGTTTCTCAAAGTACTATATGGTAGAAACCTAGACTACTACCGCTACAGCGTGGACTAGTACTTTACGACTTGAGTATAAATTGGTGGTCTAGCGAAGCTGGAAGCATATACTTTGATTTGCCGTAGTTGAGGTTCTATCATAGGGCCAATATACTTGCATGTTGGGTATGTGTGACTAGTTAGTTAAGACAGACTTATACAAGATAGTTTCGGCACTATGTCGCCCCTTGTGGTTGTCCGAATGGTCTAAATTAGCCAGGGCCCTGGGAAACATGACTTGGATGTTTGCTTTAGGGTAACTCCCTTGGAAAGCGGAAACACTCCAGGAAGTCGTGGATCATTGGACTAGAAGCCTAAGGATGGTAGATGTCATTTAGAGGGGTGTTAGTACACTTCTTCCTCTCTAAATGTACGGCGATGTGTAGAGGGGTATTTTAGTCATTTCACCTGTAGGTCGGAGACTTTGCGAATGCAGCATTGTCCTTGGGGTCAATATTTCCTTATGGTGATATTAGGAAATATTTAAAATGCAAAAAACAGCTATTTATATAGCAGGGGTATTTTGGTCATTTTAGCAGCCAAGGCGATGTGTCTTTTTTGTCCTCGGGATAGCCCGTAAGTCCTAACTATTTTTGGGATGAGGAATTGGTCTCAGTTGAAGAGGATTTTATTTTATTTTATTTTATTTTATTTCATTCAGGAAGTCTAATTTATTATTGGATTGGAATAAAATAAATAAATAAATAAATAAATAAAATAGGAGTTGAGAGAAATTAATTATCTAGTTTATTTGGTTAATTAATTATTCAGGGCCTAGGTCCAGTATGAATAATTAAGAAATTAACCTGGGCTTAAACTAGGGGAAATAATTAATGTTTAATTATTTATTGGGTTATTTATGTAGGCCCAAGGAATAAATAATTAAAGATTAATTATTATGGTTCATTTGGGCTCATTAATTATTTATTGGGTTACTTATGTAAGCCCAGAAAATAAATAATTAATATTTATTATTTTGGGCTTTTTGGGTCCAAGAAAAATAATAAATATTTATCTGGCCCAATAGCTTGGACCTAAGGGTTTTTTCCAGATACGGTTAAGAGGAGATTAAGGTTAGGCCAAACTGTTTCTCAGGATAACATCCGGGTATTTTGAAATCCCGGGGATATGTTTATCAGAGATTGAGAGACCTAATTTTGGCTAAATATAAACAACTCTTTGAAAAGAAAAAAAACCCTAATTATTTTTCCCTTCCCAAGCAAAGACTCATGTGAGTCTCTCTCTCTCTCTCTCTCTCTCTCTCAAAGGCTCTCTTCTTCTTCTTGTGTTTCTCTTGTTCTTTGCTAATCAATAGCGAACGAACCAAGGAGAATTGAGACCCTTCCTCTTCACCATAGTGTTCACCGACTAGAGGTTAGGTTGAGGAATATCCCGGAGCTGGAGAGCTAAGCGTTAATGCAAACAAGACGAAGTCGAAGGCTAGCGGGTGTTCAACCGGAAGCTCCTTCAACTGTGCAAAGCGAGGCGATTCCAGCCGTTCAATCTATTCCTACGCAACCTAGGAGGGTTAAGGAACGCAAAGGTATGATCTTCACGCTTCCGCATGGCCTTTATGGCTCGCGTTTAATTTTTTTTTTTTTTCTATTTTTTCCCGTCCATGGCTTCCTGTTCTGCGTTTTGCCATCAAAGTGGTATCAGAGCCATTGGTTTTGATCAATATAGGGAGCATGGTAGTTAATAAAATGGAGAAGATGATTATACCTATGATCCTTCACTGTTTTGGTATGGGATAGATGGTTTTGTGAGCTTCACAGTGGAAGCATAGGATCTCTGTAAATTTTTTGGCTTTGGTGTTTTAATCGTGTAAACCCAATTTTAATGGGTATAGGCAGTTGTGTTTTTGTTTTGGATGTTTTTTTGTAAGTAAAAATGTCCAAAGAAGCTAAAGAAATAAGAAAAAAATCGAAAAAGGAAGCTTCTGCAAATTCGCACGCGGACAGTGGAAAAAACGAAGAAGATGACACTGTTCATAAGCCGCCGAGCCACCTCCGAGCCGCCGAGCCGAGCCGCAAGATCGGTGAGTGGAGCCGTGCTGCTGGAGCCGCGAAGCCGAGCCAATTGCGTGTGAATTGAAGCTGAATCAATTTGATTTGAGCCGGTGAAATTGCATAATTGAAATTCAATTCCGCGCGCGGGTTAGAAAACCGGATCGGGCGTGCCATTCGGATAAAGGCGCGGATCCTTCGCGGGTCGGAAGCAGAGTGCAACTGGTTGCGGGTCGCGGGCGCGGATCAGCTCCGTGGGTCGCGCGGAAAGCGATCTGGTGCAGCGCGGTGCACCGTGGCCTCGGTGGACCGCAGGCCATGCGGGTGCGGATCCGGTGCTGCGCAGTGCAGTGGACCGCCAGAGTTTTTCCTGCAATTTTTTTATTTTTTTTTTCCCTTTTTCGTTTTGGGTCTCATACCAGGCGAAGTTAATATTTTGGCAATATTTATATTCTTGGAATATATTTGCATGAAAAATATTAGTAAGGGATTTTAGGATTAAACAAGATCATTAATTAATTAATGTGTTTAATTCTATTATTTGGGCACTTAGGTTTAAAAAATAGAAAAGCATGAAAACGTTTATTGTTTTCTAGCATGCTATTTTTTATGTACCTATGTGTGCTTTTTCTCAAAGACCAAAGTCTTTGGGAACCTTTTGTTTTGGCAAGGAAAAATATTTTTCTTTAAAAACTAAATGGTTATTTTAATTGGTACAAAAATTAATCCTTGAATATTTTCTCAAAGGATTTAATCCTTGACATAGAAAATATATTGGATTTAGATATTTTTGTAAATTAAAATGGAGAGCCATTTTGTTTTGTTTTGGACTAGAAAAATGATTTTGTAAAATAAACTTGAGACCAAAGTCTCTAAGTTTTAATTGGAAATTTTTGAAATCATTAAGTTTTAACTTATATAAAATTAGTCCATGGAGGAAATCTCTCAAAGGATATAAGTCTTGACATAGAGATTTTATTGGACTTAGATATTTTATTTTTGAGTTAAGAAAAACTTAATGGAAATTTCAAAAGGATATTTTCCAGAAACCCTTATTTTAAAAGACTAAGTGGGAGAGGGGTTCCAACGGCCCCACGGCTTCCATCACGGTCCTCATTAGAGATCGTGGATCCCCTCGCGTCACCCTGGGAGTGAACCCGTATAGGATGGGGATACCACAAGGATCTAGATCTAATGGAATGATGTAATTAATAACCGGGGCACGTACTATGATCGGCCGGCCCACGTTGGAGGTTATAGTGCGAGGTATGTCCATAGGAAATGAGAGGAAACGGCCATCCCACGATGGAGTTATTCTCTAGACCATTACCTAGAAGGGAAATTAATTTGTGGTGGTTAATACACTTAGCTTAGGAAACTGTTAATCTTCCCAAGAAGCTATGTCAGTTTTCCTAAGAGCCAAATTATTTTCAGTGCACAAATTTCATTTTGTTTTCACAAACTAATTTCTTTCTTTTATTTTCGATTTTCAGAAATGGTGGGAGGTTCTTTTAGTCCATTGGCCGTTATTCTCAGGGAGAATAAGTTAACGGGTCCAAACTATGTGGATTGGAAAAGGAACCTGGACATAATACTCACAGTGAGGAGTATAAGTATGTCCTTTACGAAACACGCTTCTGTTATCGGGGAAGGTTCCACCGCTGAAGAGCGAGAGGCTGAAAAGGCATGGAAGAAAGGCTGACGAAATGGCACGTTGCTATATGTTAGCTTCCATGTCTAATGTGCTCCGAGTCAAAACACGAGCACATGGCTTACGCATATGACATAAGTCAATCGTTGGCAACTATGTTCGCGGACAAGAGCAAGCCCGCAAGGCGGGAGGCTCTTCGAACAATTGTAAACACTAAGATGGGTGAGGGAGCATCGGTCCGAGAGCATATGCTCAAGATGATTGCTTGCTTTCGAGGAGGCGAGAAATCTTAGGGGCTGTCATTGACCCCGAGAGCCAAGTGGACATGGTTCTCGAATCTCTACGGGCTCTTTCACTCGGTTCAAGTTAAACTATAACATGAACAAGTTGAACATGAGTTTGGTGAAGCGATGAAGGAGCTCCAGATGGCGGAGAAGGTCATGAAGCCGCGAGTCTAAGGCCATGATTGCTAAGGCCTCTTCTTCAAGAAGCTGGGCCTAAGCCCGGAAAGTTCAAGAGGAAGAAGGGGAATGCGGCGACCCGACCCAAGAACCAGCCCAAGGACAAACCAAAGGGCAAGTGCTTCAAGTGTGGAAAGAAGGGACATTGGAAAAAGAGTGTCCGGATCTTCGAGGCCAAGAAAAACCCCACGGGTAATGTTTACTATCTAGAGTCCATATCAATGGTAGGATCAACTTCCACTTGGATTGTTGATTCGGGAGCCATCGATCATATACGTAACTCCTTGCGGGGGTTTAGGAAGATAAGAAGACTCAAGAAGGGCGAACATGGGCTTCGAGTGGGTAATGGAGCACAAGTGCGGGCCCTTGCGGTGGGAGAGCTGGATCTTATTTTTAATTGTAATAAGATAGTGGTTTTAAAAGACATTTTATATGTACCTGGTTTTCGTCGGAATTTGATTTCGGTTGCAAAACTTATTAATCAAGGATATTACGTATCTTTCCATTACGGTATTTCTATCGGTAGAGATGGAGAAATTTTATGTCTTGGGCACATGTATGGAAATTTGTTCTTTTTAAACCCTATTAACAACCAATCAAATAACGCTCTGTACGAACCTTTAACTAAGAAGAGAAAGACCAATATCAATGATTCATACCTTTGGCACTCGAGGTTGGGTCATATTAACTCAACCGGGATTCGAGAGGCTAATCCATGATGGGCCTTTGGGCTCATTGAGATTGGAAAGTTGGCCTCGGTGTGAATCTTGCATGATGGGAAAAATGACCAAAAGGTCTTTTACACCAAAGGCGGATAGAGCCAAGGAGGTGTTGAGTCTTGTTCACAGCGATGTGTGCGGTCCATTGTCTACACCGGCTAGGGGAGGTTTTGAGTACTTCATCACGTTCACGGATGATTGTACGAGGTATGGTTACATTTACACGATGAGACGCAAGTCGACTCTTTTGACAAGTTCAAAGAGTTTAAGGCTGAAGTGGAGCGTCGGACGGGTAAATTAATCAAAACCTTACGATCGGATCGTGGTGGAGAGTACCTCCTAGGTGAATTCAAGGACTACATGGTACATCATGGGATAGTATCCCAGCTCTGCTGCCGGGAACCCCCGGCGAACGGAGTAGGCGAGAGAAGGAACGGGACGTTGATGGAAATGGTCCGAAGCATGATGTCTCATGCTACTCTTCCGAGTGTCCTTTTGGGGATATGCCACTGGAAACGGCGGCATATATTACGAACTTGGTGCCTTCCAAGTCGGTACCTAGGACTCCCTATGAGATGTGGGTGGGCGTAAGCCAAGTACGAATCATCTCGGGATTTGGGGGTGTCCGACTTATGTACTGATCAAGGGAGACAAGTTGGAACCAAGATCGGAATTATGCTATTTTGTTGGGTATCCAAAAGGGACAAAAGGAGGCTATTTTTATCATCCTAAGGAGCGGAAGGTACTAGTCGGTACCAATGCTAGATACTTGGAAGATGATCAAAGTACTTCCACTAAAGGTTCAACGAGGTTGGAACTTCGGGAGAAGTTATCTATGGAATCAACTTCTGCGACCCGATTTTGGAACAAGAAGAGGCACGGCCTCAAGAGCACTGTACAAATGGAGCCTCGTCGTAGTGGGAGAGTGTCTAGGGTTCGGATAGATGGACTGGAGAAGCCTTTGAGCTGGTTTCCGACCATCGGGAACAAGACCCCGCTAGATACGAGGAGGCTATTGCTGATGACGATGCAAATACGTGGCATGAAGCAATGAAAGCCGAGATTGAGTCTATGTACCTCAATCGGGTTTGGGATCTTGTAGCTTCACCTGAAGGGATAAAACCCATTGGGTGCAAGTGGGTATACAAGAGGAAGAGAGGAGCGGATGGGAAGGTGGAAACCTTCAAAGCTAGGCTTGTGGCGAAAGGGTATACTCAGAAAGAGGGTATCGACTATGAGGAAACCTTTTCCCCGGTAGCCATGCTTAAATCCATTCGCATCCTCCTTGCCATCGCTTTGTCACTATGACTACGAGATATGGCAAATGGATGTCAAGACGGCATTCTTAAATGGCCATCTTAGCGAAGACATCTATATGTCCCAACCAGGAAGGCTTCATTGCTTGAAGGCCGGGAACACATGGTTTGCAAGCTTAAGAAGTCCATTTATGGACTTAAGCAGGCATCAAGAGCATGGAACATTCGTTTTGATGAGACTGTAAAGTCTTATGGTTTTATTCAAAACGAAGATGAACCATGCGTGTACAGGAAACTTGAAGGCATCAATGTGGTTTTTCTTGTCCTGTATGTGGATGACATTCTACTCATTGGAAATGATGTAGGGACATTGTCATCTACAAAGGTTTGGCTGTCTAGTCAATTCAGTATGAAGGACTTGGGAGAAGCCGACTACATTCTCGGGATTAGGCTTCTTAGAAATAGGAAGCAGAGAATGTTAGGATTATCCCAAGCGACATACATTGACAAGATGCTGGCCAAGTACAGCATGGACTCATGCAAGGGAGCTCTAATCCCTTGCAGACATGGGTTGTCATTTTCTTCGAAGGATTGTCCTAAGTCTCAAGAAGAAAAGGACAGAATGAGTAGGATTCCCTACGCTTCGGCGGTGGGAAGTCTCATGTACGCCATCTTGTGTACTAGGCCGGATATACGCTTTGCCGTGGGCTTAGTTAGCGGATATCGGTCAAACCCGAGGGGAGGTTCATTGGCAAGGTTGTAAAGCATATTCTCAAGTACCTCAAGGGAACGAGAGATTATATCTTTGGTTTACTGAGGTGATGATTTGGTTCCTACGGGATACACGGACTCGGACTTCCGGGCGGATAAGGATGAGAGAAAATCCACTAGTGGATATGTCTTCACCTTGTACGGAGGAGCAATTTCATGGAGGAGTATCAAGCAATCTTGTATTGCGACTCAACCATGGAAGGCGAGTATGTGGCGGCTTCGGAGCGTCCAAGGAAGCGATCGCTCCGGAAGTTTCTTTCGAGAACTTGGAGTCGTACCACATATGGATAGGCCGGTTGTGATGTATTGCGACAACACTTGGAGCGGTGTCGCAATCTAAGGAGCCTCGGAACCACAAGAAGGGAAACACATCGAGAGGAAGTACCACCGATCCGGGATTTCATCCGAGAGACGGGAAGTCGTGGTGGAGCATATTACCTCGAGAAAACAATCTAGCGAGACCCATTCACCAAGCCTTTGGGTGAGAGAGTCTTCAAGAGACACTTAGACGCCATAGGGGTGGGCACCTATGGACTTACCTAGTCTTAGAGTGCAAGTGGGAGATTGTTGGATTGTATGCCCTCTTAGACTAGGTTTACGATGTAAAATCGAATTATTTAATAAAAGAATTTATTTTCGGAAATTGTTTGTGAATTTACTTTTTGTTTGTGCACGATTTTCGTTTGGAACAGGACCCATTGTGTTTAAATAAGTGATCCATGTGAATGGTGGTCTTTCACGGTAAGGTATGGATCACGGGTTATTTAACACATAAACATTTGTTCTTAACCTATTGATGAGGCCGGGAACCTCATCATGTTTAGGTTATTATGTTATGAATTCCAAATGGGGAATGGCTTACCTTTAGCCGAGTGGGTAGTCCACTCACTTCATGACATAAGCGTATTTCGAATACGTAGAACAGGGACTGTAGTAGTGGTTTCTCAAAGTACTATATGGTAGAAACCTAGACTACTACCGCTACGAGCGTGGACTAGTACTCTACGACTTGAGTATGAGTTGGTGGTCTAGCGAAGGCTGGAAGCATATACTTTGATTTCTTGTAGTTGAGGTTCTATCATAGGGCCAATATACTTGCATGTTGGGTATGTGTGACTAGTTAGTTAAGACAGGACTTATACAAGATAGTTTACGCACTATATCGCCCCTTGTGGTTGTCAGAATGGTCTAAATTATCCGGGGCCCTGGGAAACATGACTTGGATGTTTGCTTTAGGGTAGCTCCCTTGGAAAGCGGAAACACTCCGGGAAGTCGTGGATCATTGGACTAGAAGCCTAAGGATGGTAGATGTCATTTAGAGGGGTGTTAGTACACTTCTTCCTCTCTAAATGTACGGCGATGTGTAGAGGGGTATTTTAGTCATTTCACCTGTAGGTCGGAGACTTTGCGAATGCAGCATTGTCCTTGGGGTCAATATTTCCTTATGGTGATATTAGGAAATATTTAAAATGCAAAATACAGCTATTTATATAGCAGGGGTATTTTGGTCATTTTAGCGACCAAGGCGATGTGTCTTTTTGGTCCTCGGGATAGCCGTAAGTCCTAACTATTTTTGGGATGAGGAATTGGTCTCGGTTGAAGAGGATTTTATTTTATTTTGTTTTATTTTATTTTATTCGGGAAGTCTAATTTATTATTGGATTGGAATAAAATAAATAAATAAATAAATAAAATAGGAGTTGAGAGAAATTAATTATCTAGTTTATTTGGTTAATTAATTATTCAGGGCCTAGGTCCAGTATGAATAATTAAGAAATTAACCTGGGCTTAAACTAGGGAAAATAATTAATGTTTAATTATTTATTGGGTTATTTATGTAGGCCCAAGGAATAAATAATTAAAGATTAATTATTATGGTTCATTTGGGCTCATTAATTATTTATTGGGTTACTTATGTAAGCCCAGAAAATAAATAATTAATATTTATTATTTTGGGCTTTTTGGGTCCAAGAAAAATAATAAATATTTATCTGGCCCAATAGCTTGGACCTTAGGGTTTTTTCCAGATACGGTTAAGCGGAGTTTAAGGTTAGGCCAAACTGTTTCTCAGGATAACATCCGGGTATTTTGAAATCCCGGGGATATGTTTATCAGAGATTGAGAGACCTAATTTTGGCTAAATATAAACAACTCTTTGAAAAGAAAAAAAACCCTAATTATTTTTCCCTTCCCAAGCAAAGACTCACGTGAGTCTCTCTCTCTCTCTCTCAAAGGCTCTCTTCTTCTTCTTGTTTTTCTCTTGTTCTTTGCTAATCAATAGCGAACGAACCAAGGAGAATTGAGACCCTTCCTCTTCACCATAGTGTTCACCGACTAGAGGTTAGGCTGAGGAATATCCCAAGAGCTGGAGAGCTAAGCGTTAATGCAAACAAGACGAAGTCGAAGGCTAGCGGGTGTTCAACCGGAAGCTCCTTCAACTGTGCAAAGCGAGGCGATTCCAGCCGTTCAATCTGTTCCTACGCAACCTAGGAGGGTTAAAGAACGCAAATGTATGATCTTCACGCTTCCGCATGGCCTTTATGGCTCGCGTTTAATTTTTTTTTTCTCTATTTTTTCCCGTCCATGGCTTCCTGTTCTGCGTTTTGCCAACAGCCTAAGGATGGTAGATGTCATTTAGAGAGGTGTTAGTATACTTCTTCCTCTCTAAATGTACAGCGATGTGTATAGGGGTATTTTAGTCATTTCACCTGTAGGTCGAAGACTTTGCTACTGCTGCATTGTCTTTGGGGTTAATATTTCTTTATGATGATATTAGGACATATTTAAAATGCAAAATACAGCTATGTATATAGTAGGGGTATTTTGGTCATTTTAGTAGCCAATGCGATGTATCTTTTTGGTCCTCGGAATAGCCCGTAAGTCCTAATTAATTTTTGGGTTGAGAAAATGATCTCAGTTGAGAGGGTTTTATTTTATTCAGAAAGTCTAATTTATTATTAGACTAGAATAAAATAAATGGAGAGAAATTTATCATCTGGTTTAATTGGTTAATTAATTATTTTGGACCTAGGCCCAGTTTGAATAATTAGAAAATTAATTGGGACTTAAATTAGAGAAAAATAATTAATACTTAATTATTTATTGGGTTATTTATTTAATCCCAAGAAATAAATAATTAAAATTTATTGGGTTATTTATTTAATCCCAAGAAACAAATAATTAAAGTTTAATTATTTTTTGGTTCATTTGGGTTCATCAATTATTTATTAGGTTATTTGTTTAATCCCAAGAAAAATAATTAATATTTATTATTTTGGACTTTTCGGGTCTAAGAAAAATAATAAATATTATTTTGGCCTAATAGCCTGGACCATAGGATTTTTTCGGACACAGTTCAGAAGAGTTTAGGGTGAAGCCAAAATTTATTTTGTAAATAATATTTGGGTATTAAATCCCGGGAATATTATTTTTATCAAAATAATTATTTTTTGTTTCATGACTCTTAGCTTTCTGTGTGGAAAAATAAAATAAAAATAAAATGATTTTCTTAGTCTCTTGGCTTTCTATCTCTTGTGGCTTTTGGTTTTCTCCTACTGGCTTTTGGTTTTTGTTTTCTTAACATAAGAAACCAAAAGAAGCCAACTGTGGGAGTGGATGAGAGAAAAAACTGAGATGGTTTTCTTCTTCCCATTTTCTGTGCTCACCAACTGAGATTAGGCTGGGTCATATTCTGTGAACTGGAAAGCTAAGCATTCACCGGAGGAGAAGAAAGAGTCGGACAATTTTGACATAGGAAGCTTCACTGGATGGAGGAGAAGGAAGCTCTGTTTTTAGCTTCAAACCATTCTTCTTCAATCTTCAAGTTTTAAGGCTCCAAGAGGTATGTGTTTCAAGCCTCCATGCTGCTGCCATGCCATGCTTTATGCTCTTTCTGTCCATTTTATGTCCACCGTATGCATGCTTTGTAATGTCAATTCCTTCAATTAAGTTGCATCTTTTTTGCCATAACTATATATGAAAATATGTGAAAATCCAAGGAAAAAAGTAGCATTTTTGAATGCTATAGCTTCGTAAACTACTCTGCTGACTGTTGGAACTGGTGGCATGGAAAATTGTTCAACCAGTTTTGCCTTTCTATCATTTGTGTGGACCTCTTCTTTATTCAATACCAAGTTCCCCCTTTGGCATAACACATTTTCTATACCACTTAGTCTAATAGTCTTAAGCCCTAAATCTTTTCTAACTTTCATTTAATAATTTATAACTTGGGATCAACTTCTTGTGGTATTTTCTCTATGTGCTTCTTCATGATCTTTTTGTTAAGCTTAGCCTTCCTCAAAATCTTTTCACTGGCACATCATTCAGCAGCTTAGACTTGAAGCATACCCTGATGAGACATATAGGAAAAGCTCATTGGGGTTAAGTTGGGAAGATAGGCTACCAGTTTGCTGCTTTACTTTTTCCATGATTAGTGTAGAATTTAGAGGCTGGATCAGTATTTTTCAAATTTCCTAATTGCCTAAATTTAATTGCATGAATCTCATATTATGTATTTCTTGTTGCTTAGGTTGTAACTTACTTGTCTATTATTTCTTGTAACATCGCTAATATGGACAAATCTTGGATGAGTCTTCCTAGAAATTACCGTGCATATCAAAATGGTGTTGATTTTTTTCTAAGATTTGCAATGAACAACACAAGTTTGAATGGGAAGATATTGCGTCCTTGTGTAAAATATGGAAATGGGGTAATGAGGACTGAAATAGAGGTGCAAGAGCACCTCATAGTATATGGGTTTATTAAGGGATATTCTCATTGGATAGTACATGGAGAACTTTCATTCTCTAGTTCATCTGGAACAAGTTTAGGTAATAATTTGCAAGATGTTACTAGTCAAACTAATGACATGGATGGCTTGTTGCATGATGCATTTGGCATTCCAGTAGATGATAATATTGAGAGGGTTGAAACATCTCTCGGAGTTGAATGTTCAAACTCGGATGCTAAGAATTTTTACAAACTCATTAATGATTCTCAACAAGAATTGTATCCTGGGTGTAAGAACTTTTCTAAGCTATCATTTCTTATTCGATTACTGCATCTTAAGTGTACGGGGAAGTGATCTAATAAACATTTTGATATGCTTCTTGATTTGTTGCGAGAATCATTTCCTGAGGGTGTTGAAATTCCAAAATCTTATTATAAAGATGAAAAGATAATGAAACAATAGGGTTTGGGGTATGAGAAGATAGATGCATGTCCTAATGATTGCACATTGTACTGGGGGGATCAATTGGGATGGAAATATTGTTTTACATGCAAAGAGTTTAGGTAGGCAACTTTGGAAAATGATCCTACAGAGGAGAAGAAAAAGATTGCAAAAAGAGTTATTTGGCATTTTCCACTGAATCCTCAATTACAATATTTGTTCATGTCCTCAAAGACTGCTAAATCAATGAGATGACATGAGGAAGATAGAATAGATGATGGTTCTATGAGACATCCTGCTGGCACACCTACTTAGAAAAATTTTAGTTATCTTCATCCTTATTTTTCCAAAGATGTATGTAATGTGAGATTAGGCTTAGCTTCTGACGGGTTTTAACCTTTCAAAAATATGAATGTTGTTCACAGTACATGACCTGTCATCTTGATGCCTTACAATTTACCCCCTGGATGTGTATGAAGCAACCATACTTCATCTTGTCTTTGCTAAGCAACCTGGTCCGACTGCTCCGGGGAATAATCTTAACGTCTATTTAGAACCTCTCATTATAGAATTAAAGGAATTGTGAGATGTGGGTGTATTTACATATGATGCATATTCCAAGCAAAATTTTCAAATGCGGGCTACTTTATTTTGGACTATTAGTGATTTTCCTAGATATGCTAATTTGTCGGGGTGGAGTACTAGAGGGGAGTTTGCTTATCCCATTTGTCATAAGGAGACGAAGTCACAATGGCTGAAAAATGGTTGCAAGCATTGTTATATGGGACATCATAGGTTCTTAGAACCCGATCACTCTTTTAGAATATATGCTCAATCCTTTAATGGTAAAGAGGAGCATCGAGGGAGACCTACTTTTTTATCTGGAGATGTTATTTTAAATGAATTAGATGGTATCACTTTTATGTTTGGGAAGCTGGTGAAGGATAACCAAAATTTTCCATTTAATTGGAAGAAAAATGGTGTCTTTTTTTAAATTGCCTTATTGGAATGATAACTTGATATGGTATAATCTTGATGTAATGCATATCAAGAAAAATGTTAGTGAAATAATTTGTGCCATATTACTTTAGGTGGATAAGAAAAGGGATCATAAGTCACGGCTTGACTTGAAAGAAATGTGAATTAGAGAAGAACTACATCCTCTTGAGAAGGAGAATGGTGCATCTTCTTTACCCCAGACTACATTCAATTTGAGTAAGAGTGAAAAATTAAATTTTTTCAAGGTGTTTAAAAGGGTTAAGGTTCCTGATGGATATTCTGCTAACTTATCTATATGTGTACAACGAAGCTACCAAAGCTTTTAGGGCTTAAGAGCCATGACCATCATATTTTAATGCAACAATTACTGCCTATAGCCCTAAGAAAAGCTTTGTCAAAATCTGTTCGATATCCCTTGCTTAGGCTAAGTAGGTATTTTTAGACTACTCTGCTCCAAGGAATTGTTATCTCGTGATCTAATACAACTAGAGATGGACATTGTTTTCATTCTTTGTGAGCTAGAATGGGTCTTTCAACCATTATCTTTCAATATCATGATGCATCTATGTGTTCACTTAGCCTACAAAGCAAGAATTGCTAGTCTGGTGCAATTTCGATGGATGTATCTAATTGAGAGGTGTGCATTATCTATTTTTATTTTTATTAGTTTTTCTTTTATTTTTAAATGTTGCAATTATAGTTATGGTAATTTCATAACTATATTACTTCAGGTATTTGAGCACTTTGAAATCCTATATACGAAATCGGAGTCACTCAGAGGGTTCTATTGCAGAAGGTTATTTGGCTGAAGAATGCCTAACATTTTGCTCATTATATTTAGTTGATTATGTCCAAACAAGGTTCAATCGAACAGCTAGAAATGAAGAAGATGTGGCTGACTCTTGAGTAGGTGTTGATGTGTTTACAATGTCGGGGCGCTCATTAGGTAAAGGCACACCAACAAAGTTTGATCAAATATCTTTGAATAAAGCGCATCAATATGTACTATTTAATTGTGATGCTGTTAAGCCATATATTGATTAAATCTCCTTAAATTTTTCAAAGAGGGATTGCAGTATTGTAGATTTGATGACAACTACTGATTAAACTGACTTCTACTTCGTATAGTCAACACCTTACAATGGTAGCTCAAAATCATCCAGGTGCTGGAAGATATGAAATTGAGCGTATTCATAGTGAGACGTTCGCCTAATGGTTTGCCCATCACGTAAGTTAAAATTCTGTTTAACCTTTCTCTTATATGCATAATTAAATTCTATTTTATTGTTTATATTGATTTTTTTGGGGGGTTTTTTTTCTTTTATGACCTAGGTTACTTCTTTGCAAATATCTAAAGATAGCCATATTACACAAAATTTGGTTTATCTTTCTAAGGGACCTAAAGAAGTTGGATTACAATATCAGGGATTCATAGTAAATGGTTTTAGGTTTCACACAAAAGAAGTTGAGCATAAAAGAAAAACCTAAAATAGTGGAGTTTCTATGAACGCAATTACTTCAAGTTTTTCAAGTATAAGGGATGGAAAATCCTATTTTAAGTGATGTGGCTTATTTTGGAGCTTTGAAGAATGTAATTGAGTTAGACTATGGAGGCAATCAAAGAGTTGTATTGTTTAAATGTGATTGGGTGTCAAATGGGAAGAGACTAAAACAAGATGCGAATGGATTCTTATTAGCAAATTTCAACAATGTGCCTCCCACAAAGAACCATTCATTCTTGCCTCTCAAGCAACACAAGTATTCTATGTAGAAGAATCAAAGGAAAGTGATTGGCATGTTGTTGTTGTTACAAATGCAAGATCAGTTTATAAAATGGGAGATATCGTGGATGTTGAGACACATTTGTAAGCTGAAATCTATAACCCCGTAGCTAAAGAAGGGGACGAGAATGTTTGTTGAGTTCGTGAAGGGGATGATGAGGCTTGAGTGTAGTCTTATGACTATATGAAGACTGTACTACTTATTAATATGTTGTTTAATGCAATATTTATTATATAGAATACTATTTTTTTTACTTAAGTGTTGGACTGAACATTGGTAAACTTATAGTGCAATATTGAATGTTGCTCTATGCCTCTATCAGTAATTGCATTTTGCTAATATTTGTACTATTGTCTCACTCTATTTTTCTCTTTCTTCTCTTATACTTGTCTAGAGTAATTTTTGGCACAGAACATCATGCGTTGCTAGATTGATTATGAGGTTGGCAATTTTAGGTGAATTTAAAAATAAGTTTTGTTTAACCTTTTTTTTTTGAAGAATTGCCTTGGTTTTAGGTGAATTTAAAATTTTAATTTATTAATGCTTTATTGATTCTTTTTTTTTTCTTTTTGGTTCTGATCAGATGGCTAGGACACGCGGGTTGAAGACGAAAAGAAGTGTGCAAAAATGCAGAGACAATTCTCTAGATGATCAGTTGAATATGCTAGCTGAACGATATGGAATGTCTCTGTCTAATACACAATCGAGTGATCTAAATTGCAAGTATATGAAAATCGTTTTGTTATGATGACTTTGCTGAATCAATTACTAACCAAACCTACTCTAGTTATTTTATTTTTAGGTGGGCAGTTGAATGGCCAATCTGAAAATCCTTTAGATGAACCACAAATCGTGCAAGTTGGACAAAATCCTTTGGCTACCAACTAAACCATGCAAGTTGTTGAACGAGCTGAAATGCCTCCTTCTCACACACAACTAATTCTTCTCACTCGTAAGTATATACAAATCATTTTTTCCTCTAACAAAATCCAATACTAATCAAAGTTGCTTTGGTTATTTTATTTTTATCATTGTGTAATTGAATGGCCAGCCTGAAAATCTTTTAGATGAACCCCAAATGATATATGGTGACTAGCAAATATCATCCCAGCCTACCACACAAACTTCTAGTGGAGTTGGTATGAGTACATCATGATTACAAATACAATGTTGTCTACTCTATTCTACTAAATTATATTTTTCACCATTCTAAGTTTAATGCTTGATGCAGAAAATTTAGCTAGAAGTAGTAGATCTAGAAGACCAACTTATTGTACTGATACATGGGGGTGTCCTAAGAACAAGGGTCTAATTACAGTTGAATTTAACCATAAGGGACAACCCATTGGAAAGAAGCAAAAAAAGCTATCTAGTTTCTTAGGCACTATAGCTAGAAATGGCAAGCATGCCCCACTGAATTATGTATCATGGACAAAGATGCCAAAAAGCTATAAGAAAGACATGATCGACATTGTAAAGGTAATAATGCCATGATCTCTACATCCTTCAGTATTAATGATTTTAGAATCTTTTTTTTTTGTTGTAAATTTACTGTATATAATGATTCTTGACAAATTTACTTCATAATAGGAAAGGTTTGATTTGCCACCTGGCATTGAACTAAAAATTACTTCATTAATAGGGAAATTATGGAGAGCTTGGAAAAATAACTGGAAATGTGTTGCCTTCTTGTGGCGAAGATCGGGTGCTTAAAGACCAATAGTTATGGTTAGTTTCCTTTTGGGATTCAGAGGCTGGCAAGGTAATGTTGAGCATTTTGTATTGCTTATTTCAAATTTATCTAAATTGTAACTTTGATGGTAGAAAATTGAATTTCCATTTGTTGTAGTTTTTTTCAGCGTATTAGCCGAAGGAATGCTCATAGTAGGAAAAGCAGCAAATTACATCATAGAATGAGGTAAAGACCATTTGCACAACTTTTTGAAGATTTGAAAATTTTACTACATCCTTCAGTTTTTTTTCTATGAATAATTAAATCCTTTGATTCAATTGTTTTGTATGTAGGCCAAGAAATTAGGGCATCAGCCATCCCGAGCTAAAATATTAAAGGAGTGCTTTCCGGACTCTAGTGGGAAACCAGGAAATAGCGAGATTGCAACTAAATTGGTACATGTTTCACCATGATTTACCTTCAGTTTTTAACCTTTTTTCAGCATAATTAATAAGCATTTTTTTTCTTTGTTTATAGAACTTGATGACTGAGAAGATAAGTGAACTTTCACTTAACTCCACTGATGAAATTGAACCGGATGACATTTTCTTACAAGTAATGGAACCAGACAGGAATGGTCGATTCGAATGTGCGGGGGAGGTGTTGCACCATCGGATCTTTGGGGCAAAATTCCAAGTCGTAGTACTCAACATATTATCATGGGTGAACAAAGAGATAAGATAGTGAGGCTCGAGGAATAAGCTAAAGAGCAAGCAGAACTCATTAGGGAACAAGGTAGACTGCTAGCTGAAGTTTGTGCGAATTTGGCACAGAATAACAATAATATGTCAAATCAGTCAAGGGTTGGTTCTCTAGGGTCAACCCAGCAAACTATCCCAAGCAACAATAGCAATATATTAAGGGTACTGTTATCTTATACTTGTGGAATCACATCTTATTTGAAATAGCTATTTGATTTTCTTGTTCATATTTCAAGCTAAATGGCTACATGGAATTTTGGCTATTTTACACTAACTAAACTGATCACATTTTTTGCTAATGTTTGGCTGTTTGTGTATTTTCATTAGGTACATGCTACTGTTTTAGTCTTGAGGGTAAGGAATCCTTCAAAAATAGTTGCAACTACACTTGTTAGGAGTTTGGACCCTGAAAAGATGGTTGGCCCACATACCTTAGGATAAGATTGGTGTGAAATTGACATCATTCAGCTACATTCTCATGATGAGCCATTAATTCATCCATACTCCCTTCTAAAAATAATAGGAGATGCTCGTAGTGCTCCTATTGCATGGCCAACAAGCTTGGTATGATTCCTTTGATGGTAGAAAGTTGTGATTAGTTTTCTAATTCTTTTTTATGGGCTATGCATTTGTTCATGTATATGTGTTGAATTCTTTGGTAGCCTATGACAAATGTGGGGTTTTTTCATCCTTTTTTATACAGTGTTTTGTTTTGATTTTTTGTGGGCTATGGTTTTGTTGAGGCTTGATTTTTTTGTGGGGTATGGTTTTGTTTATGAGATGGTGAAGGAATTCTATAAAATTTAGTATAGACTTTGATTCCTCCTTTCAAGAAAATAATGAGATGGATTTGTTCTTTCAATGAGCATTTGGGTGAAGTATTTTTTGTGGGATATGGTTTTGTTTATATATATGTGTAGATTCTTTTGATGGTAGAAATCTGTGATTAGTTTTCTTTTGAGTGCATTGGTGAACTTTTGAGTGCATCATTTCTACCAATGTTCTATCTTGGAGAAAGCCAAATTTCATCATTTATGGAATTTTGTTTACAGCATTATATTTTGCTAGTTCTCTTGTTGTTTTGAGTGATTTGGTTTGGGATTTTGAGCATTCAGAGGTTGAGAAGTGTGGGCTTTTTATATGTGTTAATGTTGTGGTGTTTGAAGTTGTAAATTGCGAAGATTGGTGGCCTTGGCATTAATCTTGTTGTGGTGTTTGATGGGTGTTGTTGATTTTTATGGGAATGAAGCGTTATTGTGAGTTGTTACTGATTGAGGAGATTTGGGCTTCAGAAGTGGTTTATGTTGTCCAAGACAAAAAGAGGAGTTTAGCTTTGTAATATAGTTAGAATTTGTAGTTAATTGTTTGGAGAATTTGTTGAGACAGCTGAATGTGTAAAATGGTATCGTAAAAAGGCTGAATGATATTATTGTTGGACACTCGGTTCAACATTTACTTGATCAACTTTACTTATGCTTTCTTATTCTTTCTTTGTTCTAAACTTTCCATTGTTCTTTGTATTAGAGTGATATACTAGTTGGCAGGAAATGTACTATTTTCTACACATAGTTGGGTGAAGTTTTGGCATGCATAACTTTTGTGTAGCTGTACAGCTTGGGGTGAATCCCTTCCATTTTGGTGCTATAATTGTTTGTTCTAGCCAAATTTCATCATTTATGGAATTTTGTTTACAACATTATATTTTGCTAGTTCTCTTATTGTTTTGAGTGATTTGGTTTGGGATTTTAAGCATTCAGAGGTTAAGAAATGTGGGCTTTTTATATGTGTTATTGTTGTGGTGTTTGAAGTTGTAAATTGTGAAGATTAGTGGCCTTGGCATTAATCTTGTTGTGGTATTTGATGGGTGTTGTTGATTTTTATGGGAATGAAGGATTGAGGAGATTTGGGCTTTAGAAATGGTTTGTGTTGTCCAAAATAAAAAGAGGAGTTTAGCTTTGTAATATAGTTAGAATTTGTAGTTAATTGTTTGGAGAATTTGTTGAGACAGCTGAATGTGTAAAATGGTATCGTAAAAAGGCTGAATGATATTATTGTTGGACACTCGGTTCAACATTTACTTGATCAACTTTACTTATGCTTTCTTATTCTTTCTTTGTTCTGAACTTTCCATTGTTCTTTGTATTAGAGTGATATACTAGTTGGCAGGAAATGTACAATTTTCTGCACATAGTTGGGTGAAGTTTTTCCATGCATAACTTTTATGTGGCTGTACAGGTTGGGGTGAATCCCTTCTATCTTGGTGCTATAATTGTTGGTTCTAGCCTCAGGAAAAAACTAAAATGTTGCAGTTTAATTAACTCAAGAGAATCCGTTCCATAGTTGAAAAGTTTAATTCACTCTCTTTTTTTTTTTTCATCTTTTGTGAATGTTGTAGTTTTGGTATCAAGAAGCTACTAGTTTTTCCATCATTTGTCTAGCTTAAATGTGTGCAATTTATAATGGCAGGTTCGTAGGGCTCGAGATGAATGGGACTAAGGAGACACCTTGGCTACAAATTATTTTGATGCTGCATATAAAGGAAGTATAGCAGATCATTTGGCTAAATGGAAGCATTTAGACATTAATGGAATTTTGTCTTAATGGATACATTGAGATTTTATTTTAGATTATATAGTTTTGATGACTTCCTTAATGTATATATACATAGTACTATACTTCCTATTATATGCAAACAATTTATTTTGGATTTAATGATATTTTATATTATGGTAAAAGTTTTAAATTTTTTATATCATGTAATTAATATATATATATATATATATATATATATATATAAATGTTGTTACTGTTGTGCCCTAGAGGCAATCATTTGTATATTATATATGACACATTTTATTTTAATAAAAGGCATTATTTATCTTACAGTTTCTTTTGTTTGCTTTTAAGTAATATAACTGTTTGATAAAGTCCCTAGTACAACACTGTGTTAAGAAAATCATGATAGTGTCAGTACTTAAATAGTCCCTAGTCATAGTATTAATGAGACAAGACATCATTAATGCGTTAAAACTAGCATGTGTTAGACTTCCTGATTTGATCAGACGGTGGTTCTCATATCCGTGAGTATTGAGATACTCAAAATTAACACATGGATGCTTGTTAATGGAACAAGGTCATTGGATTACCTAGCTTTGAGATAATCACACGTATAACTATTTAGTGCCAGTGATATAATCTCAATATAGCAAACGTGCAAGTATCCTTAGACTTGAAATCTCCAAGGTACTATATTTGCTGAGCATTGTACTTTGATTCCAATCTCTAGAGCCAAATCGAGGGCCGCCTATGGAATGGATATTGGGTACATTGTGAGGTAAACGAAAGTAGTTGAGAGGATCAATAGAGGATTCACCACTCCTAATAGTAGGGGCGAATATCTCACAGTCACTTGTAGGAATTACTATTCGAGAAGTCCTTGGCCAAGGCGATTGTGTATTGGAAATAGTTGCAATTGATACACATCTAGAGTAGTGGGTTCCTGGTACAAGTACTATTGTATTCGGGCCAGAATTAATTCTGGAGGGAGTTGGCACTAATTTTGTACTCCAAACCGAATGAAATATTGTATGGTGAAATGAGTTAATTGCACTAAAATCTGTTATTGAAGGGTTCATGTCAAGCCACTTGACTTCCTAGACTCTTGGGTGGTCATGATGTGTTGCTAGATACTGCTCATGATTTGAGAATATGGGTTTATTAATTGATGAATTAATAAACCAATTCTGATTAGAATTAATAGAATTGATTCTAATTAATTGTGGATTATTAATCTAAAAAACGATTGGATTAATTCATGTTCGCTACCAATTGACTGGGAAACCTAATAGGTCACACACAATAGAAGATTATACACTCAAGATGTTATTTGATAACATAGAGGGGTTAATTGCGAGAAAGAAAAGTTGTTGTAGATAAATTATAATTAGTTATAATTTGTGATCCAAGTTGTAAATGTGAGAACTTGATATTTCCAATTACAATTAGGAAATTCTAATTGTTTTAGAATTCTCAGTTTTAGTAGGGTTTCTTTCGGTTTATATGCATGAGATGCATGAAACCAGAAGGGTTATACACACGAACACAACAGCCATGATCTTCCTCTCTATCTCTCTCGATTGTCTTGAGAAACAACCCTAGCCGCCATCTTGTTTCTGCTAGTACAAAAACTTTTGGTACTTGAGTATTCCTCTCTGTGGATTACTGTTAGAGATAATCACACACTGTGATTATAGTGGTTAAATGTCCAACTCTCATGGAGTTTGTATAAGAGGATTGCTGGATCGCGCCTCGACTTGAAGAAGATCAATTTTATTCTTCGGACGATCAAACAAAGGTAAAAAGCTATTATCTTTACTCTCTTTATGTCTTGTTTTCCACACATATGTGAATCTTGGGATGGTATCTCATTTTATTTTCTGCTGCGCCGTATAGGATACGAGCCTGAAATACCCAATATATGTAAGAACTGAAATGTCATAAAAAATGTAGTGACACATAGCCAACGCAGGGTGAAAATTTAAAAAAAAATGTTGTTATATTAAGTTTAAACAATATGTATAAGTGTCATAACAAATAATAATGACAATATAAAATGTCACGAATGCTAATAAAGTGTCATATAATTGAAATTTATCAAACGTTATTATGACATTTATAAACGTTTTCGTGGATTGAATTTGATAGCGTTGGCAACCATTGGTAAGCATTTGCATAACACAACTAAATGTTATATTAAGATCTTTTACTGATAGTTGTAAATGTCATTATAGATTTGGGTTATTATGACACTTTAAATTGTTAAGATATGATTTGAATTTTTGGCAGTTATTAGACCCTTTTGTAGCATGACAAAATATTGTAATAAGGCTTCTGATACAACAGTTATACATATTATGATAGGTACATCTATTATGACATTTGGTAACGTCCTCAGTTACTATAGAAACAGCGTTTTAGAGAACATTTTGCATGAACGTCACAAAGCCAAAAATGTTACAACAGACTCTTATGATAACATTTTTGCCTGTCACAATAGCCTGTTTTTCTAGTAGTGTTACCAATACACTTAAACCTTAATATGCACATATATTTTTAAAAAATAATTATTAGTAAATAAAATATTTTATTAATTTTAAAAATACAGAAATACATAGTCTATTTAAGGGTAAATATTCCAACAATCTCCTACTTGTACTAAATAGACTATGAGCGTCCATATATACCTATCCCTATGACATCTAAGTATCTTTGAAACACCTTTTTTACCAAAAGCTTGGTAAACAGGTCCGCTAGATTATTTGTAAAGTGATGGTATGAATTTGGGTGTAAAAATCATATAAAAATAAGCACATTCTCAATAAAATTTAAATTAAAACGTTAACCCCAAATTACACATATGAGCAAGCATACTCATCATTAAGCATAGCATAAGGTTTAAAATCCTCAAGGAACAAGTATGCCTTAATCACTTTTCTTTCATTGTTTAACCGATTCAATAAAATGAAAAATAAACAAAGAAAAAATATATTAAAAAAAGAATATATACATGTCAAGAATGGAAAATTATATAACTCAAACCATTATTTTGACAAACATGACCTTAAAATACCCAATCATTATCATAACTAATCATTCCATTGGCATCATGAAGGATTAAAATAGATTCACTTCTTTTCCAATCCATGAAATCACTATATTCTAGACAAATTAGCATCACATATCCTGTCTCAACTAATTCACCCAAAAAATGCATTAAATACAATCTTTGATTAAATCTCCATATCCTGGCAAATTTAAAACATGAAATTAACCAATGAATCCATATCATGGCAGACATCAATTAATCTTTAATTACCTAGTCCTTAGCAATTAACCCTTTTCCAAGTAAGTTAAGAGACAATAAATATGAAATTAATGAATTGAGACCACCATCAACCCCTTTTCTAAGCAAGTCAATAGAAGAAACAACAAATTAATTCGTAATCAGCATAAGTAATTAAATACCAAGAACAACAATCAGTTAATCAAAAGATCAAAGTAACTCTGAAAATCATGAATACCGAAAACAATGTCAAATTACAATAAAACAATTAATACATCATTGTTCAAGAAAAGAAAACAAAGTTAAAAGAAAGCACTTATAGACAAACTTCATTCTACTTCCTTCGTAGACCCTCTTATACAATCCTCCTTGATTATGATGAATTGCTACTTGATTTTAAGTGATTTATGTTTTTGCTCCGTGAATTCCTTCCTTTCCCTTGTGTTTTTCCTCTATTTATAGGCTTTAGAAGTGCCTAAATTTGTCCCTCTAGGGTTTTTGGCAGAATAGAAGTAGGAAAATACTAAACTCTGTAAATTGCCAAAAAAAATGCGCACAAAAATTTAGGCATCACCTCTGTAGCAGTGTACAGCCTGTTGTGGTCTGTTTCTCCATCCGTTCACCGATTTTTCTTAATTTTTGTGCTAATTCTTCCAAACTACAGCTGACACTGCCTCTGGGCTTCCAACCAACGCCAGCTGTGTTCTGTTCAGTTCCAGTTTTGCTGATTTTTTATCACCTCGAAGTTCATGCTAGCAGCACGTGACTGGCGCCGCCTCTGCTGTCCTAATCGGTGTCGCCTCTACTCCGTTTAGTGACGATTTTGCCTTTTTTTACCTCTAAAATCTGAAATAATACACAAAATACCTTTCCAATGGTAAAATCTCAAATATGAAGGAATATGACAAGTTATTGTACAAAATGTATCACAAAACGACCTCAAATAACTAGGAAATATATAACTAATTTAGGCTCTATCACATTCTCCCACACTTAACTCTTTGCTTGTCCTTAAGTAAAGTATCAAAGACAAGTAGAAAAAATACAAGTTTTCACAAAATCACTCAATTAATTTCAAAATAATATCTCCAATGCTTTCTTTATTCAAGACAACAAAACATATGCTACCATACCTTTCATAACAAATGCAAGACTTGTGTAAGTAAATAATGACTAGTAGAATCATCCCAACACTTAGCATCATTCTCAAACCATTGAAAAAAATTTAGTTCAAAAGAAATATGCATTCTATAAGCTTACTTTCCATACACTCTCTCCAATAATCCAAGACATATCATGATTCTACTTAGGTCAAGTGGGACTTTTAAGCTTGCAATGTAATGTTAAAGGATTTGTAATGTAGCTTGTCAAACATAGGATATAGGAAAATCAAATATCAAAGAAGATAAAAGTTTGCAAGAAAAGAATAAACAACATGTACCAATCGATTCCAAACTTTTCTTGCTCTCCTATCACAAAACCAATCAAAAACCCATAACCTTGTATAGAAATTATAACAGTTCAAGCAAATCTTGCATTCTGTTCATCATTAGTTCTCAACTCATCAATCATATTGCACAAGATCATCAAAATTTCAGCAATTCTTATTCCAATTCAACCAACAGTCTTCCTGTGCTCTTCTTTTCTTTTTCTTTCCTTCCAAATGCTGCTTTTGTTTGTTTCTCAGTTTTTTTTCTTTCAACATTTTCTAGCAGTTTTTTGTTTTTCTCAATTTTTCTTCCTATTTTCTTCCTTCTTTCTCCTTTTACAACTCCAACTCAATACATGATACATGACTGAAAGTAACAAGTCATGACATTTATAGAAGCATTTTCCCTCATCATTCTTCTACTTGTACTTTTATCCATCAAGTGCAATCAAATATTTGGAAAATAAATCAAACTCTTAGAAAGAAATAATGGACAAAGAATGATAATGGGTTTAAGAAAGAAATTAACAATTTAGGCTTAAAATAGGCACTAGGGATAATATAAAATAGGTAGGCTTGAAAAGCTTAAACTATCCAAAGAAGATCTATTACCGTCGTCCCTAAGTTAAATCATGAATGTCTTTCTTATTTCGCCTAGAGAGCTATTCAAGTAAGTTCTAGAATGTTCAATGAATTTTAGTAGAAAAACAGGTTTTAGAATAATATAAAGCATTTGATCAAGAACAACTTAGTCCAAGTGCGTGCAAAAAGTCATGCATAAACCACAAATGATATAAAACATATGCTCTATGATCTAGCACAAAGATATGCATTAAAAATACATCTTGAAAATGCAAAAAGAATCTGAAAAATTTGCTCAAAAGGTTCAAAGAAGAATTTCAAGATAAATAAAGCATAGAAGAATTCTCATTCTAACCACTCCACCCACACTTAAACTGAACATTGTCCTCAATGGCCAAACAAATAGAGTAAGGAAATATTGCCACGAGACCAAAAATAAAGGGGAAAATAGAAGAAAGAAAATACTTCCATTCATTGTGCATTCTCCTACAAAAGAGTCGAATTCCAACAAAAAGGAGCATTGTCGAAGTACCTAAAAAGAAACACACCAAAGTATAAAAACTAGAAAAGAAAAATAAGTCAAAAAGTAAAGAAAATTGTATGAAAAAGAAAAGTACAGGATAACTAGAAAAGTCATGAAAATACAAAGGAAAAAGATAGTGACACGTAGGAACAAGGACAGAAAAATCATCTCAATCCTCCCCATCATTATCATCAAGTGCTGAAATGCCATCACCAACATGTGGTCCCGAAAAACGCTGCATCCACTCAGTCCATTGCTACTCCATAATAGTCTGCCTTTAGGCAATGCCATCAATGGAGTCCTGCATGTGTAGCAACATCTCTGTCTGCTGAGCTAGCTGTCCTATCACCGCGGTCTCAAAGTCAGTCCTTAGTTGGGACTGTGAACTACTGGCTCATGCTCGCAATAGTGGTGGTAGGTGCTCCTCCTCCACAAGTGGTGGCTGGACTTATCCGGGATACTTGACCTCATAGGGAGTTAGCCATTTCTTCATCTCCTGGCTATATTTGTACCCACAGCTCATCAATATTTGCTCCGTGACTAGGTCATGCTCAGTGGTAGTCTCCGTCAATTCCCCCGCAGTACTAATACCAAAATCGCTCAAAATTTTCATGATCACTAAAGGAAAGACAAAGGCTTTGGTAGAGAGACGATAATGAACCACATCTAAAATGGATTGTTTGATCAATAGGGCAGAAGGGATAGGTTGAGTAGTCATCATCCTAAGCAAGATGTACATATCTATAGTGCATGTCTTATAGAATCCACTGGCTCGGGGTATGATATTAAAACTAAACATGTATACTAGAGCCTGAAATTTGGCAGAAAGATCATTATTAGAGTAGAAGCTATTGGTTTGGAAAGCATTTCTCTTATGCAACCCTAGGGTGGCTCTAGTTCTACCGGCATCACAATTAGGTTCATAAAGAATCTTTTGATGATTAGTACCTATCCTAAGCCAAGAGTCATCATCATACACATTGAGAAGAGTAGCTAAATGGTTTCGTGTCATGATAATGGGGGTTCCTTTCACTCGTGTCTCAATGTGGGGAGATGGTTATTGCCCTTTTCAAACATATTGGCATAAAATTCTTTTACGAGCACTGGACAATAATCCCCCTTAAGCTGTACTATAGGTCAAACAAAATTAAAAGAACAAATCAGTTAGTTAAACATCAGTCAAAGTTAAAAAATTATATTACAAAGATACACAAGATACAAAAGATGTCACCTTTTTTGTAAAAAGAACAATGGTACAAATTTACATATTTACATGGTTAAATCAACAAAATCCAAACTTTCAGGATATTGTTCTTCGCAACAGCGTCAAAAACTTGATGTGTATGAATTTAGATGTAAAAATCAAATAAAAATAAGTACATTTCCAATCAAATTTAAATTAAAACGTTAACTCCAAATTACACATATGAGCAAGCGTACTCATCATTAAGTATAGCATAAGGTTTAAAATGAGTGTTGATCCTCAAGGAACAAGTATGCCTTAATCACTTTTCTTTCATTGTTTAAACGACTCAAAAAAGTGAAAAAGAATAATATAATATAATATAATATAATATAATATAATATAATATAATATATACATGTCAATAATAGAAAATTATGTAACTCAAACCATTATTTTGACAAATATAACCTTAAAACACCCAATCATTATCATAACTAATCATTCTCTTAGCATCATGAAGGATTAAAATAGATTCACTTCTTTTTCAATTCATGAAATCACTATCTTCTTGACAAATTAGCATCACATATCCTGTCTCAACTAATTCATCCAAAAGATGTATTAAACATAATCCTTGATTAAATCTCTATATCCTGGCAGATTTAAAACATGAAATTAACCAATGAATCAATATCCTGACAGATATCAATTAACCTTTAATTACTTAATTCTTAGCAATTAATCCATTTTCCAAGAAAGTTACGAGACAACAAATATGAAATTAATGAATTGAGACCACCATCAATCCCTTTTCTAAGAAAGTCAATAGAAGAAACAACAAATTAATCTCGTAATTAGCATAAGTAATTAAATACTAAGAATAACAATCAATTAATCAAAAGATCAAAGTAACTCTAAAAATTATGAATACAAAAAACAATGTCAAATTACAATAAAACAATTAATACATCATTGTTCAAGAAAAGAAAACAAAGTTAAAAGAAAGCACTCATAGACAAGCCTCCTTCTTCTTCCTTCGTAGATCCTCTCGTACAATTCTCCTTGATTTTGAGTGATTTGTGTTTTTGATCCGTGAATTCCTTCCTTTCCCTAGTCTTTTCCCTCTATTTATAAGTTTTAGAAGTGCCTAAATTCGTCCCTCTAGGGTTTTTGGCCAAATAAAAGTAGAAAAATACTAAAACTCTGCAAATTGTCAAAAAATGCACATGAAAATTGAGGCACCGCCTCTGTAGCAGTGCACAACTGGCGCTGTGAAACACCAGTCAAAACCAACCTTAGAGTAAGGGGGTAGGGATGCATATCATATTTTATTGCATGTTTAAATATATTTTTGTATGATTTTATGTGCTTCGGATTTGTGTTTCATAGTCTAGAGGGCTTGATTATGATTATTGAGTGAGAAGGGCAAAATGGTAATTTTTGCTTGAGGTGGAAAAAGGGAGATAGCTTTAGGGATTGAATAGGAAAATATTTTTAGGGGGAAAATAAGAATAAGAGTTATTGTGGTTTAGCGGTTGGAGCTTTGGAATTAATTCTTGAGGTCTTGGGTTCAAATTCTATCATAGGAGCTTGAGCTTGGTTAAATTTTATTTTTTCTTGGGAAGTATCATTTTCAGCCTTAGTGGTGGTTGGAGTAGGGTAGAGATGTTGTCCTATGAGAGACATGATAGGAGTCTTCAAATCCTACTCTTTTTCTCTACACAAAATTCCTAAGGGGAATTCATTTCCTCTTGATCCTTAATTTTTCCTATTTCTCAATTCATTAGTTTGTTCATTTTGTTTAAGCCAATTTTATTCTAGAAAAATTCTAGCAATGTGCGGTGGCTTTGAAGGTTTGAAATGTCTTAGTAAAAGACATCATATGGACCGAAACAATGGATGAGGGGGGAAGATTTCAAGTGAATTAAATTCCTTAGTGAACTTTCTAAAAATTCACTCTAGCTAGGTTCATTTCCCTTCATGCTTAGAACTGAAATTTTTCCAGCTTTGTGTGCCTTCAAGGTGATGAAATTCTTAACCATTATTCCCTGTCAAATGCTGCCAGAAAATGGCCCTTTTGATCAGCTTGAAATCTAAATTTTCCTGGCCATTTTCGGACTGCACAAATACTGTGCAAAACCAGAAAAATTTCTGGGCAGATTTGCAGCTTTGGAGGTTCGAAACCAAGTTGTTTTCTTCCAATTTTTGCTCAGCATCTTAGCCACGTTTTTCCTCCATAAAGTAGGATGGAAACCAGCTATGGAAGACCCCAGAAATCTCCTTCAAACTCCTTGCAAGCTAGCTGGAAGTGGCAGCCGAAACTGCCCAGGGAAAATTCCAACAAGGGCGAAAATCCTGTGCAGGATTTATTTCCAGCTTTGTTCCTAGTTCTATCCTAGCCGAAACTCCATCCCTTTTCTGCTCAAACCACCCTTAAACCTCCATTAACTGAATTCCATTATCCTCCCTATGTTCTGCAAGAAAATCCAGTCATGGCTACCAAAAAGATTTCCAAAAAAATTCTACAATCATGCCTTGATTTGGATACCAAAATTCCAGCCACCATGATTTAACAACTTTCCATAAAATATACCTCAAACAACCAGACCTTCCCTTCACCATTAGACTCCTTAATTTCGACCACCATTATCCTCCTTCAACCAGCTTTCATCCAGCTAAAATTCTGCGCAAGCAGTCGGCCATGGCAGATTTCCAAGAGCTCTTCCATAATCAAAGATATTCTTGAATATTTAGTTTTCAAATTTGCTTCATAAAAATATTCTTTAAGGATTCCAACAACTAGCCTTTCCTTTTCCCTTCCAAACCAGAAAATCCATCTACCTAAACCCTACAAAAAATCGGCAACCCTAATCCTCATAGAATTTCGGCAGCCTCCATCCAAAAGCTCTCTACTCTCTTCAACCTTCAAGAACACATAGTACACCAAGAACACCTACTCCTTCCTTTCACCTAATACCTCTCCAAATCACTTAAAACTACCTCTAAAAATTCCAAATTTCATCTATTCATTGCTGTGAGTCCATCCGTACCATTTTTAACATCAAACTCCAAAATCTAACTTGCACTTTTGAATCAAAAACCAGAAATTTTGTGAAGGCTCAAGAACACCTTCAAGGTAGGATTATTCCATCAACTTCATCTTCGCTAATCTTCAATCTCTAATGAACATATATGTGTTTAAGCATGCTAATGAGCTTTCTTCTTCTCTTTTCTCTCTCTCTCTCTCTTGGCCGAACTACTCACCTTCTTGGTCGAATGGTTCCTTCTCCATGGCCATGTTTTCTTCATCTTTGTTGGACGAATTTAGACCTCTAGGAATTGAGATCCATTCGAAAATCCTTCAAGGAATTCATCAATCAAGTAAGCCGTTTTATCCCATCTTTTAAATTCTAGATTCATGTCTCTAGGATGATGTTGATAGAAGATGGATTGCGGATAAGGTTTGAGTATATATTGTTGAGGTTGAAGCATGAATGTATGTATAAATATGAAGGAGATGGGATTTATGCATGGATGGATTATCTTGGTTGATTGTATGATGATTTGAGGTTTAATGCATGTCTCCATGTCATAGGTAGTATTTGTGATGAAGTATGCTAGAGATTATGTCACCTTTGGTGAATAGGATTTATATTCATGTTGGATTGTTGAAGCCATGATCATATTTATGCTAGTAGGGGTTAGATCATGTCTTGATAAATTTAGATCTATGCTTATATGCATGATTTGGATGATTCGATGAATTGAAGGATTATATATGTCCTTGATTGTGGTTAGCCATAGAAGTATGATCATGATCTAGTTGTCCCTAAGCTAATTTTTATTTCATAAATAAAATATTTCATAATGGGATTTTGCTAGTAATTTCCCCCAGAAAAAAAACCCTAGGAGGGGTAAATTTGGATTATTATATATAATAAGGATATTTTAGTCAAATAAATAATAGCTTTTGCTAGAAAAATAAAATATATAGATATTATATATAAAATGATAATATCAAATAAAGCCTTTTATGGAAATAATCATAATTAGTAAAATATTTATTACTAAAAATTTAATTATTATATTTTAATCAAAACCAATTAAAATTTTATTTATTATCTTTCAAGCAAGACTCATTAAAATTTATTTTCAACTAATTTTAATTATCAATTATTTTCTAGCAATTAATTATTAATAAATTATTATTTTACCTAGTACCACCTAGGACTTTTCATCAAATAAACTTTAAATTATTTTAGCAAGATTTAAACCTTCAATTTATTGTACCTATTTCCCAAACTCTAGTTATTTTAATATCAAACTAGATTTATTTTATAAACCCTTTTATTTATTATCGAGCCTTAAAGCTTGGGACACTAGGGACATGATTGTAGTAAGTTGAGTTAGTTTTATTTGTGAAAGTGAATCTTTGGTTTGAGTTTGATTGTGGTTTGTATTTACCCCATGCGGGGTTAGGTCAGCTGTTGGAGACCTTTGTTGTGAGTAAGGATCAGGTAAGCTCCTACATAAAACTTGTTTGATGAAAAATGATTTTTTTTTATGACAAGCCAAATGTAGAATGCATGGTCACTCATTTTTGTAAAGGAAATTAAGGAATATTTCCATTCTCATTTCAGACAAATAAATTATTTGCAAATCAAGGGACGGTTTTACTCAAAACCTAAAACTCTTTCTAAAATCAGTTTTGCCCCAAACTTTGGAAAACCTTAATTGCCATTTTCAAGTAGAGCTATGTTTTGTTCATTTCTCCCAAGTGGGATACGTTACGTTGAGTACTCAATAAGGGTAGGCTAATAGTACTAGTTTTGAAGAGCAAGAGTGAGTCTTCTGGCAGGAGGCCACCTCCAAAAGATAAGCTCAACTTAGAGAAACGTCAGTACTACTTAGTCATGCTGGTCCAAGCTAGCAGTGTTCTTTTCAGTCAAGTGACTGTGTTTTGCCGGAATGGATACCCAGTTATTGTTTAGGTATAGAGAATAAGGAGTATCTTACCCGGTAGGCCGATCACCTACCTTTTGTCAGTCTGCACAAAGTGTGACATTCTGACCGGCAGTATGCATAAAGTGTGGCATACTGACCGTGTGGACATGGGGCCCAACGTGTGGTAACCCATTACCACCTTTTTTTAGTGGTTGATTTTATTGTACCTGTATGGTTTGAAAGCTAAAATGCCACTCTTGTTTTTTAACATCATTCATGGCTTGCTAGTATTTCTTTTGTCAGTCTGCACAAAGTGTGGCATTCTGACCGTTGTATAGTTATGGGGCCCAATGTGTGGTAACCTATAACCACCTTTTGAGTGGTTGATTTTATTATGCACTTGTATGGTTTCAAAAAGAGGAAAACACTACTCTTGCTTTTGACTAATGTTTATTGCTTGCCAATATCTCTCTTACAAAGATTTTACACTTTGCATCCACGAACTATTTTCATTGAACACCCAAAGCACACACGGACTTATTGAGATTTTTGTCTCATCACCTTTTTACCATAATTTCAGGCTGATCCTGCTGTAGGGATGAGTAGCTAGTGTTATCTGCCTTAGAAGAAAATGTTGTCTTTTATTTTTATGTATTGCTTTGGGCAGTTGAGAGTGGATGATTTTATTTGTGGATTTGTTTCTCTTTTGGGATTTCATGGTTTTATTCGTAGATTTATTCTTGGGTTATAATAAATTTTAAGTTAAGTTATTATTTTTATTGTGATATTTTATTTATGTGACCTAGTTATAACGACCCCTTATCCTTTGGACGGGGCGACATCCCCGGCCCTGTTGGGCCTAGGTAGCGGGGTGTTACAGGCGCCGCCTGACCTGCCTAGGGCCAGTGCCGGTTGTGGTCTGTTTCTCCATCCATTCACTGATTTTTCTTGATTTTTGTGCTAATTCTTCCAGATTGCAGTCGGCGCCGCCTCTGGGCTTCCAACCGGCGCCGGCTGTGTTCTGTTCAGTTCCAGTTTTGTCGATTTTTCATTGCCTCGAAAAGTGTACCAGTAGCACATGGCCAACGCTGCTTCTGCTGTCCTGACTAGCGCTGCCTATATTCTGTTTAGCAACGATTTTATCTTATTTTATCCCTAAAATTTGAAATAATGTACAAAATACCTTTTCAAGAGTAAAATCTCAAATATGAAGAAATATGACCAGTTCTTGTACAAAATGTATCACAAAACGACCTCAAAAAATTAGGAAATATATGATTAATTTAGGCCCTATCATGAAGAAAATTTGATCAACCAATATCTCTCATTTCTAGATAAACTTCTAGATTAGATGACATTTTCTCTCAATGTCCTTGCTTTCCTATGGTTCCTTAGTTCCATGCATTGTGACATAGTTCCAAAATTATCACAATATATGATAATAGGCCTGTCCATTTATGGCACAACGCAAAGTTCTGTGAGGAGTTTCCAGACCCAAACCTATTCTTTTGAAGCTGCTATGTACTTAGCTTCCATAGTAGAATCAGCAATATAAGATTACTTAACACTTCTGCATGAAATAGTCGCTTCAGATAAAGTGAAAACAAATCCACTAGTGAATTTTCTTTCATCATTATCTGCCTAGAAGTCTGAATCAGTATAACCCATAGGAACTAAATCATAAGCTTTATAAACAAGCATATAATCCCTTATTCCCCTCAAGTACTTGAGTATATGCTTCATAGCTTGCCAATATTCTTTCCTACAGTTTGACTGATAGCTACTAACGATACCAACGACAAAATACATATCTGGTCTTGTACAAAGCATAGCATACATGAGACTTTTCATTGCCAAAATATAGGGAATCCTACTCATTCTTTTATTTTCTTTCTATGTCGTAGGATACTATTTGGAAGATAAGGTCCATCCATGTCTAAAGAGTATGATTGCTCTTTTATACTGATCTATACTAATCTTAGCTAATATCTTGTCAATATAAGCATATTAAGATTAACTTAACATTCTTTGCTTCCTATCTGTAAGAATTTTTATACCAAGAATATAACTAGCTTCTCCAATATCTTTCATTTAATTAGATTTGATAACTAAACATTTATAGATGACAATGTCCCTACATTATTCTCAATAAGTAGAATATCATTTACATAAAGTACCATAAATGATACATTCCCTTCTGACTTCCTATATATGCATAGTTCATCTACATTTTGTATGAAATTATAAGGCTTTATAGTCTCATCAAAACATATATTCCATGCTCATGATACTTGCTTAAAGTCCATAAATAGACTTCTTATTCTTGTAGACTATATGTTCTTTGCCTTTATAATAAAGCCTTCGGATTGGGTCATATAGATATCTTTGCTAAGATAGCTATTCAGTAATGCTATATTGATATCCATTTGTTATACCTTGTAGTTATAATGACATACAATGGCTAACAGAATGCAAATAAACTTAAGTATGACAACAGGTAAAAATGTTTCATCATAATCGATCCCTTCTTTCTGAGTATAACCTTTTGCAATCAATCTTACTTTAAAGGTTTTCACTTTTCCATTTGCACATCTCTTTTTCCTGTATACTCATACACCTAATGGGTTTAATCTCTTCAGGTACAATGATAAGATCTCAAACTTGATTGACATATATAAACTTAATCTTAGTATCCATTGCTATTTTCCATTTGTCTGTAGCAATGGCCTCATCCTATCTAGTGGGTCTTATTTTTTATGATTGGAGGTTGACTCAAAAGCTTCTCTAGTCCACCTTTTTGGAACCCTATATATCATTCCATTACAACGTGGCTCAGTCTGTATAGGAATATCTAGTTGTATCTCTTTAGGTTCTTCAATTATAGTACTAGAAGTTGAAGTGCCACTAACTTCTTTTCTAATTCCAATTTACTCAAGACTTTAGTGGATACACTTTATTCATCCTTCAAATATCTAACATAAGTACTCACAAGTACTTTTTGGTCTTAGGGATGATAAAAGCATCCACCCCTTATTTCTTTTTGGATACCTTACAAAGTAGCACAATTCTGATCTTGGGTCTAGCATACTGTCGTAAGTCAGTACATAAGCTTGGACAACTCATACTTTGAGATGATTCATATGGACTTGCATCTAGTCCACATCTCATAAGGTATCTTAGGTACTGATTTAAAAGACACCAAGTTCAGAATATATACTGTTATTTCCAGAGTATATCTCCAAAAAGAAATAGGAAGAGTTGCATGAGTTATCATACTTCTAACCATTCCATCAAAGTTCTATTTCTTCTCTCAGCTACTCCATTCTGCTATGGAGTCCAAAATGCAATTAGTTGAGATACTATTCCCTGATATACCAAGTAATCATAAAATTCACCAAAGAGATATTCTCTACTACGACCTAATATTTGCTTCTTGATTAGTTTACCTGCTTGATGCTCCACTTCAGTCTTAAACTCATTGAATTTATCAAAGGAGTTCGATTTATGCCTCATCAAGTAAATGTAACAAAAATGCGTATGATCATCTTATGAAGTATTCATACCCCCTTCTAGCTGGAGTAGACATAAGGCCACAAATATCATTATGAACTAACTTAAGTATTTTCTTAAATCTTTCCACCTTTTGAATAAAGGACCTTTTGGATATTTTACCTATAAGATAATATTCACATTGAGGCCATTTTTTCAATTTCAATGAATCCAAAGACTATTTTAGATTAACTACTGAATCCAATTAGAATTTATATATCCCAATATTAAGTGCCATAAATATGAGTTATTAGATGAGGTATTTCTCTTCTTATTATTTAGTTCAGTCTAAGTATTATTTATTTAATGACTAATATGATTACTATAGAAAAGGTTGCAGTACATGTTTTCGGAACAAATAATTTTTTCGTCTTTACTGATTGAAATACCAGAATGGAAAGAAATAAATATCCTTGATTAATCAATCTTAAAACTAAAATCAAATTATGTTTAAAACTAGAGAAGTATAAAATATATTTTATTACGAACATCTTATTACAATCAAATAAAAGCTCCAAGCCTCCCGCTGCTTCAGTCTATACTTGTGCTCTGTTGCCTACTCAAAGTCCTTGCTCTCCTCTAGTGAGTTTCCTTATCTTACTAAACCTCTACAAGGAGTTATAAATATGGTCAGTAGCTCCAAAATCAACAATCTAAGTAGATAATAATCTAACCATCAAAATAGACTCTAAATAAAGAGCAATACCTTAGGAGAACTTGGCTAAGAAGTCAGGAAAATCTTTCTTGAAGTGTCCGTTCTTGCCACACTTGAAACACTTACCTTTAGGCTTGGTGTTGAGCTTGGACGAATCCCTTAAGCTGGGCCCTTATATCGTTCTGAGCCTTCTTCTTCCTAAACTTCTTAGGGTGGGCACTAGTTCTAGAAGATGAACAAGAATGAGCAACCAAAACCTTTGACACAAGCTTTATGATTTTCTCAGTAGCCTAGAGTTCCTTCATCAACTCAGTTAAAGATATATGCAACTTATTCATGTTATAGTTTAACTTGAACAAAGAACATGAGACTAGAAAAGTCTAAAAAACCATGTTAATTTTCCTCTCAGTATCAATTTTTATACATGTTGTAATGTATGCCCAAAACGAATTATGTATTTTTGTATTTTGAGAATTAATAAAATATTTCATTCATTAATGTATGTTTATTTACATATATTTGTACATTGAAGTCGAAGTATATTAGTAAATGATCTACGTGATTGGGTCGTGCTTTCATAGAAAAGTATAAATCATGGACTACTAATATGCAAGTAAAAATATTCTTGATTAATTGATGAAGTTGAGAACTTCATCAAGATTTAAATCATTACACTATTGCTTCTAAATGGGGAATGGTTTACCTTTGACCAGTGAGTAGTCCACTCATGCTAATAGTGTAAGCGTATTTGGAATATGTAGAATTGAACTACGTGATAATAATCTTTATAAAAGTACTATAATAAATAAAGATTAGTTTATCACCACTACTATATGGATGAGTACTTTTAGACTTGAGTAAAAGTTAGTGATTTGGTGAAGTTGGACTTGTGCACATTAATGTTGAAGCTATGAAAACCACACAGAGACCATGCATGCACAGAAGACAGAGGACAAAACAGTAAAAGGACATAGAATACATAGCGGAAGAAGTTTAAAAATTTTTACCTCTACGCTTCCACTGTTTCTTTGGCTGTGAAGGTCTCGACTGAATGACAGGGGTCACCTCTCCCTGATTTATAGATGCCTCCAATTCAACTCCTATGATTCTCCCACTTCTCCGTGGCATAAACGCTGAAGCTCTTTAAGAACTCAGAATATTCCACCACCCAATATACGTTGGTTACACAACTTAAGCGAGGAAGATCAAAGCTTCTTGATCCTTTGCTATTAATTAGCAAAATCAAGAAAATTGAAAAAGAATGAACCAAAGAGAAAAAAGAAGAACAAGGCTTCTAGTTTTTTTTCAAACGAGTATGTTCTCTATGTTCACAAAATACACAACTCCCATATGATAACCAAAACATCGGGGTATTGATATTTCAAAACACCCGAAAGCTATCAACAAAAGAGGTTTCACTTAGCTTAAACTCTTCTGTTCCATGAATTAAAAAACCTTTTGGTGCAGGCTATTGGGCCATTAAATATTTTTATTATTTTTCTTAGACCCAATGAGCCCAAAATAATAAACATTAATTATTTATTTCTGAGCCTATAAAATTAAGTCAATAAATAATTATTGAGCCCAAATAAATTAAAATAATTATTTAAGTCATTATCTAGTTTAAGCACAGGTTAATTTTCTAATTATTCGATCTGGGCTTTGACCCTGAATAATTAATTAACCAATTAAATCAGATAATAAATTTAATTTAATTCCTCTCGTTCTTTTATTTTATTACAATCTAATAATAAATTAGACTTCCTGAATAAAATAAAATCCTTTTTAACTGAGATCATTTCTTCAACCTAAAATTAAGTAGGATGTACGGGTCATTCCGAGGACCAAAAAGACACATTGCCTTGGCTACTAAAATTATCAAAATACCCATGCTATATAAATAGTTGTATTTTATATTTTAAATATTTTCTAATATCACTGTAAGAAAATATAGATCCTAAGGACAATGTCGCGTTAGCTATGTTTTCGACCTATAGGTAAAATGGTTAAAATACCCCTCTACACGTCACTGTGCATTTAGAAAGAAAGAAGTGTACTAAGACCTCTCTAAAAAGTATCTATCATCCTTAGCCTTCTAATATAATGATCCACAACTTCTCAAAAAAATTTCGCTTTCCAAGGGAGTTATCCTAAAGTAAATATCCGAGTCATGTTTCCCAGGGCCCTGGATAATTAGATTAATCGAACAACTACAAGGGGCAATATAGTGTAGAAATTATCTTGTACAAGTCTGTCTTAACTAATTAGTTACACATACCCAACATACAAGTATATTAGTCCTACTAAAGAACATCAACTATAGTATATCAAACCATACACTTCCAACTTCATCAAACCACCAACTCATACTCAAGCTATAGAGTACAAGTCCACACTGTAGCAGTAGTAGTCTAAATTTCTATCACATAGTACTTTTAGAAACCACTACTACATGTCTAGTTCTACGAATTCAAAATATGCTTCTGTTATGAAATGAGAGGACTACTTATTGCCTAAAGGTAAGCCATTCTACAATTAGAATTCATAACACAATAACCTTACCATGATGAGATTTCCATTCTCATCATTCGGTTAAGAACAATAGTTTGTGTGTTAAGTAACCCATAGTCGATACCTTACTGTGAAAGATCTCCATTCGCATGAACTATTTACTTAAAAATAATAGGTCTTTTCCAATGAAAATTGCACACAAAAGTAAAGAAGTATTCACATATAATTTCTGAGAATAATACTTTATTGATACAAGTGAAAATTACATCAGAAACCTAGTTTAAGAAGGTATACATCCCCACAATCTCCCACCTACACTCTAAGACTAAATGAGTCCATAGGTGCCCACCCCTGTGGCGTCTATATTAGGTATCTCACGCATATCATATATGGCGCAGCGGAAAAATAAGAACGAGATACCACCCCAGGATCCATATATGTGTGAAAAATAAGATATAAGGAGAACAAATGTAATAGCTTTTTACCTCTCTTTGATCGTGTGGAAAACAAAATTTTCCTTCTTCAAGTCGATGCACGATCCAGCAATCCTCTTAATCAAACACCACGAGAGTTGAATGTCCAACCACTATAATCACAGTGTGTGATTATCTCTAACAGAAATCCACACAGAGGATCACACTCAAGCACCAAGATGTTTATGTGCCAGTATAAACTAATAATGGCGACTAGGGTTTATGGTGAAGAACCACGAGAGAGAGAGAGAAGAGAGAAGTAGTCGTGTGTGCCTTAGGGTTTTTGGAGAGTTGCTTGCCGTCAATTAACCTCACCTAAGGCATTGCGTATATCTCTCATATATCACGAAAAATCACTGAAAACTGAGAATTCTAAAACAATTAGAATTCCCTAATTGTAATTGGAAACATTAAGTTCTCACAATTATAATTTAGACCATAAATTATAACTAATTATAATTTGGCCACAATAACTTCTCTTTTTCACAATGAACCCCACCATGTTATCAAATAACATCTTGAGTATATATAATTCTCTATTGTGTGTGACCTATTATGTTTCCCAGTCAATTGGCAGCGAACATGAATTAATCCAAATATCTTTGAGATTAATAATCCATAATTAATTAAAATTAATCATATCAATTCAAATCAGGATTGGTTTATTAATTCATCAATAAATAAATCCATATTCCCAGATCTTGAGCGGTATCTAACAACACATCATGATCACCCAAGAGTCTAGAAAGTCAAGTGGCTTATAAACTACAGTGCAATTAACTCCTTTCACCATACAATATCTCATTCGATTTGGAGTACGGAATTAATGCCAACTCCCTCTAGAATTAATTTTGGCCTGAATATAATAATACTTATACCAGAAACCCACTACTCTAGATGTGTATCAATTGAAACTGTTTCCATTACACAGTCCTCTTGGCCAAAAACTTCTCGAGTAGTAATTCCAACAAGTGGCCGTGACATATTCGTCCCTACTATTAGGAGTGGTGAATCCTTTATTGACCCTCTCAACTATTTTCATTTACCTCACAATGTACCCAATATCCATCCCATAGGCAGCTCTCGATCTGACTCCAGAGATTGAAAGCAAAGTACAATGCTCAGCAAATAAAGTACCTTAGAGATCACAAGTCTAATGATACTTGCACATTTGCTATATTGAGATTATATCACTAGCACTAAATAGTTATTCATGTGATTATCTCAAAGTTAGGTCATCCAATGAACTTGTTCCATTAATAAGCATTCATATGTTAACTTTGAGTATCTCAATGCTCACGGATATGAGAATCACTGCCTCATCAAATCAGGAAGTCTAACACATGCTAATCTTAACGCATTAATGATGTCCAGTCTCATTAATACTACGACTAGGGACTATTTAAGTACTAACACTATACAATATAGTAGGAATCTCATATCATGATCTCTATCATGATTTTTTAACACAGTATTGTACTAGGGACTTTATCTAACAGTTATTTTACCCAAAAGTAAACAAAAGCTACTGTAAGATAAAAAATGCCTTTTATTAAAATAAAATATGCCATATACAATGTATAAGTGATTGCCTCTAGGGCATAACACTAACAAACTCCCACTTGTACTAGAGTCAATCGTTCATGTATCTAATACCAAATGACTCAACATGCTTATCATGTTTCTTTTGGGATAGTGCTTTTGTAAACAGGTCAGCTATGTTCTCATCTGTGGGAACTCTCTCTATCTTTACATCATTCCTATCTATGATCTCTTGGATCATATGATAGCGTCGTAGTACGTGTTTGGTTCATTGGTGAGACTGTGGCTCATTTGCTTGTGCAATGGCTCCATTGTTGTCACAATACAAAGATATTGGACCAACAACAATAGGAATCACACCCAGTTTCATCACGAACTTCTTGATCCAAACAGCCTCCTTAGCTGCTTCAGAAGCAGCTATGTACTCAACTTCTGTCGTAGAGTTAACAATAGTCTCTTGTTTCGAACTCTTTTAACTTATTGCCCCTTTGCACAACGTAAACACGTATACCCGTTTATTTTCAAATCACATTCTCTATATACTAAGAGCATATCCTTAGTCCTTCGTAAGTACTTAAGGGTGTTCTTTACAGCCGCCCAATGACCCTCACCAGAATCAGATTGGTATCTGCTCATCAAACTGAGAGCATAAAATACATCGAGCTTTGTACATACATAGCGTACATGATTGATCCAACTGCCAAAACATATGGAATCTTACTCATGTGATCCCTTTCAACTTGTGTCTTAGGAGACATCGACTTTGAAAGGCTTACACCACGTGACATGGGTAAGAATCCCCTTTTAGATTGATCCATGCTAAATCTCTTTAGCACTTTATCTATGTATGTAAACTATAAAAAACCTAGCAACCTTTTAGATCTATCTCTATAGATCCTTATTCCAAGAATATAAGTTGCTTCTCTAAGGTCTTTTACGGATAATTATTTGGACAACTAAATTTTAACCGTTTGCAAGATAGGTATATCGTTTCCTATTAATAATATGTCACCTACATAAAGTAATAAGAAAACGATTGCGCTCCTACTGACCTTCTTGTATACACAAGGCTCATCCATGTTTTAAATGAAACCAAACTCTTTGATTGTTTCATCAAAATGGATGTTCCAACTCCAGGAAGCTTGCTTAAATCCATAAATGGACCTCTGTAGCTTACACACCTTTGTGTCATCACTGGATATGAAACCCTCAAGTTGTGTCATAAACACTTCCTCAGTCAAATTTTCATTTAGGAAAGCTGTTTTTACATCCATTTGCCAAATCTCATAATCATAATGAGTAGTAATGTCTAAGAGTATCCTGATGGATTTTAACATGTCTACTGGCGAGAAGGTTTCATTATAGTCAATACCATGTTGTTGATGATAACCCTTCGCCACTAGACGTGCTTTATAAGTAACTAAGTTACCATCTATATTCGTTTTCTTCTTGAAAACCCATTTGTACCTAATAGGTTTAATTCTTTTGGGTTGATCAACCAAAGTCCATACTTGATTGTCGTATGTGGAATCCATCTCTGACTTTATGGCCTCAAGCCATTTGCTAAATTCTGAACTATTCAGAACATCCTTGTAGGTAGTAGGCTCATCTTCATCTATAAGCAATACGTCATTGTGGTCACTTATGAGAAATCCATATCTCTCAGGTGCCACACGTATCCTATCAGACCTACGAGGTTCTTATGTAGTAAAAGGTTCATCTATTCTCTCAATAGATATGGGATCAGTCGGTTGATCATTGTTTGTTTGATCTTCTTGAACTTCACTAAGTTCAATTTTACTCTCACTGTCCCATTTGAGTATGTGCTCATTTTCTAAGAAGACGACATACTTCGAAACAAAAACTTTATTTTCAAAGGGTAGGTAGAAGTAATATCCAAAAGATTCTTTCAAATATCCCATAAATAAACACTTGTCAGACTTACCATCGAGTTGTCTGACTGTGGCCTTTTGACAAAGGCAGGACAACCCTATACTCGCAAGTGAGATAACTTTGGTTTCTTACCAAAGAACATCTCAAATGGGGTAAAATCAACCTATTTTGTCAGAACTCTATTTAGTATATAAACAGAAGTCTCTAGTGCATACCCCCAAAACGATTTTGGTAGGTCTGCAGAAGCCATCATGGTCTGTACCATGTCTAGAAGGGTTCGATTCCTTCTCTCAGATACACCGTTATGTTGAGGTGTATGTGGTAGAGTCCATTGAGATAATATCCCATTATCTCTAAGATAACTTAAAAACTCTTGGCTCAAGTATTCTCCTCCTCGATCAAATCTTAGAATTTTAATACTTTTGCTAAGTTATTTCTCTATTTCATTCTTGAAGTTTTTGAACTTATCAAAGGCCTCAGATTTGTATTTCATTAATTATAAATACTCGTATCGTGTGAAATCATCGATAAAGGTTATAAAATAGTTATAACTTCTTCTTGTTTGTATTGACATTGAGCAACATACATCAGAATGTATGAGTTATAATAACTCCTTGGCCCGTTCTCCTCTTCCTAAAAAAAGGAGTTTTAGCCATTTTACCTAGTAAACAAGACTCGCATGTGCCATATGATTCATAATTAAATGATCCTAAATCACCAAGCTTGTGTAACTTAGAAATACGATTTTCATTTACATAGCTCAAACGACAATGCCATAAGTAAGAGGTGTTAGAGTTATCTATTTTAGGTTTCTTATTGTTTATATTGAGAATCGAATTATCCAAGTCTAGAACATATTAACCAGAGTTGCTGAACCATAATGAATATCATTCAATGAAAAAGAACAACATTTATTCTTAAATATCAAATGAAATCCATTTAAGTCTAAACACGCAATTGAGATAATGTTTTTCATTAAAATTGGTACATAATAACAGTTTTGTAATTCTAAAATTAATCCCAAAGGCAGGTTCAGCTCGTATGTCCCCACAGCAAGTGTAACAACCTTTACCCCATTTGCAATATGTAGGTCCACGTCGCCTTTCTTTAGCCTTCTACTGCTTTTTAGTCGCTGCAAGTTATTGCACAAATGAGATTCACATCCGATATCTAATACACATATCTTATTTCTAAAGGTAGTATTTATCTCAATCATAAACATACCCGGAGTAGAAGTAGAAGTGCTTACAAGCTTCTCCTTCTGCTTCTTGTCCTTAACGATCTCCAAGTAGGCTTTGCAGTTGTGCCTCTAGTGGCCTATCTTGCCATAATGATGGCATGGGCCCTTGGAAGCAGCTTTCTTCTTCTTCACACCACCTTTGGACTTCATGGGAGCCTTCTTCTTCTTTTGAATTTTCTTCTTAGAAGAAGATTCTACCATTAAAATTGCATTGGAATCCTTCTTCATGGAGGACTCCGCAGTTTTGAGAAGATTGATCAACTCAAGAATAGTGGACTCAATCTTGTTCAACGATAGTTAATCACAAATTGTGAGAAACTATTAGACAAATATTACAGAATTAAGTCAATACTTAAGTCATGGTCCACCGCGAACCCGAGAGATCCAAGCTTCTCTATTAAGCCATGAGTGGCCATATAAGAACCCTCTGCCATTTTGCAATGGAATAGTTGCTTTGAGATCTTGTATCTCTCAGTTCTGGCTTGGGCATCAAACAACTCTCGAAGATGTAGTATAATCAATTGAACATCCATATGCTCATGCTGTTTTTGCAGCTCGGGAGTCATAGATACCAGCATAATACATTATGCTGTATCACTATCCTTCTTGTGCCTTCTGTGGACAGCATGCTCATCAGCATGAGCATCTTGAGTTGGTGGTGGCAGAATAGGAGTATCTAGCACGTAGAGCAACTTTTCCAATTTGAGAACAATTCTCAAATTTCTATACCAGTCGAGGTAGTTTGATTCATTTAACTTGTTAGTTTCCAAGATGCTACGTAGGTTTAGGTTTGTAGACATGATGCAAGTGTCCTAGATGTAAAGATAGAAAGGATTAGTTACTGTATATGCACATGAAATGCAAATAATTAGGACTTTAATTAAACGCATTTTTACTCTACTATTTTACTTCAACCAATAGCCCCCACTACTGATTCAGAAAAGCTCGTTGGAAGCTTTCCTAGTGGACCAGTATCCAAATTTCTCAAGAATAACCTTGGATTTGTCCAACAAGCTACCCTTAAGTTCATTGGTAGGTATCCAATACCAATTACATCGTATGTAACTACAGGATCATTGGGTGATTAACAGCTTTTAATCTTAAAGCCTTTTGGGCTACCCCAACTTTTCCTCTAAATTTCTTTATGCTTGAATTTGCCCAATCGAGATAAAGAATTTAGTTAAATCAGACCTATTAATCAGGAATTTAATTCTATAGCTTGAACATGCCCGATGTCAAGTAGGCTTGGGTTTGCCCAACAACCTAGTCTCGAAAAAGGACTCTTGTTCTTACTATATTAACGGAAGGAATTAGGTTTAATATTAATTGAGGGATTTGTTCCTTTTAGTGATTTCAATAAATGACATACATAAAAATCAATAAATCACATAATTGATAATCATGGTAATAAAACAATTACATGGTATGGTTATGGACTTTACCCTAAATTAATTTCTTTGAGCCATAAAAGAAATTAATATAATTAACCATATGTGTTCATATATGATTTAAGTAAAAAGTCTTACCTTCTCGCCTTGTTTTGGTTGCTATCTCCAAAATAGAATAATTTTACTACTATCTAACATATGTAAACTAATTACATAATTTCCTAAAGAGAGAAAACCTCGAGTTACATTCGAGAGGAGTTAGATGAGAAATGAATTACACAAGAATTCTAGAGAATACAGGACACGCATGCCCTATTTCATAAAAAAATCAAAATTGCAAAATGCATGAACAGATATAATTGGTTTTAGTCCATAACCATCCATCATGCCATTAATTATGCTTAAACAAAATAAACATATAATTTTTATTATTCCAAAATCACTATTTTGGAAAAAGAAAACAAATTCTAAAATCAATATTTTAGAAAAATACATTGATTTTAAATTTTTCGAATCACTATTTTGAAAAATAAAATTATTTGTCTTAAAACTAATTTTAAGAAAATGCTTTTGGGTCCCGTCTCAAGTAGCGAAAATGGCAGTCCCGTTGGCCGATCAGTCAGCGGGGGGTTAAGGGAACAGCGCCCCTTGAAAGAAAATTTTATTTTACCGCCTCTCATTATATAAGATTTTTCCCTTTCAAAATCCCTTTTTTAAAAAAAAAATAGCTAGAACGTCGCAAAAGCAAAGCAGAACCGGTGTCGATTAGTAGCCGGAGCCGATGCTGGCTGCAGTCTGGTTTTAAGGAAAAAAAATTTCTAGAAATAATTTCTGGACATCGCGAAACAGCATGGAACCAGCGACGGTTTAGAAGTCAGAGCCAGCACCGGCTGTAGTCGGGAAGAGGCGGCGATTTTCAAAAAATTTTCCAGAAACAGTTTCTGGTGACTTTTTCTTCTGCAAATTTTTAGTGAGAACAATTCTCAGTAGAGTTTTTCTGTTTTGAAGCTCAAAACAACAACTAATTTGTTAGTTTAAACAAAACAAAACAAAAAATCAAATTCACAGGATGAAACGGAGGGCAACAAACATGTCCAAGAAAACATTTTTTCTGCAAAAAAGTTCAGCACATAAAGAAAATATTTTTCGAAATATGCTGTAACTATTACACAAGCATATTGTGCTACGGACTCAACTTACAATACTCGAAACAATTTCGACTCATGTGAAAACAATTTTCACAATAAACAAAGATAAACACGAATACATGAAAACAGCTTTTCATGCTAAAACAATGTCTGCAAACCACACATAGCAAGGCTCTAATACCACTATTGGGTATCTCACGCATATCATTTATGGCGCAACGGAAAAATAAGAACGAGATATCACCCTAGGATCCGCATATGTGTGAAAAACAAGACATAACGAGAACAAAGGTAACAGCTTTTTACCTTTCTTTGATCGTGTGGAAAAAAAATTTCCTTCTTCAAGTCGAGGCGCGATCCAGCAATTCTCTTGATCAAACACCACGAGAGTTGAACATCCAACCACTATAATCATAGTGTGTGATTATCTCTAATAGAAATCCACATTGAAGATCACACTCAAGCACTAAGATGTTTATGTGCTAACAAAAACCAATAATGGCGGCTAGGGTTTATGGTGAGAAACCACGAGAGAGAGAGAGAGAGAGAGAGAATAGATAAGTAGTCGTGTGTGCCTTAGGGTTTTTGGAGAGTAGCTTGCCGTCAATTAACCTCACCTAAGGCATAGTGTATATCTCTCATATATCACGAAAAATCACTGAAAATTAAGAATTCTAAAATAATTAAAATTCCCTAATTGTAATTGGAAATATCAAGTTCTCACAATTACAATTTGGACCATAAATTATAACTAATTATAATTTGGCCACAACAACTTTTCTTTCTTGTAATTAATCGCACTATGTTATCAAATAATATCTTGAGTATATAATCCTCTATTGTGTGTGACCTATTAGGTTTCCCAATCAATTGGTAGAGAACATGAATTAATCAAAATGTCTTTGAGATTAATAATCCATAATTAATTAGAATTAATCATATTAATTCAAATTAGGATTGGTTTATTAATTCATCAATTAATAAACCCATATTCCCAAATCATGAGCAGATCTAGCAACACATCATGACCACCCAAGAGTTCAAGAAGTCAAGTGGCTTGACATGAACCCGTCAATAACAAACTATAGTGGAATTAACTCCTTTCACTATACAAAATCTCATTCAGTTTGGAGTACAGAATTAGTGCCAACTCCCTTCAGAATTAATTCTGGCCCGAATACAATAGTACTTGTACTAGGAACCTACTACTCTAGATGTGTATTAATTGAAACTGTTTCCAATACACAGTTGCCTTGGCCAAGGACTTCTCAAGTAGTAATTCCTACAAGTGACCGTGAGATATTCGCCCCTACTATTAGGAGTGGTGAATCCTCTATTAACCCTTTCAACTACTTTCGTTTACCTCACAATATACCCAATATCCATTCCATAGGCGGTCCTCGATCTAGCTCCAGAGATTGAAATCAAAGTACAATGCTCAGCAAACAAAGTACCTTAGAGATCTCAAGTCTAAAGATACTTGCACGTTTGCTATATTGAGATTATATCACTGTCACTAAATAGTTATCCATGTGATTATCTCAAAGTTAGGTCATCCAATGAACTTGTTCCATTAACAAGTATCCATGTTTTAACTTTGAATATCTCAATACTCACAAATATGAGAACTACCGCCTGATCAAATCAAGAAGTCTAATAAATGGTAGTCTTAACGCATTAATGATATCCAATCTCATTAATACTATAACTAGGGACTATTTAAGTACTAATACTATACAGTGTAGTAGGAATCTCATATCATGATCTCTATCATGATTTTCTTAACACAGTGTTGTACTAGGGACTTTATCTAACAGTTATTTTACCCCAAAGTAAACAAAAGATACTGTAAGATAAATAATGCCTTTTATTAAAATAAAATGTGCCATATACAATGTACAAGTGATTGCCTCTAGGACATAACACTAACAGTCTTAGTGTCTTCTAAAGACTCTTTCAGCCAAAGGCTTGGTGAAAGGATCTGCTAGATTGTTCTCCAAGACAATATGTTCCACCACGACTTCCCATCTCTGGATGAAATCCCAGATTAGATAGTACTTCCTCTCAATGTGCTTTCCCTTTTTATGGTTTTTAGGTTCATTAGATTGTGAGACTGCGCCAATGTTGTCGCAATACATCACAACTGGCTTGTTCATCTGTGGCACGACTCCAAGTTCTAGAAGAAAATTCCAGAGCAAAAATGCTTCCTTAGATGCCTCCAAAGGTGCCACATACTCTGCTTCCATGGTTGAGTCAGCTATGCAAGATTTATTTGATACTTCTTCATGAAATAGCTCCTCTAAACAAGTTAAAGACATATCCAGTAGTGAATTTTTTCTCTCATCCTAATCCGTCTAGAAATCTGAGTTCGTGTATCCTGCAAGAACCAAGTCATCAACCCTATAAACAAGTATATTGTTGGGTATCTCAGGCTCGTATTCTATACGGTGCAGCGAAAAATAAATCAAGATACCCTCTCATGACTCTTCTATGTGTGGAAAACAAGACATAACAACAATAAAGGCAACAACTTTTACCTTTGGGTAATCGTACGAAGAATAAAATTTTCTTCTTCAAGTTGAGGCGCGATCCAACAATCCTCGTGATCAACCTCCACATGAGTTGAACGTCTACCCACTATAATCACAATGTGTGATTATCTCTAATAGTAATCCACACAGAGGAATACTCAAGCACCAAAATTTCTGTGCTAGCAAAAATTAATGGCGGATAGGGTTTTTCCTTCAAGAAGAAAAACGAGAGAAAGAGAGATCGTGTGTTGTTTTTCAGCTATTGGCTAGGGTTTTTCGTGTGTTATTAGCTACTATATATCACACGAAATTCCCTTCCCAAAACTAAAAATTCTAATCCTATTAGAATTCCCGAATTATAATTGGAAACATCAAGTTCTCACAATTACAACTTGTACCACAAATTATAACTAATTATAATTTGTCCACAACAACTTTGCTTTCTCTCAATTAACCCTACTATGTTATCAAATAGCATCTTGAGTATATAATCCTCTATTATGTATGACCTATTAAGTTTCCCGGTCAATTGGTAGTGAACATGAATTAATCCAAACGTCTTTGAGATTAATAATCCATAATTAATTAGAATTAATCCTATTAATTCTAATCAGGATTGGTTTATTAATTCATCAATTAATAAACCTATATTCTCAGATCATGAGCGGTATCTAGCAATACATCATGACCACCCAAGAGTCCAGGAAGTCAAGTGGCTTGACATGAACCCTTCAATAACAAACTTCAGTGCAATCAACTCATTTCACCATACAATATCTCATTCGATTTGGAGTACGGAATTAGTATCAACTCCCTCCAGAATTAATTCTAGCCCGAATATAATAGTACTTGTACCAGGAACCCACTACTTTAGCTGTGTATCAATTGGAACTGTTTCCAATACACAATTGCCTTGGCCAAGGACTTTCGAGTAGTAATTCCTACAAGTAGCCGTGAGATATTCGCCCATACTATTAGGAGTGGTGAATCCTTTATTGACCCTCTCAACTATTTTCATTTATCTCACCATGTACCCAATATCCATCCCATAGGCAGCCCTCGATCGAGCTCCGATGATTGGAATCAAAGTACAAGGCTCAGCAAACAAAGTACCTTGGAGATCTCAAGTCTAAGAATACTTGCACGTTCACTATATTGAAATTATATCACTGGCACTAAATAGTTATCCATGTGATTATCTCAAAGTTAGGTCATCCAATGAACTTGTTCCATTAACAAGTATCCATGTTTTAACTTTGAATATCTCAATACTCACAAATATGAGAACTACCGCCTGATCAAATCAAGAAGTCTAATAAATGGTAGTCTTAACGCATTAATGATATCCAATCTCATTAATACTACAACTAGGGACTATTTAAGTACTAATACTATACAGTGTAGTAGGAATCTCATATCATGATCTCTATCTTGATTTTCTTAACACAGTGTTGTACTAGGGACTTTATCTAACAGTTATTTTACCCCAAAGTAAACAAAAGATACTGTAAGATAAATAATGCCTTTTATTAAAATAAAATGTGCCATATACAATGTACAAGTGATTGCCTCTAGGGCATAACACTAACAGTCTTAGTGTCTTCTAAAGACTCTTTCAGCCAAAGGCTTGGTGAAAGGATCTGCTAGATTGTTCTCCAAGACAATATGTTCCACCACGACTTCCCATCTCTGGATGAAATCCCAGATTAGATAGTACTTCCTCTCAATGTGCTTTCCCTTTTTATGGTTTTTAGGTTCATTAGATTGTGAGACTGCGCCAATGTTGTCGCAATACATCACAACTGGCTTGTTCATCTGTGGCACGACTCCAAGTTCTAGAAGAAAATTCCAGAGCAAAAATGCTTCCTTAGATGCCTCCAAAGGTGCCACATACTCTGCTTCCATGGTTGAGTCAGCTATGCAAGATTTCTTTGATACTTCTTCATGAAATAGCTCCTCTAAACAAGTTGAAGACATATCCAGTAGTGAATTTTTTCTCTCATCCTAATCCGTCTAGAAATCTGAGTTCGTGTATCCTGCAAGAACCAAGTCATCAACCCTATAAACAAGTATATTGTTGGGTATCTCAGGCTCGTATTCTATACGGTGCAGCGAAAAATAAATCAAGATACCCTCTCAGGACTCTTCTATGTGTGGAAAACAAGACATAACGACAATAAAGGCAACAGCTTTTACCTTTGGGTAATCGTACGAAGAATAAAATTTTCTTCTTCAAGTTGAGGCGCGATCCAACAATCCTCGTGATCAACCTCCACATGAGTTGAACGTCTACCCACTATAATCACAATGTGTGATTATCTCTAATAGTAATCCACACAGAGGAATACTCAAGCACCAAAATTTCTGTGCTAGCAAAAATTAATGGCGGATAGGGTTTTTCCTTCAAGAAGAAAAACGAGAGAAAGAGAGATCGTGTGTTGTTTTTCAGCTATTGGCTAGGGTTTTTCGTGTGTTATTAGCTACTATATATCACACGAAATTCCCTTCCCAAAACTAAAAATTCTAATCCTATTAGAATTCCCGAATTATAATTGGAAACATCAAGTTCTCACAATTACAACTTGTACCACAAATTATAACTAATTATAATTTGTCCACAACAACTTTTCTTTCTCTCAATTAACCCTACTATGTTATCAAATAGCATCTTGAGTATATAATCCTCTATTATGTATGACCTATTAAGTTTCCCGGTCAATTGGTAGTGAACATGAATTAATCCAAACGTCTTTGAGATTAATAATCCATAATTAATTAGAATTAATCCTATTAATTCTAATCAGGATTGGTTTATTAATTCATCAATTAATAAACCTATATTCCCAGATCATGAGCGGTATCTAGCAATACATCATGACCACCCAAGAGTCCAGGAAGTCAAGTGGCTTGACATGAACCCTTCAATAACAAACTTCAGTGCAATCAACTCATTTCACCATACAATATCTCATTCGATTTGGAGTACGGAATTAGTATCAACTCCCTCCAGAATTAATTCTAGCCCGAATATAATAGTACTTGTACCAGGAACCCACTACTTTAGCTGTGTATCAATTGGAACTGTTTCCAATACACAATTGCCTTGGCCAAGGACTTTCGAGTAGTAATTCCTACAAGTAGCCGTGAGATATTCGCCCATACTATTAGGAGTGGTGAATCATTTATTGACCCTCTCAACTATTTTCATTTATCTCACCATGTACCCAATATCCATCCCATAGGCAGCCCTCGATCGAGCTCCGATGATTGGAATCAAAGTACAAGGCTCAGCAAACAAAGTACCTTGGAGATCTCAAGTCTAAGAATACTTGCACGTTCACTATATTGAAATTATATCACTGGCACTAAATAGTTATCCATGTGATTATCTCAAAGTTAGGTCGTCAAATGAACTTGTTCCATTAACAAGTATCCATGTGTTAACTTTGAGTATCTCAATACTCACGGTTATGAGAAGCACCGCCTGATCAAATTAGGAAGTCTAACACATGCCAGTCTTAACGCATTAATGATGTCCTGTCTCATTAATACTATAACTAGGGACTATTTAAGTACTAACACCATTCAGTGTAGTAGGAATCTCATATCATGATCTCTATCATAATTTTCTTAACACAGTGTTGTACTAGGGACTTTATCGAACAGTTATATTACTTAAAGTAAATAAAAGAAACTACAAGATAAATAATGCCTTTTATTAAAATAAAATGTATCATATACAATGTACAAGTGATTGCCTCTAGAGCACAATACTAACAAACTCCCACTTGCACTAGAGCCAATCATTCATGTATCTAATACCGAATGACTCAACATGACAATCATATTTCTTTTGAGACAGTGCTTTCGTAAGCGGGTCAGCTATGTTCTCATCCATGGGAACTCTCTCTATCTTTACATCATTCCTATCTATGATCTCCCGAATCAGATGATAGCGTCACAGTACGTGTTTGGATCGTTGGTGAGACTGCGGCTCCTTCGCTTGTGCAATGGCTCCGTTGTTGTCGCAATACAAAGTTATTGGACCAACAACACTAGGAACTACACCCAGTTCCGTCACGAACTTCTTGATCCAAACAGCCTCCTTAGCTGCTTCAGAAGTAGCTATGTACTCAGCTTCTGTCGTAGAGTCGGCAATAGTCTCTTGTTTGGAATTTTTCCAACTTATTGCCCCTCCGCACAACGTAAACACATAGCCGGATTGTGATTTGAAGTCATCTTTATCAGATTGAAAACTGCATCAGTATACCCGTTTAATTTCAAATCACCTTCTCCATACACTAAGAATATGTCATTAGTTCTTCGTAAGTACTTAAGGATGTTCTTTACAGCCCACCAATGACCCTCACTAGGGTCAGATTAGTATCTGCTCGTTAAACTGAGAGCACAAGATACATCGGACCTAGTACATACCATAGCATACATGATAGATCCAACTACCGAAGCATATGGAATCTTACTCATGTGATCCCTTTCAACTTGTGTCTTGGGAGACATCAACTTTGAAAGGCTTACACCATGTGAATGAGCAAGAATCCCTTTTTGGATTGATCCATGCTAAACCTATTTAGCACTTTATCTATGTATGTAGACTGTGAAAGACCAAACAACCTTTTGGATCTATCTCTATAGATCCTTATTCCAAGAATATAGGTTGCTTCACCAAGGTCTTTCATGGAGAATTGTTTGGACAACCAAACTTTATCCATTTGCAAGACAGGTATATCGTTTCCTATTAATAATATGTCGTCTATATAAAGCAGTAAGAAAACGATTGCACTCCCACTAACCTTATTGTATACACAAGACTCATACATATTTTGAATGAAACCAAACTCTTTGATTGTTTCATCAAAATGGATATTTCAACTCCTACAAGCTTGCTTAAGTCCATAAATAGACATTTGCAGCTTACACACCTTTGTGTCATCACTGGATATGAAACCCTCAGGTTGTGTTATATACACTTCCTCAATCAAATTTCCATTTAGGAAAGCTGTTTTCACATCCATTTGCCAAATCTCATAATCATAATGAGCAACAATGGCTAGGTAACTAAGTCAATACCATGTTGTTAACGATAGCCCTTCGCCACTAGTCGTGCTTTATAGGTAACTAAGTTACCATCCATGTCCATTTTCAACTTGAAAACCCACGTGCACCCAATAGGTTTAATTCCTTTGGGTGGATCAACCAAAGTCCATACTTAGTTGTCATACATGGAATCCATCTCTGACTTCATAGCCTCGAGCCATTTGTCAGATTCTGAACTATTTAGAACATCCTTGTAGGTAGTAGGCTCATCTTCATCTATGAGCAATACGTCATTGTGGTCACTAATGAGAAATCCATATCTCTCAGGTGCCATGCGTATCCTACTAGATCTACGAGGTTCTTGTATATTAGAAGGTTCATCTATTCTCTCAATAGATATGGGGTTAGACAATTGATCCTCGTTTGTTTGATCTTCATGAACTTCACCAAGTTCAATCTTACTCCCACTATCCCCCTTGAGCATGTGCTCCTTCTCTAAGAAGACAGCATGCTTCGAAACAAACAATTTGTTTTCGGAGGGTAGATAGAAGTAATATCCAAAAGATTCTTTCAGATATCCCATAAACAAACACTTGTCAGACTTATTATCAAGTTTGTCTGATTGTGGCCTTTTAACAAAGGCAGGGCAACTCCATCCTCGCAAGTAAGATAACTTTGGTCTCTTACCAAAGAACATCTCAAATGGGGTAGTATCAACCGATTTTGTTGGAACTCTGTTTAGTATATAAACAGAAGTCTCTAGTGCATACCTCCAAAATGATTTTGGTAGGTCTACAAAAGCCATCATGGTCCGTACCATGTCTAGAAGGGTTCAATTCCTTCTCTCAGATACACCATTATGTTGAGGTGTATGTGGTGGAGTCCATTGAGATAATATCCCGTTATCTCTAAAATAACTCAGAAACTCTTGACTCAAGTATTTTCCTCCTCAATCAAATCTCAGAGTCTTAATACTTTTGCCAAGTTGTTTCTCTATTTCATTCTTGAAGTCTTTGAACCTTTCAAATGCCTCAGATTTGTATTTCATTAAATACAAATACTCGTATCATAAGAAATCCACTACTAAAAATTCAGGGTATTTGATGGTCCAGCCGTCGTATTAGCCAAATACGACGACTAAACGACGATTTGACAGCCGTCGTATTTGATCTCGTCGTTTTTGCTCAACAACGGCTACAAAATCGTCGTATTAGGCTAATACGACAGTTTTACAGCCTTCGTATTTGTTCTCATCGCTTTTGCTTTCCGTGGTCATTTTTTGCGACGGTTTTCAAAAACCGTCGCTTTTGGTCCCCAAATACGACGGCCACATGACCGTCGTATTTGTTCACAGTCAAATACGATGGCAACTGAGCCGTTATATTTGTTCCAGTCAAATACGACGGATGCTCATCCGTCGTATTTGACCGGAACAAATACGACGGCTCAGTTGCCATCATATTTGATTGCCTCAAGCTAAAACGACGGTTGCAGCCGTCGTATTAGGCCTAATTTGCTTTGTAAATCATTTTTTATTTGGTCAAAATCCTGTACACATACAATTTAAAGCCAAATGTAATAAAATCAATGAATTCAACACCAAATATAACAAAACACAATCTCCTCATTGCCAAACTCAAAAGCAATATCCTCAGTAGACAAATACAAACAAGTATATCCTCAGTATACAGAAGCTGTAGTACAAATACAAATTAGTACAAAATAAAAATGTCAGTCATCATGACGGATAGGTTGGCCAGGATCACTCGATCTAACAGGCAGAGAAGTGGAACCAACACCAGGAGATGCCGTAGAAGCACTAGATGGAGGTATAGGTAGTACATCAAATGCGCCTGCATCCAATCTACGCGCTAATGCTTCCATGGTAGTCCAAGCGCAGCTATACGTGACTCGTAAGCCTCTCGCTCACGCCGCATCTCGACTCGCATTTCAGCTTGCATAGTATCTCGCATACTCGCATACGTGCCTCAACCTCAATCCTGACGACCTCCTCAACATTTGCTGCAGAACTTGATGATTGACCAACTGACGTTGGTGTTGGACCCTTTCCTTTACACCTAACATGACCTCTTGTTTCTGGACCGAACAATCGCCGAAATATATGATCCTTTGCTTCCTCTGTGCGCTCGCACTCGTGCAATGCCTCGCCACTGTCTCCAATCGGTTCTACAAAATTAAGAAATATTATATCAAATTTATATTAGGTTAATATAATGTCGTAATTATATTTTAATAACTCAGAAAAATCAGCATGTGAATATAACTTACAATCATCTCTGCAGTCAAACCATCAGCCTGCCGACCGTGCCACCTTCGTGTGGCAAGGAACATATCATATTGTGATGTCGGTTGGCCTTGTGAGGTCATCTGTAAAGACGTGTCAAAAATTTCAAGCAAAGTAGATAAATTTCATCCGAATAGTGTATAACATAAACTAAATACCCGATCCTCGTATAACGTAATGTGGCATTCTTCCTGTGACCGGTGGATATGCCAAATGTGATCGATTTTGTCTATTCCGCTCGGCCTCCATCTGTGATTAATTATAATAGTTAACATATAAAAAATTTAAACAAGTTCTACGACATAAAAGTAGTCAACTTCTATGGTACGACCTGTGTATTCTCCAAACGCCAGTAATCAACTAACATCCTCCACTGATTTTCGTCAACCTGTTTATCTTGACAAATAATAGGCTATGTATTGAACTGGAAAGGAACGTAGTATTTTTGTTTTAACTTCGACTTAAAATCCTTCCATGCTGCGCATATCATCTTCATTGTGACACTACGTCCTTCTGGTGGCATCATGGTGTTGTCCTTGTACAAATTTTAACAAATAATTAAATAAAGAAAATATTAATTTTTGAAGAAAACACTCTTGGCTATGTTAGAATAAAATTAGTTACATGTATTTCTTGCCAAACTTCGTCCTTGAGGCTCTGAGGTATGAAATGCCAATCCCTGTAATTCAGAGGGAACCTATTGCTTATGTGTGCAAAATAGCCCACCACTGAACTATAACGAGATGCATCTAACCCAACAAGCCCTCCGTGTTGGTTAACACCAACATTGTACTTTCGAAACCCTGGCTCACCCCATCCGGAAGGTAACTTTCCACCCCCGCGAGAACTCCTCACTGTGGAATCTACAAAATATCAACAAACTTATTAATTAAAATATCAACAGACATATCATAATATTTACTTCATATTAACTTAGCACACCTGAGGCACTAAGGTCTGAGGAAGAAAGTCCTGTGCCACTGGGACCTACATCAGAAGTGGGTATACATGTGGCATGATTAGATTCCTAATCCGTGGAACCTGTGCGAACACTTGCATGTGATCTCTCGTCCAACCTCGAGTGCCGGAGCCGGTGTCTCCGTACACCGTGAGGTACTAGCGCCCGATCTTGCGGCAGCTATGGCATCCCGCATCGATCCCCGTCGGGCACGCTTGTTTACCATCTGCAAAATAAAAATATTTAACATTGAGTAAAAGATTTTAACAACCGCAAGCACATTTAGTACATGATTAAGTGATTTAAGTACATTTAAATTGCAGGGTGTATTCTTCTTCCATCTAAATCTACTTCCTCCCCGTAAATTCCATCTCTAACCCATACGGCATCTACTTCGCGCGAAACCGGACGAGAATCTAACTCGCTGCACAGAAAAGTTTCTAGATCCTGGTCCCTTGAATACACATCATAATTATCCCTTCTCATCATTGGCATTACCACATGCCAATCTCTTTCTTTAGGACAACGAGAAAACCAAACTTATTCAGCTTGGTTTGCTAGTATGAATGGCTCATCCATCTCTTCATTTTCCCGGTACAACAAACGGTCCAGATTCACCAAAGTAAACTTTAGTTCGTCAACTCTAACACCTCGATGAACATCAATCCAATCACATTTGAATAACAGAAATTTCAGTTCACTACTATATCGGATCCTTATAATATCGTAAGCACTCCATAGTAGTTGACACCAGCTGCTACAGGATTCATATCTCTTGGACTGGAATAACTTGTAGTATCAGCTTTACACATGACGCTAGAATTTTGGGTTGACTTGTTAGCCTCATATGTTATTGTACGAAATCGGAAGCCATTCACGTTGCATGCATTGTAGCGCAGCCCTTGATTGAAAGGACCATTTGCAAGCTTTTTAACTTCAGTAGGAATATCAGGGCATTCTTCATTTTCATCAACCTATAATAAATATAAGTGTTATTACAACTAATTGTTGTCGAGGAAAACTTGCTATATTGTGTTTGTTTTTACTTACATAATGACTGAGCCAACTGTGAAACGTTTGAGAATGAATACGTTGTCTGTCATGTAACCGAGATCTTGGATGCTCTCTATTTATGACAGACATGTGAAGACTGCAAGTAGAACACACGTCAAACTTTAGAAGTTATAATGAAAGAAGCATAAAAAATGAAGGACAATGGGCTGAAAGGAAAACTAACTCTCTATAAGGTTTAAGGATGTCAGAGTTGGCTAAAACCCACCGATGTGCTTGCATCAATGTTAAACGATCAAATATTACATCAATCCCTTTTCCAACCGGTTTACCCATCGGGTTGTCATCATCAACATATCGTGGAGGCCTATTCTCTTTGCTCTCAACATCATCTAAATATCTCGACACGAATGTCATACATTCTTCCATTAAATATCCACCGGCTATCGAACCTTCGTGTCTAGCACGATTGCGCACGTAACACTTGAGAGTTTTCAAGTATCTTTCAACCGGAAACATCCATCGACATTGAACTAGACCAGCTAATAATGCATCATCGGCCAAATGTATCGGTAAATGTTCCATTATATCAAAAAAACTAGGGATGAATGTCTTTTCAAGAAGACAGAGTGTAACTGCGAAACGATCTTGCATATACTCGAGATGCCTCTCTTTGTTGACTTTAGAACACAACTCGCCTAAAACATGAAGCAATCTCAATCAAAAGTTGCACTACATTCTTGGGCAAAGTTGTGCGGGTCGCTAACGGGATTAACTCGCTGAGTAAAATGTGGGAATCATGACTCTTCAAGCCTCCTAAAGTCTTTCTCCTCATGTTTACCCGTCGAGAAATATTAGAACAATAGCCATCGGGGACTCTCAATTCCTTCAATACCGTCAAAAAACTTCAACTTCCGACCGACTCATTGTGTAAGGAGCTGGTGGCAAACCGTATCCGGTCCCGGACGGTTTTAAAATTGGATGTAAAGACTTTCTAATATTCATTGCCTCGCAGTGTCTTGACGAGCTTTGAAGTTATCTTTTGAAGAAGTACTGTCACCCAAGTATTGTAAACAACAGATTATCTCGCAAAATTTTTCTCAATATGCATCGGGTCCAAGTTGTGCCTCATCAAATTACTCTCCCAATATGGCAACTCCCAAAAAATACTCTTCTTCTTCCAATTATAAGAATTTATGCCAAACTTCCATTCGTAGTTAGTCTGTATTCTAATTCTCATATCATCTACAACATATTCTGTTAAACAACCCTGAAGATGTGTCAAAATTTCTGTTCTCGTACTCCTTTTTGGTGCTTGTCGTAATTCCATTCCACCATAGAAAGAAACTTTATCCCTACGGAGCTTATGTGATGGTTGAAGAAATCTACGATGATGTAAGAAGCAATATTTACCACCATTAGGCAAACGGTAAGACAAACAGTTGATACCGCATATCGGACAAGCTCGCTGGTTATGAACACTATAGCCAGAGAGATTACCATACGCTGGAAAATCACTTATGGTCCACATAATAGCTGCACGCAGACGGAACATCTCTTTTGCCTCAGCATCATAAGTAAGCACACCGTCAAGCCACAATTGTTTTAACTCCTCGATCAATGGTTGTAAAAATATGTCAATTTTGTTTCTCGGACTCTTCGGGCCATCGATAAGAGTTGACAGAATAAAATAAGGTTGCTTTATGCATAGCCATGGTGGCAAATTGTATGGTATTAAAACAACTGGCCAAGTACTATGTGGTATATGCATATTTGAAAACGGACTAAATCCATCCGAAGCCAATCCAAGTCTAACATTCCGACAATCACTTGCAAATTCCAAATTTAACTCATCAAACTTTCTCCAATCCTTAGAATCAGCTGGGTGTCCGTAGACTCCATCTTTCACGCGATATTCGTGATGCCACCTCATAAGGGATGCAGTTTTGCGAGACATGAACAATCGCTTCAATCTCAGAGTCAATGGAAAATACCTAACACGTTTGCATGCAACTGTACTACCCTCTTTCTTGTACCTCGGAGCATTGCATACCTCACAAAGTTGTGCGGCCTTATTTTACCCTCTGTATATTATGCAATTATTTGGACAAACATCCCAGACTTTGCATTCCATTCCTAACACATTCGTTATCTTACTAGCCTCGTAGTAATTCTTGGGAATTTTCACTCCCATCTCACTAAAAGCATCCGTTAGAAGCTCAAGTAGCATATCAACTGACTTGTTCGACCACCCATTCAGGACTTTTAAATGTAACAATCTCATAATGAATGAAAGTGAAGAAAATTTAGTACAACCGGGATACAATTCTATATTAGCCTCTCCCAACAATTCATGTATCTCTCTCAAATCATCGAGCTCTTCAGCTTGCATTATCCAAGTCACTAATGCCACCAATTTCTTGAAGCATCCTAGCCATATCATCCCCATGTTCGTTTTCAGTCGAAGGGATGTTGCTAGGTGTATTGCAAGAAGATAAGTATGTTTCCCCATGAACAACCCACTTTTTGTACCAACGCATGAAACCCCACATTTGGCAATGTCTGTTTGACATCGATTGTACTATAAAGATACCTATTCTGGCACTTCATACAAGGACAATGGATTTTGGATCCATTAGGTTTGTCTCTTAATGCAAATTCTACAAAGGCATCCAAACCTTTATTATATTCATCACCTAAACGGTCTTGTAAGTAAATCCACGATCGGTCCATCTTCCTATTCATTTATCCATATTTTTAGTCGATCTACAAGTTTCGTTACGATAAACATATTCAAGAATGAATGGAAAATAAGGGAAATGATAAAATGGAAATAGGTCAAGAATTCAATCCCCATCAAATTAGTGTTCATTCTCCTTTTTAGTAGTGGAAATGATAAACATAGTTTTAGTAGTAGTTAAAACAAATAAATACACTCCTTGAGAGTTTTTAAAAGAGAGAAAATAAAATATTTAATTAATCAAGATATCTTGGAACGCCAAAATCCTCTGCCTCAAAAGAAAAAAAGTGTCTACTTAAACAAATAAGCTACTTAAAAAATACTTTAAAAAATCTACTTAAAAAATCAAGATAAACATACCACATATTTAGTAAATTATCGACTTAAAAAAATAAAATTATTTGTAAAAAATTTTCTCATAAAACTATTTTATTCAGATTCTTTGAAAAAAAAATTTGACAGAGTTTCCCCTATAAAATGAATATTTTCCAGGCACTAGGCCACCTCAAAATGCGCAATTATGCAATTCAACCAATAAAAAACTCATAAAACCATCCAACCATTCAATCATGTTTATAACAAACCTCTATATACAATGAAACAAAACTTAAGCTCTATATTCAAAGTCATTGTCAAAATCCTACATTGCTATTATCATTATCATCATCCCAACTTGACATAATTTCTCACCATGAAATCTCTACCAAATACAAGTCCTATCGATTCTCTTGTTTAACAAATAATTATTGACAACACCTGTGCAATGCCATAGTACATTTATACAAACTTTGCATGGACACCGAACCCTTTGGTATATTTTTTAGATTATCTATCATCAACATAAAGAAGAGTGCTACTGCTGTAAAAGATGTTCTGATGAAAGATTTGTTGTAACTAGATCAATAGAGCCATGATTTATATACTAAAAAGAAACTTTCTTAAAGGCATGGGCATTTTTTCTTAAAGTTGCAAGAGTAATTCATGATGTGAAGCAAGTGAGCATGAATGCACCTAATTTCAGCAATGAGCTATGGAATTTAAGAGCCATATGAAGCTTCTTTAGATCCTCAAATAATTTGATAGAATGCATGCAACAAAGGTCAGAAGTGCTAAGGGCTTAATGGGTTTAAATCTGTATACCTATTAGAGTTGATCTAAGAATTGAAATTTCATCTGATGGAACTTTGAATACAGGCTTCTTGTTGGTCTAGTGACCTACTTCAGGGGACATTCGGGGTACATTTTTTGGTATGAAGCTGCAAATCATATACCATTACAGTTGGGTGGATTGGAAAAATAATAAGAAAAAGATCTTCCAGTAAAACACTAAATTCCTTGCATCCTAACAATTGATTTATATAGTTCTCTCACTATTTAATTTTCATCCATAAAACTATTTTATTCAGATTCTTTGAAAAAAATTTGAGGGATTTCCCATTTAAAATTCATTTGATGGTATATGATTAGAATCTATTATTCGGCTTAATTTTATCAGCCATTCTATTTGAGCTCCTGTTTTCATTTTCTGTCAACACTTTCAATCTTCAAAATATTGACAGTCATCATGGATGTTACTTGAACTCAACCTCACTATCCTCAAGAAAATTAGTGATATGGGTGACACTTTATTGATGAGGGACCTTATTTTTCTTATGTATATCCTAAAAAATTGCTGTGCTTGGTCTTCCTTGGCAAATGGAACTCTAATGGCACTTGCTCATTACTCAAGATAAATCTGTATGACTTAATTTATCAAGGAACTTTAGTAGTCTTGTTACATGGCAAGTTTACAGTTCAGGGTACATAAGTACAGGATCTAAAATTTATTTTGTTATCCTCTCCTTTCAGGGACTGGCAATGGTGATGCACAAGAATTTGGAAGGACCAACTGTTTTTGAAATGCTATATAAGGCTCTTGAAGCTGCTCATCATGAAAAAAAGGTCAATGAGGAGAGAAACATCAAAATATTAATTGGTCAAATGCATTTGGTTAAGGTAATAGTTCGGGAATTTCAAGTATTTACAATTGAACTGGTCAAGAATTAATCTAGGTATTGTGATAGTGAGAGAACTATATCATATTCTGGATTTAGCATTCAAGCAGAATACCATATACAATGTGAATCTCAGTAATCTCAACCAGAATAGCTGAACAAATAAACAAGCAGCACAGATCTGAAGGACATACCCTGACGCAAAGGTGGAGGCGGAGCTAGGTGGCTGAAATGCGACGGAGAAGAAGACAGCCCAGAGAAGAAGATAGCCTGACCGAGCAATTTGATACGCGAAGAAGACGATGAACAGAGAAGAAGACAACTCCAAGAAGAAGAGGCGCAGAGAAGAAACAGCTGAAGCTCAACGAAGAACAGAGAAAGAAGACTACGCCGGGATCACTCGGAGTGATATAAAGGGTACATACGACGGTTGTAATAACCGTCGTATGAAATGAAATTAATACGACGGTTATTGTATAACCGTCATATTAGGGAAACTTAATGCGACGGTTATTATAACCATCGCATTAAATTGCCCTAATACGATCCGTCGTATTTGATCCGATTTTTTAAAAAATTTAATTATTTTTAAATTTATATATACATATATATATATACACACACACACATTAACATGACACAAAAGTACATTAAATTTAATTCAAAAATATTAATTATATTATATATATTACATAGATATATGCACATGCATCCATATATATTTGCAATTAAAATTTTTCATACACACACACACGTACGTGTGTGTGTATATATATATATATATATATATATATATATATATACACACAAAAAACATATCATAGAATAATTAACTAACAAAATGAAATTTAAACTCGCTCTTTAATACAAATATAAGAAAATTGAATTCATAAGATGCAAACTGTAGATTTATTTACAAGATTAATGATCTAATTAATTAATTACTATATATTAATTAGCTAGCTAGATATATAACTACAACATTAAAATAAGTTAATTTAATTATAACAAATTTGAAAGTCATTAGTTTTATTTTATCACATTTTTTAGTAACACTTATAAAATAGTAATAAAAATAATGTATTTACAAGTATATATAATTATATATCAAATTAAGAACCAACCGAAGCATTAATAAAACTACTAACTAAATTTGAAAAAAAATAGATATAATTCAAACTACTTTTGATTCATTTTATTTTACTTCAAAAACATAAATTACAGTAATTTTGACTCATACAATGGTTGTTAAAGAGTGATATTTATAAAAACAGCCAAATTTAAATTAAATTTAACGCACATTATTTATGACGGCTAAGCCTAACCATCGTATTAGGTCACAAAAATACGACGGTTTGAGCAAAACCGTCGTATTAGGTCGACCAAATACGACGCTTTGTTCAGCCGTCGTATTTGTTCGACTTAATACGACGGTTATACTAAAACCGTCGTATATAATGGTCTAATACGACGGCTCAATAACCGTCGTTAAAAATAGTCAATTACGACGGTTTTGTGGCCGTCGTAATTGATGTCGTCGTATTTGCTAGTTTTTTTGTAGTGATCATCGATAAATGCTATGAAATAGTTATAACCTCCTCTTGCTTGTATTGACATTGGGCCATATACATCAGAATGTATGAGTTCTAACAACTCCTTGGCCTATTCTCCTTTTCCTAGAAAAGGAGTTCTAGTCATTTTACCTAGTAAACAAGACTCGCATGTACCATATGATTTATAATCAAATGACCCGAAGTCACCAAGCTTGTGTAACTTAGAAACACGATTTTCGTTTACATAGCCCAAACGACAATGCCATAAGTAAGAGGTGTTAGAGTTATCTATGTTAGGTTTCTTATTATTTATATTGAGAATTGGATTGTCCAAGTCTAGAACATATAAACCATTAACCAATGTTGCTGAACCATAATGAATATCATTCAATGAGAAAGAATAACATTTATTCTTAAATATTAAATAAAATCCACATAAGTCTAAACACGTAATTGAGATAATGTTTTTCATTAAAACTGGTACATAATAACAGTTTTTCAGTTCTAGAATCAATCCCAAAGGCAGGTTCAGCTCGTATGTCCCCACAGCAAGTGCAGCAACCTTTGCCCCATTTGTAGTACGTAGGTCCACGTCGCCTTTCTCTAGCCTTCTACTGCTCTTTAGTCCCTACAAGTTATTGCACAAATAAGATCCACATCCGGTATCTAATACCCATATTGTAACACCCCGCTACCTAGGCTCACCGGGGCCGGGGATGTCGCCCCGTCCAAAGGACAAGGGGTCTTTATAACAAGGTCACACAAATAAAATAGCTGAATAAAAATAATAAAAATAATACTTCAACTTAAGATTTATTACAACCCAAGAATAAATCCACGAATTCCCAAAAGGAAACAAATCCATAAATAAAATTATCCACTCTCGTCTCCCTAAAGCAATACATAAAATCAAAAGACACATTCTCTTCCAAGGCAGATAACACTAGCTACTCATCCCCACAGTAGGATCGGCCTGAAATTATGGTAAAAAGAGTGATGAGACAGAAATCTCAGTAAGTCCGTGTGTGCTTTGGGTGTTCAGTGAAAACAGTTCGTGGATGCAAAGTGTGAAATCTTTATAAGAGAAATATTGGCAAGCAATAAATATTAGTCAAAAGCAAGAGTGGTGTTTTCCTCTTTTTGAAACCATACAAGTGCACAATAAAATCAACCACTCATAAAGGTGGTCATGGGTTACCACACGTTGGGCCCCATAACCATACAAAGGTCAGAATGCCACACTTTGTGCAGACTGACAAAAGAAATACTGGCAAACAATGAATAATGTTCAAAAATAAGAGTGGCGTTTTGGCTTATCTAGCCGTACATAATTTATAAGATCAACCACTCGAAAGAAAGGATTATGGGTTACCACACGTTGGGCCCCATAACCGGTCAGAATGCCTAACACTTTGTGCAGACTGACAAAAGGTAGGTGATCGGCCTACCGGGCAAAATACTTCTCCTTCTCTACACCCAAACAACAACCGGGTGTCCATTCCAGCAAAACACGGTCACTTGACTGAAATAAAACAAACTGCTAGCTCGGACCGCCTGACTAAGTAGTACTAACGTTTCTCTAAGTTGAGCTTATCTTCTGGAGGTGGCCTCCTGCCAGAAGACTCACTCTTACTCTTCAAATCTAATACTACTAGCCTACCCCTATTGAGTACTCAACGTAACATATCCCACTTGGGGAGAAAATGAACAAAACACAGTTCCACTTGCAAATGGCAATTAAGGTTTTCTAAAGTTTGGGGCAAAACTGGTTTTAGAAAGAGTTTTAGGTTTTGAGTAAAACCGCCCCTTGATTTGTAAATAATTTATTTCTCTGAAATGAGAATGGAAATAATCCTCAATTGCCTTTACAGAAATGAGTGACCATGCACTCTACATTTGGCTTGCCATAAAAGAAATCATTTTTCATCAAACAGGTTTTATGCAGGAGCTTACCTGATCCTTGCTCACAACAAAGGTCTCCAATAGCTTACCTGACCCGCATAGGGTAAATACAAACCACAATCAAACTCAAGCCAAAGACTCACTTTCTCAAATAAAACTAACTCAACTTACTACAATCATGTCCATAGTGTCCCAAGCTTTAAGACTCAATAATAAATAAAAGGGTTTATAAAATAAATCTAGTTTGATATCAAAATAACTAGAGTTTGAGAAATAGGTACAAAAGTTGAAGGTTTAAATCTTGCTAAAAATAAATTATGGTTTATTTGAAAAAGGGTCCAAGGTAGTATTAGGTAAAATAATGATTTATTAATAATTTAGTTGTTAGAAAATAATTGATAGCTAAAATTTGTTGAAAATAAATTTAATGAGTCTTGCTTGAAAAATAATAAGCAAATCCTTAATGGGTTTTGATTAAAAGATAATAATTAAATTTTTAGTAATAAATATTTTATTAATTATAATTATTTCCATAAAAGGCTTTAATTGATTTTATCATTTTAAATAATATATATATATATATATATATTTTCCAGCAAAAACTATTATTTATTTGACTAGAATATCACTATTTTATATAAAAGACCAAACCCACATTTTCCCATGGTTTTCAAAATTTTACTAGAAAAATCATATTATTAAATATTTTATTAATGAAATAAAGATTAGCTTAGGGACAACTAGATCATGAATATATTTCTATGGCTAACCACAAACATGAACATATACAACCCTTCAATTCATCAAATCATCCAAATCATGCATACAAGCATAGATCTCAATTTATCAAAATATGATCTAACCCTTACTAGCTTAAATATGATCATGGCTTCAATAGTCCAACATGAATATAAATCCTATTCACCAAAGGTGACATAATCTCTAGCATATTTCATCACAAATGCTGCCTATGACATGGAGACATGCATTAAATCTCAAATCATCATACAATCGACCAAGATAATCCATCCATGCATAAATCCCATCTCCTTCATATTCATACATACATTCATGCTTCAATCTCAACAATATATATATATACTTAAATCCTATCGCCATCCACCTACTATCATCATCATCCTAGAGACATGAATCTAGAGTTTAAAAGAAAGGTTGAAGGGACTTACTTGGTTGATGAATGACTTGAAGGAGTTTAGAGAAGATCTCAACTCCTAGATGGCTAATCTTGTTCAAGAAAGGTGGCGGAAGCATGTTCATGGGAGAAAAAGTCATCCGGCCAAGAGAGGGGAATTTTCGGCCATGAGAGAGAGAGAGAGAGAGAGAGAGAGAGAGACCATTAGCATGTTTATTCACATAGGCTCTCACTAGAGATTAAGATTGGAGAATATGAAGTTGTTAGAATAAATTTACCTTGAAGGTGTTCTTGACCTTAACAGAAATTTCTGGTTTTTTATCCAAAATTGCAAGTTGGATTTTGGAGTTTGATGTTAAAAATGGTACGGATGGACTCACAGCAATGAATAGATGAAATATGGAATTTTTAGAGGTAGTTTGAAGTGATTTGGAGAGGTATTAGATGAAAGGAAGTAGTAGGTGTTATTGGTGTAGTGTGTGTTCTTGAATGTTGAAGAAAATCGAGAGATGGTAATGTGCAGCTGCCGAATTTTTGTGAGAGATAGAGCTGGACGAATTTCTGTAGGGTTTAGGAGGTTGATTCTCTAATTTGGAAGGAAAAAGGAAAGGTTAGTTGTTAAAATCCTTGAAGAATATTTTTGGGAAGCAAATTTAGAAACTAGATATCACAAGAATATCTTTGATTATTGGAGAGCTTTTGGAGATCTGCCATGGACGAATTTCTGGGCAGTGTTTTGGTTGAATGAAAGCTGGTTGAAGAAGGCTTAGGGTGGCTGAAATTATGGAGTATAATGGTGAAGAAGAGGTCTGGTCAATTGAGTGATATATTATGGAAGGTTGCTAAACAAGGGTAGCTGGAATTTTGGAAACCAAATCAATGTATGATTGCAGAAATTTTTGGAAATCTTTTAGGCATCCATGGTTGGATTTTCGTGCAGAAATTTGGGAGGATAATGGAGTTCTGTTAATGGAGGTTTAAGGGTGGTTTTTGCAGAAAAAGGATGGAGTTTCGGCTAGAAGAGAAATGGAACCAAAGCTGGAAAAATTTTCCTGCACAGTTTTCGCTGAACAGCAATTTTCTGGGCAGATTTTTGGCTGCCATTTCCAGCTAACTTGCAGAGTGTTTGAAGGGGAATTTCTAGGGTATTCAAGGCTAGTTTCCAGACTACTTCATGGAGGAAAAACATGGCTAGGGTGCTGCACAAAATCTGGGAGAAAACAGCTTGGTTTGGATCTCTCAAAGTTGATTTTCGTACAGGAATTTTTCCTGTTTTGCTCCAACTTGTGTAGTCCGAAATTTGACAAAAACTTTCAGGTTTCAAACTGATCCTAAAGACCATTTTTCTGGTAGTATTTGGGAGGGAATGTTAGCTAAAAATTTCGACCTTTTGAAGGTACAACAAGCTGGAAAATTCCAGCTCATTCTATGAAGAAAAATGAACTAAGCTAGAGGAAAATTTCAGCAAGCTTACTAGGGGGATTTTTCCTCTTGAAATTCCTCACAACTCTTCCATATTTTTCAGACCATAAGGAGTCTTTTACCAAGACATTTCGATCCTAAAAGACCTCAGTACTTTACTGAATTTTCTGGAAAGAAAAAGGCTAGAACATCTTGATCAAACCAATGAGTTGAAACTAAGGAAAACTAAAGATCAAGGAAGAATGATTTTCCCTATAAGAATTTCGAGAAGAGTAAAAGGAGTGGAATGAGGTTACTTCCATCATATCTCTCCTAGAACATCATCACCACATTAATCTAGGCCCTTAAGGCCGAAACCATCCTTTCCCAAGCAAAATAAAATTTACTCAAGCTAAAGCTTCTATGATGGACTTTAAACCCAAGACCTCAAGAATTAATTCCAAAGCTCTAACCACTACACCACAACAACTCTTGTTGCTATTTCTACTAGAAAAATTATTTCCTATTCAATCCACAAGCTATCTCCTTATTTTCACCTCGGGCAAAAATTACCATTTTGCCCTTCTCACTCAATAATCATAATCAAGCCCTCTAGACTATAAAACACAAATTCAATGCACATAAAATCATATAAAAATATATTTAAACGTGCAATAAAATATGATATGCATCCCAACCCCCTTACTCTAAGGTTGGTTTTGGCTGGGGTTTCACACATATTGTAACACCCCACTACCTAGGCCCAACAGGGCTGGTGATGTCGCCCTGTCCAGAGGACAAGGGGTCTTTATAACTAGGTTACATAGAAATAAAATAGAATAAAGACTTTAAAATTAAACTTATTACAACCCAAAAGATAAGTATTAGAACAAAACCAAATAAATTGTTTGCAACAATCTCTCCAAAGCATCACATAAAGTAAACAACATGAGTCTTCAAAGCATAGGCAACATCTAGCTAATAACCTCCACAGCAGGATCTTCCTGAATACATGGTATAAAAGGGTGGTGAGATAAAAATCTCAGTAAGCCCGTGTGTGCTTTGAGTGTTTCAGGTAAAATAATTCATGTATGCAAGTTGTAAAAGTTCCATAAGAAAAAGGTGCTGGCAAGCAATAAATAAGTGTTGAAAATAAAGAGTGGTGTTTCACTTTTCAAACTGTACATGTGCACAATAAATACAACCACTCAAATGGGTAGCCATGGGTTACCACACGTTGGGTCCCAATATGAAATCTTCGTAAGAGAAATATTGGCAAGCAAGAAATAATAGTCAAATCAAGAGTGGTGTTTTGGCTTTTCCAACCTTACATGTTCAATAAAATCAACCACTCAACATGGTGGTCATGGGTTACCACACGTTGGGCCCCATGTCCACATGGTCAGTATGCCACACGTTATGCATACTGCCGGTCAGAATGCCACACTTTGTGCAGACTGACAAAAGGTAGGTGATCGGCCTACCGGGTGAGATACTCCTCCATCTCTACACCCAAACTTACCGGTTGTCCACTTCAGAACACACAATCCACATGACTGAAACTTGCTAGCTCAGACCGGTATGACCTACCGGACTGGCATCCTATCCAGGAAGGACTCACTCCTCAGAGGTGGCCACCTACTGAGAGACTTACCCTAACCCTTCAAAGACTAGTCCTGGTGGTCTACCCTTATTGAATACTCAACGTTGATTGTTCCCCTTGGGAGAAAATTGATCAAACTTTGCTTTATTTGAAAATAGCAATTAAGGGTTTCCAAAAGTCTAGTCAAGTTGGGTTTTAGAAAAACTTTAGATTTGTGTAAAACTGCTTGTTCAATTTTCAAATGATTTGCTTGACTGAAATAAAAAGGAAAAACAGTCCTTAATTGCCTTTACAAATAATGTCTATATACATTGCATTTGCTTGCCACAATAACTTTTGGTCTTCACAAAACTCCGTGCAGGAGCTTACCTGCTTCTTTGCTTGCTCTACTCAAAAATCTTCCAAGGCTGACCTAACCCCTACCTGGGGTAAACACAAAACATAAGGTCACATTCAAGCTATACCTGCCTTACATAAATAATTCTTAGCTCATCTAGTGACAACCATGTCTAACCATGACATTAATGTCCTAAGCTTTAAGGCTAGATGCTGAAGAATTTTATAAAATAAGTCTAGGTTGATAGGTTGAAATAACTAGGGGTTCTAAAATAATTGTTAATAAATTATAGACTCAAATAATAATTCTTGAGTGTTATTATTAATAAATAAACTAATGTTTGAATTTTAAATATTATTAAGTCTTATTTGATATTAAAAATGGTAATTTAAAAATAGCGTTATTATAAATAAATAATAAATTAAATAAATAATAATTTTTAATTAATTTCGAAGAGATAATAAATAATTAATCATAATTAAAATTTATTAATAAATTATTTTAAATTTTCGTTTAATAAAAATATTAATAGTTTGATTTAATATTCTAATCCAAATCCCCTAGTGTTTCGAATTTTTTTGAAGAAAAATATAGTAGTAATTTTAATTCATGTAATAAAATTTGTTGATGAATATAACTTAGAATTAACAAGAAAATAATCTTACATCATGGTCTTCCTATTGCTAGAAAAGATTCATGATCCCATTCTCCATCATCAAACAAGAAATTAATCTATTCATGAACAAACACTTGAACTATCTCATACTATCACATGGCCAAAAATCCTACTCAGCATAATCATCAATCATGGTTTCCATGGAAAATAAGATCATAAAAGCCTAATCACCTTTGGTGTCATAATATCTAATCATGCTTCAACATCCATTAAATTCATCAAGCATGAAGAACATATATTGATTCGAAAGGAAAACACATACATCAAATACAACCATCATCATGTCATAACTTCATCCCCCTAATCCACATGCATATACTCAATCTCCCAATCATATTCCATTTCTCTATCATCATCTAGGAGACATGATTTCAGAATTTAATAAGAGAAATTTAAGAATGAATACTTGATTGTTGAGTCCTTTGATGAAGACAAAAGAAGGTCCACGCGCAATGGAATGACTTGAATGGTCCAACAAAACAACATCCATGGTTGATGGTTTGATCAACCATTTCGGTTAGAAGAGAGTGAGAGAGAGAGAGAGAAAGAGAAAGAGAGAATTAGATAGGTGTATTAAGAATTGAATGGAAGAAGATGAACAAGAAGGTTGTTCTTGTTTTACCTTGTTGATGTTCTTGAGGTCTTCAAGAAAAACTGATTTTTGATCCGGTTGAAAATTCTTGTTTGCGAGATTTCATGTTACAAATGGCAGAAATGAAGTCTAGGGATTAAGTAGAGATGATCTGGAGTATTTGAGAGTGATTGGAGGTGTTTAGAGTAGGTTTAGGCTTGAAGAAGTTTAGTGTGTGTTCTTGGTGTTCTTGGTGTTCTAGGTGAAAATGGAGAGAAATTAGAAGAAGCGCTACATGAATTCTGCTAGAAGCCTGGCCGAATGGTAGGGTGTGATTGAGAGTTCCGGTTTTCAGCTTTGTGAGGGAGAGAAATCAGATTTTATTTGAAACTTAAATGGAGGAAATGGTGGAGATGTTTAAGGTAAAAGATCAACTATGGTGTTTGATCAAGAGAGGTGTCTATGGACTTTAATGGTGTCGGCTGAAACAAGGTTGTCTTGCTGAAATGATTGAAGGTTAATGTTCCTCAAGGTTGGCCGAAATTCAGTCCTTAAAGGCAGAGGAAATTCTGGTTAATTCAGCTAAATGCAAGAGTGATTTTATTGAAGTGAAATGCTAAAATTATTTGAAGTTCAAATGGAGTTTGAATGGAGTGATCTTAAGAGTGTTTTGTGGTGTGGCTATGGAGTCCTTATGCTTCAAGGTAAGTGTGGGTTTAATGGTGTTCAGTGTATAGCTGAACAAGGCTCAATTCTACAGAGGTTGAAGGTGATTTTCGGTCTTAGGCTAGAAAGGAACAAGGCTGGAAAATTCTGGTCTCAAGTGTTCATGGCTTTCCGAAAATTGCAGAATTTTGGTGCAGGATTTTCGCACCATCTTGGCTCGGTTTTTCAGAGGTTCTTCAGGGATGTTTGAGGGTCTTCCAAGGGTGGTTTTTCAGCCTCATTTCTGGACAAATACAGAGGAGTTTGCTGGCTTGAAGATGAACTAAAAACAGCTTCATTTCTTTGATGAAGAGCTGCGAATTGCCCAGAAAATTTTTCTAGTTTGGTGTTGTTTTGTGCAGTCCAAAAATTGCACAATTTTTCCAGCTTCCAAGCCACTTGAAATGACCATTTTCTTGGCAGAAAATGAATGGGTTTATGGCCTGAATTTTCGAAGAAAAGTTCTGCAACAAATCTGGAAAATTTCCAGATTTCTTACCACTAAAGCATGAACAACATGAAAATAGATTTGAAGGTCCTTCCATGGTGATTGATTTTCTCTTGGAACCCTTCCTATTTCCCCTCCTATTTTTCGGTCAACCTCCCTTCCCCAAAGCTGATTTTTGAAATTCAAGGGGAAGAAATTATCACAGAACTTTTTTGGAATTCAAAGAAAAAGATTTAATGGATTTTAGTTCATTTGAATTATGAAAATGCTAGGACAAAGCTAGAGGTAATAAATTGGACAAGAATTCTTCTAGAATTCTTTTAGGACATGAGGATAAGATTAGGACATTCTCTTCATGTCTCCCTTAAGACAATTATTCCTATTTTCATGGAATGCAAGAAAACAAAAATTCAAACTTAATTAAGACAATCATGGTAAAAGCTTAAATGATGGGATTTGAACTCATGACCTTAGAGATTAATTCCAAGACTCTAACCACTAAACCACAACAACTCTTGTTCTTATTTTCTCACCCACATATTTTTCTTATCTACTCCTCAAGTTATCTTCCTATTCTGACCTCAAGCAAAATTACCATTTTACCCTTCCTACTCAATAGGTATAACTAAGCATTTAAACCAATAATCCACGATTCTAAAGCACATAAAATCATTCAAAAACATATATATTCATGCAAAATAATATGATATGCATTCCCAACCCCCTTACTCTAGGGTTGGTTTTAGGTGGGGTGTCACACATATCTTATTTCTAAAGGCAGTATTTATCTCAATCATAAACATACCTGAAGAAGAAGAAGTAGAAGTTCTTGTAACCTTCTCCTTCTACTTCTTGTCCTTGATGGTCTCCAAGTAGGCTTTGCAGTTGCACCTCCAGTGGCCCATCTTCCCACAATGATGGCATGGGCCCTTGGTAGCTGCGTCCTTCTTGTTCACATCACCTTTGGGCTTCATGGCAGCCTTCTTCTTCTTCTTTTGAACTTTCTTCTTAGAAGAGAAAGATTCTACCATTAAAACCGCATTGGAATCCTTCTTCATAAAGGACTCCACAGTTTTGAGAAGATTTATCAATTCAAGAATGGTGGACTCAATCTTGTTCATCTGATAGTTAATCATAAATTGTGAGAAACTATTAGGCAAAGATTGTAGAATTAAATTAACACTTAAGTCATGATCCATTGCAAACTCGACAAATCCAAGCTTCTCTATCAAGCCCAGCATCTTCAGCCCATAAGTGGCCACAAAAGAACCCTCTGCCATTTTACAACGAAATAGTTGCTTCGAGATCTCATATTTCTCAGTTCTGGCTTGGGCATCAAATAGCTCTCGAAGATGTAAAATGATCGATTGAGCATCCATATGCTCGTGCTATTTTTGCAACTCAAGAGTTATGGATGCCAGCATAATACTTGATGCTATATCACTATCCTCCTTGTACCTCTTGTGGACAGCATACCCTTCAGTATGGGCATCTTGGGCTGGTGGTGGTGGTATAGGAGCGTCTAGCACGTAGAGCAACTTTTCTGATTTGAGAACGATTCTCAAATTTCTATACCAGTCAAGATAGTTTGATTCAGTTAACTTGTTGGTTTCCAAAATGTTACGTAAGTTCAAGTTCGTTGACATGATGCAAGTGACCTAAATGTAAAGATAGAGAGCATTAGCTACTTGTATATACACATAATATGCAAATAATTAGGACTTTAATTAAACGCATTTTTACTCCACTATTTTACTCAAACCAATAGCCCCCACTACTGATTCGGGAAAGCCCGTTAGAAGCTTTCCTAGTGGACCGGTATCCAAATTCCTCAAGAATAACCTTGGGTTTGCCCAACAAGCCACCCTTAAGTTCATTGGTAGGTATCCAATACCAATTACATCGTATGTAATTACCGGATCATTGGGTGATTAACAGCTTTTAATCTTAAAGCCTTTTGAGCTACCCCAACTTTTCCTCTAAATTTCTTTATGCTTGAGTTTGCTCAACCGGGATAAAAAATTTAGTTAAACCCGACCCATTAATCAGGAATTTAATTCCAAATGAATTTAATTCCATAGCTTGAACATGCCTAATGTCAAGTAGGCTTGGGTTTGTCCAACAACCTAGTCTCGAAAAAAGACTCTCGTTCTCACTATATTAACGGAAGGAACTACGTTTAATATTAATTGAGGGATTTCTTCCTTTTAGTGATTTCGTTGAATGACATGCATAATAATCAATAAATCACATAATTGATAATCATGGTAATAAAGCAATTACGTGGTATGGTTATGGACTTTTCCTAAATTAATTTCTTTGAGCCATAAAAGAAATTAATAAAGTTAACCCTATGTGTTCATGCATGATTTAAGTAGAAGGTCTTACCTCCTCGCTTTGTTTTGGTTGCCATCTCCATAATAAAATAATTCTACTCCTATCTAACCTATGTAAACTAATTACATAATTTTCTAAAGAGAGAAAACCTCGAGTTACATTCGAGGAGAGTTAGATGAGAAGAGAATTACACAAGAATTCTAGAGAAGGCAGAACATGCAGGCCCTATTTCATAAAAACTAAAACTGTAAAATGCATGAATAGATATAATTAGTTTTAGTCCATAAATATTCCACCATGCCACTGACTATACTTAAACAAAATAAACATATACTTTTATTATTCCAAAATCACTATTTTTTGGAAAAATAAAACAAATTCTAAAATCACCATTTTAGAGAATACATCAATTTTAGATTTTCAAAATCATTATTTTGAAGAACAAAATCGATTGTCTCAAAACTAATTTTGAGAAAATGCTTTTGGGTCCTGTTTCTCATCAAATGAGGTTTTTCCCTTTCAAAATTCTGTTCCGGAATTTTTTTTTTTTAAATACTAGAGGTTGCAAAAAGAGTAGAACCGGCGCCGATTTAGAAGCTGGAACCGGCGCCAGCTCTATTCTGGTTTCCAAAAATTTTTATCTTCCAAAAACGATTTTTGGACATCGCGAACAGAATGGAACCGGCGCCGGCTTGGAGACCGGAGCCAGCGCCACCTGTGTTCTGCAACAATGGCGGCGATTTTCAAAAAAAAATTCCAAAAACAATTTCTGGTGCTTTCTTCTTCTGCAAATTTTCAGTAAGAACAATTCTCAGCTGTATTTTCTATTTTGAAGCTATAAACAACAACCAATTTGTTAGTTTAAACAAAATCAAAACGGAAAATTAAGATGAAATGGAGGGCAACATCCATGTTGCAAGAAAACGTTTTTCTGCAGAAATTTTTCAGCACCAAAGAAAGCATCTTTTCGAAATACTCTGTGACTATAACACAATCATATTATGCTACGGACCCAACTCATAAAGATCGAAATGATTTCGACTCGAGTGAAAACGATTTTCACAGCAAACAAAGACAGACACGAAAATAATTTTTCATGCTAAAACAATGTCCGTAGACCACACATAGCATGGCTCTGATACCACTGTTGAGTATCTCAGGTTCGTATCCTATACGGCGCAGCAAAAAATAAATTGAGATACCCTCCCAAGACTCTTCTATGTGTGAAAAACAAGACATAACGACAATAAAGGCAACAGCTTTTACCTTTGGGTGATCGTACGAAGAACAAAATTTTCTTCTTCAAGTTGAGACACGATCCAGCAATCCTCGTGATCAACCTCCACGTGAGTTGAACGTCTACACACTATAATTACAATGTGTAATTATCTCTAATAGTAATCCACACAGAGGAATACTCAAGAACCAAAATTTCTGTGCTAGCAAAAATTAATGGCGGATAGGGTTTTTCTTTCAAGAAGAAAAACGAGAGAAAGAGAGATCGTGTGTTGTTTTTCAGCTATTGGTTAGGGTTTTTCGTGTGTTATTAGCTACTATATATCACATGAAATTCCCTTCCCAAAACTGAGAATTCTAATCCTATTAGAATTCCTGAATTATAATTAGAAATATCAAATTCTCACAATTACAACTTGTACCACAAATTATAACTAATTATAATTTGTCCACAACAACTTTTCTTTCTCTCAATTAACCCTACTATGTTATCAAATAACATCTTAAGTATATAACCCTCTATTATGTGTGACCTATTAGGTTTCCCGGTCAATTGGTAGTGAACATGAATTAATCCAAACGTCTTTGAGATTAATAATCCATAATTAATTAGAATTAATCCTATTAATTCTAATCAGGATTGGTTTATTAATTCATCAATTCATAAAATCATATTCCCAGATCATGAGAGGTATCTAGCAATACATCATGACCACCCAAGAGGCCAGGAAGTCAAGTGGCTTGATATGAACCCTTCAATAACAAACTTCAACGCAATCAACTCCTTTCACCATACAATATATCATTCGGTTTGGAGTACGAAATTAGTGCCAACTCCCTCCAGAATTAATTCTGGCCCGAATACAATTGTACTTGTACCAGGAACCCACTACTCTAGATATGTATCAATTGGAGCTGTTTCCAATACACAATTGCCTTAGCCAAGGACTTTCGAGTAGTAATTTCTACAAGTGGCCGTGAGATATTCGTCCATACTATTAGGAGTGGTGAATCCTTTATTGACCCTCTCAACTACTTTCGTTAATCTCACTATGTACCCAATATCCATCCCATAGGCGGCCCTCGATCGAGCTCCGGAGATTGGAATCAAAGTACAAGGCTCAGCAAATAAAGTACCTTGGAGATCTCAAGTCTAAGGATACTTGCACGTTTGCTATATTGAGATTATATCACTGGCACTAAATAGTTATCCATGTGATTATCTCAAAGCTAGGTCATCCAATGAACTTGTTCCATTAACAAGCATCCATGTGTTAACTTTGAGTATCTCAATACTCACGGTTATGAGAACCACCACCTGATCAAATCAGGAAGTCTAACACATGCTAGTCTTAACACATTAATGATTTCATGTCTCATTAATACTATGACTAGGGACTATTTAAGTACTAACACCATCCAGTGTAGTAGGAATCTCATATCATGATCTTTATCATAATTTCCTTAACACAGTGTTGTACTAGGGACTTTATCGAACAGTTATAGTACTTAAAGTAAATAAAAGAAACTGTAAGATAAATAATGCCTTTTATTAAAATAAAATGTGTCATATACAATGTACAAGTGATTGCCTCTAGGGCACAACACTAACAGATATAATCTCTCGTACCCTTAAGATACTTAAGAATATGCTTTACAGCCTACCAATGAACCTCTCCCGAGTTTGACTGATATCTACAAACTAAGCCTACGGCAAAGCAGATATCTGGTCTAGTACACAGTATAGCGTACATGAGACTTCCACAGTTGAAGCATAGAGAATCCTACTCATTCTGTCTTTTTCTTCTTATCACTTTAGATAGTCCTTTGAGAAAAAAGACAACCCATGTCTGTAAAGGATCAACGCTTCCTTGCATAAGTCTGTACTGAACTTTGCTAGCATCTTGTCAATGTATGCAGCTTGGGATAATCCTAATATTCTTTACTTCCTATTTCTAAGAAGTTTAATCCTGAGAATGTAACTAGCTTCTCCCAAGTCCTTCATACTAAATTAACTAGATAGCCAAATCTTAGTAGACGATAGCGTCCCTACATCATTTTCAAAGAATAGAATATTATCCACATATAGTACAAGAAAAACTACGTTTATGCCCTCCAGTTTCCTGTACACACATAATTCATCCTCGTTTTGAATAAATCGTAAGATTTTATAGTCTCATCGAAATGAATGTTCTATACTCTGGATGCCTGCTTAAGTCCATAAATGGATTTCATAAACTTACAAACTATATGCTCTTAGCTTTCAACAATAAAGCCTTTTGGTTGGGACATATAAATGCCTTCACTAAGATGCCCATTTAAAAATATTGTCTTGATATCCATTTGTCATATCTCATAGTCATAATGACATGCAATAGCAAGGAGAATACGGATGAACTTAAGCATAGCTATCAGGGAAAAAGTTTCCTCATAATCGATACCTTCTTTTTTATTATATCCTTTCGCCACAAGTTTAGCTTTGAAAGTTTTCACCTACCCATCCGCTCCCCTCATCCCCTTGTATACCCACTTACATCCAATGGGTTTTATCCCTTCAAGTGAAGTTACAAGATCCCAAACCTGATTAAAGTAAATAGACTCAATCTTGGTTTTCATTACTTCATATCATAGGTTTGCATCGGCATTAGCAATAGCCTCCTTGTATCTAATGGAATCTTATTCCTAATAGTCGGAGACTAGGTCAAATGCCTCTCCAATTCATTCTTCTAGAACCTTAGATACCCTCCTGCTATGACGAGGCTCCGTTTGTACAGATTCCTGAGGTTGTGCCTCTTCTTGTTCTATAGTCAAGTTAGAAGAAGTTGAATCAGAAAATAACCTCTCCTCGAGTTCTAACCTAGTTAAACCTTTAGAGGATGTACTTTGATCATCCTCCAAGTATCTACTATTAGTACTTACAAGTACTTTTTGCTCCTTGAGATGATAAAAGTAACCATCCTTTGTAACTTTGGATACTCAACAAAATAGCATAATTCTGATCTTGGTTCTAACTTGTCCCCCTTAATCAGTATATAAAATAAACAACCCCATATCTTGAGATGATTTAGACTTGGCTTATGTTCAATCCACATCTCATAGGGCGTCGTAGGTACTGACTTAGAAGGCACTAAGTTTAGAATATATGCCGCTGTTTCCAAAGAATATTCTCAAAAGGACACTGGAAGAGTAGTATGAGATATCATGCTTCAAACTATTTTCATCAATGTTCTGTTCTTTCTCTCAACTACTCCATTCTGTTGGGCTATTCCCAGCAAAGAGAGCTGAAATACTATCACATGATGTACTATGTAGTCCTTGAATTCACCAAGGGGGTACTCTCTATTAGTGTTGTGCCCTATAGGCAATCACTTGTACATTGTATATGACACATTTTATTTTAATAAAAGGCATTATTTATCTTACAGTTTCTTTTATTTACTTTAAGTAATATAACTGTTCGATAAAGTCCCTAGTACAACACTGTGTTAAGGAAATCATGATAGAGATCATGATATGAGATTCCTACTACACTGGATGGTGTTAGTATTTAAATAGTCCCTAGTCATAGTATTAATGAGATAGGACATCATTAATGCGTTAAGACTAGTATGTGTTAGACTTTCTGATTTGATCAGGCGGTGGTTCTCATAACCGTGAGTATTGAGATACTCAAAGTTAACACATGGATACTTGTTAATGGAACAAGTTCATTAGATGACCTAGCTTTGAGATAATCACATGGATAACTATTTAGTGCCAGTGATATAATCTCAATATAGCAAATGTGCAAGTATCCTTAGACTTGAGATCTCCAAGGTACTTTGTTTGCTGATCCTTGTACTTTGATTCCAATCTTCGGAGCTCGATCGAGGGCCGCCTATGGGATGGATATTGGGTACATAGTGAGATAAACGAAAGTAGTTGAGAGGGTCAATAAAGGATTCACCACTCCTAATAGTATGGGCGAATATCTCACGGCCACTTGTAGGAATTACTACTTGAAAGTCCTTGGCCAAGGCAATTGTGTATTGGAAACAGTTCCAATTGATACACATCTAAAGTAGTGGGTTCCTAGTACAAGTACTATTGTATTCAAGCCATAATTAATTCTGGAGGGAGTTGGCACTAATTCCGTACTCCAAACCGAATGAGATATTGTATGGTGAAAGGAGTTGATTGCACTGAAGTTTGTTATTGAAGGTTTCATGTCAAGCCACTTGACTTCCTGGACTCTTGGGTGGTCATGATGTGTTGCTAGATACAGCTCATGATCTGAGAATATGGGTTTATTAATTGATGAATTAATAAACCAATCCTGATTAGAATTAATAGGATTAATTCTAATTAATTATGGATTATTAATCTCAAAGACGTTTAGATTAATTCATGTTCACTACCAATTGACTGGGAAATCTAATAGGTCACACACAATAGAGGGTTATATACTCAAGATGTTATTTGATAACATAGTAGGGTTAATTGCAAGAAAGAGAAATTGTTGTGGACAAATTATAATTAGTTATAATTTATGGTCCAAATTATAATTATGAGAACTTGATGTTCCCAATTACAATTAGGGAATTCTAATGGGATTAGAATCCCCTATTTTTGGTAAGGGAATTTCGTGTATATTGGTGAATATACACACAAAAAACCTAAGATGAAATTGGACACAAAAACCCTAGAGCAAGATACACGAAATCAGCCTCTTGTTCTCTCTCTCTCGTTTTCTTCTTGAAAGAAAAACCTAGCCGCCATCTTCTTCTGCTAGCACATAAATTTTGGTGCTTAAGTATTCCTCTGTGTGGATTACTATTAGATATAATCACGCTCTGTGATTATAGTGGGTAGACATTCAACTCACGTGGAGGTTGATCACGAGGATTGCTGGATCGCGCCTCAACTTGAAGAAGAAATTTTTGTTCTTCAAACGATCACGCAAAGATAAAAGCTGTTACCTTTACCCTCATTATATCTTGTTTTCCACACATAGATGGGTCCTGGGAGGGTATCTCATTTTATTTTCCTCTGCGCCGTATAGGATACGAGCCTAAGATACCTAACACTCTCCACTACAATTCGATCGTAAAGTCTTGATTAGTTTACCTATCCGACACTCCACTTCAATCTTAAACTCTTTGAACTTGTCAAAAGAGTCAGAATTACGTCTCATCAAGTAAACATAACCATACCTAGTACAATCATTCATAAAGGTGATGAAGTGCTCAAATCTCCCTCTTACTGGTGTAGACAAAGGACCACACACATCAGTATAAACAAGTCTCAGTGTCTCATTGGCTCTATCCGCCTTTTAAGTAAAGGACCTTTTGGTCATTTTCCCCATAAGACAAGTTTTACACTGAGGCCAGTTTTCCAATCGCAATGAGCCCAAAGGCCCATCATAGATTAACATCTGAATTCTGATTGAGTTAATGTGACCCTACTTTAGATGCCAAATATATAAGTCATTGATATTGGTTTTTCTCTCCATATTTAAAAGTTCATATTAAGTTTTGTTTAATCTATTGTTAATAAGATTAATGAAGAATTGATTTCCATACATATGCCCAGTATATAAAATGTCTCCATTTCTACTGATAGTTACACCAGAATAGAAAGAAACAGAATATCTTTGATTTATAAGCTTTGCAACTAAAACCAAATTCTGTCTAAAACTAATAACAAATAAAATATCCTTCAAAATTACTATTCTATTCCAATCAAAAGCAAGTTTTAGTTCTCCCACTGCTAAAGCCCAAACTTATGCTCCATTTTCCACGCATAGTCCATGTGCGCCCTTCTAGGGTCTTCTAATCTTTTTAAACCCCTACAAGAAGTTACAGATATAATCAGTGGCTCCTTAATCAACAATCCAGGTAGAAGTTGATCCAACTATTGATATAAACTCTAGAGAGAAAACATTACTTGTAGGGTTTTTCTTGGTTTGAAAATCTGGACACTCCTTTTTTCAGTGTCCCTTCTTCCTACATTTGAAGCATTTTCCCTTGGATTTGTCTTTAGCCTAGGCTTAGGTTGGTGCATTGCATTACCCTTCTTCTTCTTGAACTTTCTAGGCTTAGGCCTAATTCTTAAGGAAAAAGCCATCATAGCCCTTACTTGTGGTTTCATGACCTTCTCCGTCACTTGGAGCTCTTTCATCAACTCAATTAAACTCATGTTTAACTTGTTCATGTTGTAGTTCAATTTGAACTGAGCAAAAGAGCTTGGCAGAGATTTGAAAACTATGTCCGCTTGCCTCTCGGGGTCAATAACTACCCTCAAGACTTCCGCTTCGCAGTAATCATTTTGAACATATGCTCTCTGACTAATGTTCCATCAGTCATCTTAGTGTTTATAATTGTTTGAAGAGCCTCCTGCCTTGCGGGCCGACTCTTGTCCTCAAACATCATGGCTAGTGATGTACTAATATCGCATGTAATTACCATGTGCTCATGTTTGGATTGGAGCACATTTGACATGGAGGCTAACATATAACATCATACCATCTCATCAGTCTTTTTCCATGCTTTCTCAACCTCTCTTCCTCATCGATGGAACCTTCCTCGATTACAGGGTAGGTTTTGTCAAGGACATACTTATACTCCTCGACTGTGAGTATTATGTCCAAGTTCCTTTTTCAATCCATATAGTTAGGACCCATTAGCTTATTCTCATGGAGAATAACGGCTAAGGGACTGAAAGAACCTCCACTAACCATTTCTGAAAGATTGAAAAATAAAACAAATTCTTAGATTTGTGAAAACAAAATAATTTTGTATATTTTATCCTCATATTAAAGTGATAATAGTTAACCCCATCACTATTATCTTTAACATGATTAATTTGTCTCTTAGAAAAACTAGCATAGCTTCTTGAGAAGATTAACAGTTTTTCTAAGCTAAGTGTGTTAACCACCACAAATTAATATTCCTTCTAAATAATGATCTAGAAGAAAACTCCATCGAGAGGATAGTCGTTTCTTCTCATTTTCTATGGACATGCCTCATACTATAACCTCCAACGTGGGCTGGCTAATCATAGTACGTGTTCCAGGTTATTAATTACATCCTAATAAACCTTAGAGGGGGTGAATAAAGCTTATGGAAAATAAATGCAATTTGAAAACAATTCTTTAATGTTTTTTTGACAAAGGTTGAACAAGGTGAGAGTTCAAAAATACAGACTTATGTGCTGTTGAAGAACTTTCAAAACTCTTCTAAATGATAGAAATAGACTAATAGTTAAGATGGGTAGATAAAGTTGTTAGTGTTGTGCCCTAAAGACAATCACTTGTACCATGTATATTGCATAATAATTAATAAAAGAGGCATTCTTTATCTTTCAATTTGATTGTTAAATTTAAATATGTATATAAACTGTTTGATAAAGTCCCTAGTACAATACAGTGTTAAGAAAATCATGATGTGATATTCCTACTACACTATATAGAGTTTGTGCTTGAATAATCTCTAGTCATAGTATTAATAAGATGGGACATTACTAATATGCCAAGACTAGCACATGTTATATCCCTTGATTGGATCAAGCGGTGGTTCTCATAACCGTAAGTATTGTGCTACTCAGGATTAATATGTGGATGCTTGTTATATGACCTAACTATGAGATAATCACTTAAATAAGCTATTGAGTGTCAGTGATAGAATCTCATTATAGCAAGTGTACAAGTATCCTTAGACTTGAGATCTCCAAGGTATTTTATTTATTGAGCGTTGTACTTTAATTCTAATCTTTGAAGTCTTATAAGGACCGCCTATGAAATGGATATTGGATACAATGTAAAGTAAATGAAAATAGTTGAGAGAGTCTATAAAGGATTCACCACTCCTAATAGGAGGAGAGTATATCTCAGGGCCACTTATAAAAATCATTACTTATAAAGTCCTTGGCCAAGGCAACTATGTATTGGAAATAGTTCCAAATTTGATACACATATCGAGTAATGGATTTCTTAAACAAGTACTAAAATATTCAAGCCTAGAATTAATAATATTTTGGATTGAGTTGGCACTAATTCCATACTTTAGACCGAATGACATATAGTATGGTGAAATGAGTTTATTGCACTGGTTATTTGCTATTAAAATGTTTACGTCAAGCCACTTGATTTTCTGAATTTTTGGGTAATCAAGAGTCATTGTTAGATGTCATTCTTGATCTACTAAATATGAATTCATTAATTAGAGAATTAATATTATATTTTATTTAAGATTATTAATTCTAAAGTTGTTAAAATTAATTTATTTTATGCTACCAATAAGACCAGGAAACCTAATGGGTCACACACCATAAAGGTTTGAATGCTCAATATATATTATTTGATAATATTATGGGGTTAATTAAGAGAAGAAGATATATTTATAAGTGAATTATAAGTTTGTTATAATTCAAGGGACTTGGTTACAATTATATAAACCTCAAGGGCCCAATTGTAGATATTAGATCTTGGAGGACTTAATTGCAATTAACACAAATCACAAAACCTATAAACATAGGAAATGTTCCCTATCGCTACATGAGATTTTGGATGATCAAAAGGAGGATTTTCGAACCTTCTTCTTCACCTCTTTCTTCTCCAATTAACCCTAACTCCTTCTCTTCTACTAGAATAGATTTGAGCAGGCTTGTAAGTAATTCAACCTTGTGTGGATTACTGTTAGAAATAATCCTACTCTTGGATTGTAGTAGCACAAGATGGACGATCAAAGCAGAGGAGTTGGTGAAAAGAAAGTTTTTGTTTTCTGCCATAGAAGGTAATCTTCGTTTCCTTCCTCTATTCCCGTTTTTATTACAAACACATGATCTTTGGGCATGGATTTCATAGTTATTTCCACTGTGTTCTTACTTGATAAGCATGATGAAATCCCAACAGTGGTATCAGAGCCTTCGTGTTTGTATTTTAATGGGTCTTTAATTGCTTTGAAATCATTTCTGAGTATGTAACTATATGATCATGGTGATTGTATGTCTATTACTTTGTATGCCATGTCTGGATTTTCTGTTTTGAAGAGTCTCGGGGTCATTGAAAAATGGTTGGGAAGTTGTTTCCATGAGGGTCTCTGTTTTGACATAAGATTTTATGCAATCAAGCTATTGATTCAACAATTTGGATTGTTGTTTAAATTATGATGTAGATTACAATTGGTTGTTAATATTGATTAACAATGCTTAATATCGAAATTGTTTTGAACAGTATGAAAATCACGTTGCTGTTCATGAAAAATTTACAACAAAATTCGGGGAAGAAGATGAACAGTGATTTTTCCGCCTCCAGAGCCTACCTGGCACCGGGTACGTTCGACCCACCTGGCGCCAGGTACACTCTATTCTTCCCCTATACATGCCTTCAGGGCAAACCTGGCACCAAGTACGTTCGACCAACCTGGCGCTAGGTGCACTCTGTTCCAACACTATTTTATAAAAATAAAAAAAAAGTTTTTTTTATCTTTTCTAATTTTGAGAATATGTTTTAATAATGATTAGAATTTATTTGAAACCCATGATTTTGGATAAAAATATTTTCAAAATTATATGTAGGATCCACAATTTTCTAAAAATTTAATTTCGGCTCAGAACTTTTCAAAATTCGATTTTGGATCCAGATTTCTCTAAAATACTGATTTTGGATGTTTATACATTTGATGCTTTATATGCTGTATTTTAAGCATGTTTTGTTGGCATAGTGGATGGTTATGGACTAAGACCAAACTTATCTGTTCATGCATATTTATCACTTTGTTTTATTTAAATAGGGTCTGCGCGTCCTGCCTTATCTCAAAATTATTGTGTAATTCTCTTTTCATCTAACTCCCCTCGAATGTAACTTGATGTTTCTTCCTTTTGGAAATTATGTAATTCGTTTATATAGGTTAGATTAAGGTAGAATTTAATTTTACAAGATTTTGAAGACGGCAATCGAAACGAAGCGAGATGGTAAGACGTTCTACTTAAATCATGCATGAACACATAGGGTTGACCATATTAATTTCCTTGATGGCTTGAGAATATTAATCTAGAGAGTCCATAACCATGCCATGTAATTGTTTATTACCATGTTTATCAATTTATATTGCTTATTGATAAATTGAATGCATGCCAAACGATAAGACAAGTAAAAGGAATAAATCTCTCAAATAATATTAAATCTAATGCCTTCCATTAATATAGTAAGAACGAGAGCTCTTTTTTGAGATTAGGTTGTTGGGCATACTCAAGCCTTCTTGACATTGAGTATGTTCAAGCTATGAAATTTAATTCCTGATTAATAGATTGGGTTTAACTAATTTCTTTATCCCGTTTGGGCTAACCCAAGCATAAAGAATATTAGAAGTAAGATTAGGATAGTATTAAATACTTTAATGATTAAAAGATGTTAAGCACCCAATGATACAGTAGTTACATTTAATGTAATTGGTATTAGATACCTACCACTGAACTTAAGAGTGGCTTGTTGGGCAAACTCAAGGTCATTCTTAAGGAATTTCGATACTGGTCCGCTAGGAAAGCTTCCAATGGGCTTTTCCAAGTCAATAATGGAGGCTATTGATTTAAGTAAAATAGTAGAATAAAATGTGTTTAATTAAAGACCTAATTACTTGCATAGTATGAGCATATACATGTTCTAATTACTCTATCTTTACAACTAGGCCACTTGTATCATGTCGACAAACCTAAACATATGTAACATCTTGGAAATAAATAAGCTCACCGAATCAAATTATTTGCATTGGTATAAAAACTTGAGAATCGTTCTCAAGTCAGAAAAATTGCTCTACGTACTAGATGCTTCTATTCCGCCACATCCATCCCAAGATGCTCCTGCGGATGAGCATGTTGTCCACAAGAAGTGGTGTGTTTGAATTTGGGTATAAAAATCATCTAAAAATAAGCACATTCCTAATCAAGTTTCACTACTAGAAAATTGCAATATACCAACTAATTATTATCAACTGATCGCTGCGGTCGGTAATTACCAACTGATTACCAACCGAAATGAAAATTGAAAAAAATTAAAACTTTTCCAACCATTTACCGACAAACATAATCGATTGGTAAATAGTTGGTTGGTAATCAGTTGGTAATCGGTTGGTAATTTGGCGGGAATATATTTACCAACTGATAACACTCGGTTGGTAATATTATCAGTTGGTAATTTAATAGAAAAAATTTTACCAACTGATTACCCACCAAAATATATTGGTTGGCAATGTATTCAGTTAGTAATTAGTTGGTAATTTGGCGGGAAAATATTTACCAACCGATAACAATCGGTTGGTAATATATTCAATTGGTAATCGGTTGATATTTTAATTTAAAAATTTTACCGACCGATTACTAACTGAAATGTATCGGTTGGTAATATATTTAGTTGGTAATCAGTTGGTATTTTAATTTTAAAATTTTACCAACCGAGTATTAACTGAAATGTATCAGTTGGTAATATATTCAGTTGGTAATCGGTTAGTATTTTGGTTGATAATTTAATTTAAAAATTTTATAGATCGATTACTAACCGAAATATATCAGTTGGTAATATATTCAGTTGGTAATCGGTTAGTATTTTAATTTTAAAATTTTATCGACTAACTACTAACCGAAATGTTTCGGTTGGTAAACCTAATCATTTGGTAATCGGTTGATATTTTGGTTGGTATTTTAATTTAATTTTTTTAAAAAAAATGAAATATGCCATGTGACAACACGTGGCGGCCACATGGTGCCACACTAGAAAATCCTTCCCTTTCCTGCTGGTAAACCTAATCAGTTGGTAATCGGTTGATATTTTGGTTGGTATTTTAATTTAACGGTTGATATTTTGGTTGGTATTTTAATTTAATTTTTTTAAAAAAAATGAAATATGCCACGTGACAACACGTGGCGCCACATTAGAAAATCCTTCCCTTTCCTGCGCGCGACCAAGAGTCGAACCTACGTCTCCATTGTGGAGACGCAGTGTTCCAACCACTGTGCTATGTCATTGTTTGTGCAAATTGGAAGCACATATTATATTTATTTACTTCTTACAAAATATTACAATTATATAAAATACACTTCTAAAAATTGATAAACGTCTAAATTTATATCATATACAACAAATATTATAAGAATAACAAGTTTCCAGTATAAAAACTAGAAATACTAAGTAAAGTAACTATTTTTATCCCATACTTTTAATTACTATATCACATTTTACCTTTCTGTATACATGCACATATATAGATTGTAATTATTATAGATAAAATTTATATATTTTCAAGTTATATGTGAATGTATATTGAGACTTAAGGTCATATATTAGTTAATTATTAATGCATTTAGTCATTACTTGAATTCCTATACTTTTTAACTTAGTTCACTTGGATAATTATATATAAGTCCCTAAAGTTTCTAAAAGAAACCCTTACAACCATAAATTTTTTTAAGCACAACTTATTTTAAATATCTTTTGAAAAATAATGAGCCAAGTATAAAAATAAATAAACAAACTTTTAAAATAATTATCTTTATTAATGCATATAAATTGTCAATACATTCGTAAATTTGATTCTTTTATTTTATATTCAAATTGATAAACTTTTAAATTTATATCATATACAACAAATATTATAAAAATAAAAAGTTTTCAGTATAAAAAGTAAAAATACTTAGTAAAGTTACTATTTGTATCCCATACATTTAATTACTATATCACAGTTTGTATTTCTGTATACATGCACATATATAAATTATAATTATTATAGATAAAATTTATAAATTTTCAAGTTATATGTGAATGTATATTGAGACTTAAGGTCATATATTAGTTACTTATTAATGCATTTAGTCATTACTTGAATTCTTATATTTTTTAACTTAGTTTAATTGGATAATTATATTTAAGTCCCTAAAGTTTCTAAAAAAGAAACCCTTACGACCATAATTTTTTTTAAGCATAACCTATTTTAAATATCCTCTGAAAAATAACAAGCCAAGTGTAAAAATAAATAAACAAACTTTTAAAATAATTATTTCAATCTTTATATTGTTTTGATTTAGTTCATTAAGATAATTATATCTAAATCCCTAAAGTTGTCAATAGAAACCTTTAGGACCACAAGTTTTCACTCAATAATATACATATATAATAAATGTATGTGCGTGTATAAAATAATTGATTTTAAAGTATTCATATTTATGATAATCAGTGTATGTGTGTGTGTGTATTTTATTTATTCTTATTTATCTAATATTCTAAATATTATATTTTTAAGCACTAAAGGTCTTGAAAAGCATGAGCAAAAAATACTTAGTTTATAAACTTTTATCTAGGTGGATAGTTTATTCCTTTCCTCCTACCTTAGATAATCATAATATTTTTTGTAAATTATAAATTAAGGACTAAAATATTAAGATTTATAATGTACCAATTTAGTAATATTTGTGCCAAATTGAGAGTTTAAATTGATATTACGTAGATATGTAGCATTTCATTTGCTTGAAGGTCATATTAATCTCTATTATAATTTATATATGTATATGAATATGTGTGTGTGTGTGTGTGTGTATATATCATATATATATGTAAATAAATATGTGTGTGTGTGTGTATATGATATATATATATGTATATATTTATTTACATATATATATATATGTATGTAAATAAATATATGTGTGTGTGTGTGTGTGTGTATAGGAGTGTGTATATATGTATATGTGTGTATATGTACTTCAATATGTATGGTGTGTGTGTGTGTGTGTGTGTGTGTCTATATAAATATATATATATATATATATATATATATAAAACAAATATATACAAACACATATACGTATATATAACAAATATATACAATCATATTTATGATTATGATTGTATATATAAATGAGTGTGTATACATTGTATACACACTCATTTATATATACAATCATAATCATAAATATGATTGTATATATTTGTTATATATACGTATATGTGTGTGTATATATTTGTATATATATATATATATATATATATATATATGTGTGTGTGTGTGTGTGTGTGTGTGTGTGTGTTTATTCATGTATATATAAATTTCATTGCTTCCACTATTTTAAATTCTTAACTTTTTATTTGAAAAAAAAATAAATTTTGAATAATTTCTCTTCACTCTCCCTCTTCTTCTCCAACCCCAGCCACCCACAGCCATCCACTCACCCGCAGTTCCCCAACTCGTAGCCACCCACCCGCAAGCCCCCCGCCTATCTCCGCCCCCTCATTCCGATCTACTCACCCGCGGTTCCCTACCTAGCGCCCCCACCCCGCGACCCCCTCCCGCCTCACCCCCTTCCCGCCGCACCCCCTCCCCCCTTATGTCGATCCCCGCCCCACCACCCCCCACAACCCCATCTCCCTTCCCCCAGCCCCGCGCCCCCTCCCACCTCACCCCCTCCCCCGTGATCCCTTCTCCTTGTCCCCCACCCCGTGGCCCCCTCCCGCCTCGCCCTCCTCCCGTCGCACCCCCTCCCCCTTCTACCGATCCCCGCCCCGCCACCCCCGCAGCCCCATCTCCCTTCCCCCAGCCTGCGCCCCCTCCCCCGCAACCCCTTCTCCTTGTCCCCCACCTCGTGACCCCCTCCCGCCTCACCACCCTCCTGCCGTACCCCTCTCCCCCATTCTGCAGATCCCTGCCCCGCCACCCCGCTAAAACAACGACTCTCTCCGCTTGGGCATCCCTCAAACTAACTTGTTAATAAACTGCAAGTTCAAGGTAACTGAGTTATTTTTGTTAATTAAGATAGAGTGATTTATTGTTACATTCTTGTAATTGCTGAAATTCGTATGAGAATAGTAAAATTAATTGGACACTAGTTCTGGTAGGGAAAACAGGGTGTTATGAAATCAGGAATGTAAATAATGTTACAGTAATCTAGATAGGCATTTTTGGAAGAGGTGAACAACAATGGGGTTTCAATATGAAGCTTATTTTAGGATTTTCTAGGTAAGTGCAGGAAACGATTTTTTTTTTTTACCCATATGGTGCTTACTTGATTACTTATTTGTTTTGAGCTATCATTCTATTGTTGCTAGTTATTCTATTTTTGTTATAACATTTTTGAGATATGTATAGAACTTAGTTTATGCTATATAGTAATTTATGCAATATGTACACATGAGCTATATCTGGCACTATTTTTGAGGTGATGAATGCTTATCAAATAGTCTTGTGATGGTACCACATATCCTTCTTTCTATGATGACTTTATTTATAATAATATAGTATATCAGAAAGGTCCTCTTCTTTTGTATGGTAATGCTATGCAATTTTGAAACTTAATTGAACAACTCAACTAAAAAATATGTGGTAATTTACGATCTCAGTCTTGATGCATTGTTGTTTTCATGACCATAATATGAAAAAATAGCTAGCTTTAACTGTGGGATTATTTATTATTATTTTTTTTTAGAAAATGAAAAGTTGGGTCTAGAAGTGGCCATATTTTGAAAGTATACGGTCCATGGTATGATGAAATCAAAATTTGAATAATGATTGTAAAGAAATATTTTGGCTTCTCTGCCTTAGGTTAAGACATAATCTCCTCATGCTTTTACATTTAGCTTATTGAATCCAAAACTTGGGACACGTAGAGGCAATTGTTTTTGTATTATTAATTTATAATAAGCTTTAGTTTGACATATCCTAAGCTTTTTTAGTACTATTAATCATACTGATCTTGTTTTCTCCAGGGAGGAATGCTTATCTTTGATGCGGCTCAGTTTGATAGGATCTTGTAGGAGCAAGTATACTTTCCAAACATATCAGCACTAGAAATGGTAAAATAGCCAGTTATTTTACTTTCTACTTGTGATAGCGATTGTTAAGATATTAAATCCATTTTGCACATGACTTGTTTTCTATCTTGATGTAATTTTAGTTATAAAAGTGAACCCACTAATAAGGTCAGAATACAGCAACTTTCTTGAGTATATCTGATGTCATGTTACTTAAGCATACAATGATCTAATTAAATTGTGTAGCTGCGAGGCTGTTGAACTTTACTGTCCCTGTTTTTGCTTTCCATCTGTGATTATCTTTGAATAGGCTAGGAGGAACGCCAGTGTCTATTTTTGAAATTTACTTTTACAATGTTCAACTTTTCTTCTTTTTTAGTAAATATATTAAATATTTCAAGAAAGTAAAATTACCCTATAAAAGATGCACAATTTTCAACATCCGATATCTGTAGAAGAAATCCATTAGCTATTGTTTAGCTTGATTTTACTAGATGTGCTTTTGGCATTAATTAGGAAGGTTACAACAAGCTCTCCCCTTCCTGTAAATCTGCTGACCAGCATCTGTGCTATGGCCAATCTCTTCAAGAATTCAATCTACCATGACTGGTTAGACAAATATCGTGTTGAGGTTAATACATAAGATCCTTCTACGAAATATGTCCTTTTTTCTTTCTCTTTAAGCTTGCATGTCTATTGAAGTTCCTGATTAGCTAGACATGTTTGTGTATTTTTTTTGTCCATTTCTTGTTTCTTTTGGTTTTGGAGGAGATCTATCCATTTCCTTTGTTCTTTGAAATTTATGTCTGTGGAAGTCTGTGAACATAGAGATGCTTTATATCGTTACTGGACATGTTCTTGGATTTTCATCTAGTTGGTGTGTGTCTTTTGTTTAGAGCCTTAGCGTTATTTGGTAAGAGGAACAAGAGGCCAATTGATTCTATGTATGTCTGGATTTTTCCACGTTAGGGCTGGCTTATACTACCAAAAGGCCAAGGAGAAGGTTTAGTGATTTGCTTGAAAATAGTTACTTCAATATTGTCACGTTTCTTTTCTGTGTTTGCTTAGTGATGTTATAAGCATTTGAATTAGCCAATTTCATTCATTTTCATTTTGAACTGTTGTCATTAGTTATTGAGTCATGCACTCTTAAATTCTTATACCATCCATATTACCTTATCTATTGACATATCTGACTAAATACTAGTTTATTAATTGCCTATTTAATAATTTTGTATATTTTAGATGCCTTCTCGAGTAGTTACTCATCTTTAAATAAAAATATGCAAGTGGCTTATTCAACATTGGTACTCAAGTAAGTGATTTGGCAAAATGTTTCAGTCATGTGATTGCTACATCATGCTTCTTAGCCTCTTTGGCTAAAAATGTGCCATCCTAATTTTCTTCAATAATTAGTGAAATTTCCATTATCACTCAAGTCTTCTATTTCTTGTGGATTGTGGTTTTTTTAAGAGTAAAGCTCATAGACTTTTGGGCTATGCCAAGTTGTGATATACTTTTTGCATCTCAGTAGCTCATTATTTAGGATGTAATAAAAAGGGAATATGTTATGCTGGGCAATGTATTTGCTGGAATTTGGTTAGAAATTTACTTACAAAGGAAAAACAATAGAAACATGGATAGAACTGGGGCTAGTGCTACCATTTTACCTATAATTATTTTTTAAACAAGATGTACGGTGATGTTTGTTGGGTTGATTATTCTTACAAATTCCTTGAGTTTTCTGGACTTGCATAGAATCATAATAAAACGTTTATGCATGACTCTTTGAAGTATTAAACACTCATTGACAAAATGAGCTTTGGAGGAGTCCTATTGCTTTTTTTTTTTCTTGTTCTTTCGATGTTTTTGGAATTATTGGAAACAATAAATAGTGCTGTGAGATCTAAGTTCCAAAATGGCCCAATTAACTTATTTCTTTTCATTTATATTGCCCAATTAGTGTTACAGTATAACATGTTTGATTGATCTAATTTGGTGACAACCATATGGTCTCTTTATTACTTCTTATTAGGTGTGTTATTTATAAATTGGGAGAATAGTTTTAGTTTTTTAGCTAAAGCATCTCTTGCAGTTCCTTAAGGGCATGTTGACTCTATTTTGCTTTTTTTCCTTGCATGTCAGACAGTTGGTTTTTAAAATTCCTATTCCCTTTCCACTTTTAAATCTCCCACTGCATTATTTCTGCTGAGAAGAGTTCATATGATATTTCCTTAGCTGCTTTGTAATTCAAGAATGGAATTGGAGATTAATGCCTTCCATTTGCTTTTATGCTTTCATGTTCAAGAACAGTAGTAGTAATTTTTAGGTTCTACATTCTACTTAATGCTTATAAGTATACTGAATTAGGAGGACTATTGCATTTTTGGCTTTTATGTATTTGTAGGTTGGGTGAGGAGAATGGCCCATGGCATGTAGTTAAGTCTTAATATCTAGCCATGTAACTTTCTTAGTGCTTGAAGTTCACAATTTTGAATATGTTTCTCATTGTCTAGTTTCAAATTACCATTCAAATCTGGTTGTTTGTAATAGCTTTATTCCTCCTATATGGTGTTCATTTTGGCCTTTGTTGCACATTGAGAGTTCACTAATTCTGAAGTTGAATCCATTAAAGCAGACAACAATGTGTATTGTTGGTAGTTAAAACAACAAGAACTAAAAATTCAAGTTTGAGGAAACTTAAAATTTTTATTGAATTTGATTACTGTTTATTCTTGAATGCCAATTGAAGTTGGAATTATGGGTTCTCATTGTTGCATGTTCTAATCTCACATCAGGCTATTTGCTTGTCTTTGTTTGTTCTTACCAGAAACATCACATATTCTACAATTTCTTTAATTAGAATGGTTTACTAATGAGTTTAATTTATGTTGGATGAAAAAATAGATTTTAGAAGCTTTATTGAGAAGTAATCTTGTCCATTTTTTTCTTAATGATAGGATAAATGAATATCGAGGTGATTGAAGGTTCATTCAACTGTGGCATTAATTTTTGTCCTCAGTGAATTTTTATAACTTCTGATGGATGTCATAGTTAACATTGTGGTTTTGTTTTAGAGTATTTTGAATTAATATCAAGGGTTAGATTAATATTACTTATCAGACTCCATTTAGTTTTTTGGTGTATATTAAGATACTATAATTAAAAGATGGCATTTTGAATGTTCAATCAATGAATGGTAGTTGATTGTTAATATTGGAGCTTTTCAGTGAGTAGATGATTATATTGTTATAGTTATTGATAGGGGCCTAGGCAGTCCTAGTTTTACTTTTCATTAAGTAGATGATTATATTGTTATCAGAAACATTTGCCTAGGCAGTCCTAGTTTTACTTTTCTTTTTCTCCTTCAAAAGTCATAGGTTGCAAGGCACCAAGATTTCCACTAAGCCATACGTGGATATGGTAATAAAATATATTGTCACATAATTCACAAGTTCATGTTTCATTTTTTTCCCCATTTTTTCTTTTATTGAGTGTGGCATATGCTTCAATTGACGGATAGATGAGCCTGTGTATAATTTACTACATGAGCTTCATGTCGAAATTGCTACTTTATTTTCTTGTGTTGCAAGTTGCAACCAATTAGTTTCTCATAAATTATATTAATTGAATATAGTATTTTCCTTGGAGAAAAATTTTTCCTTTCTACTTTTTATGGTGCCGGTTTCAATTGATTGTAGTTAATAGAAAAGATTCTCACATTGTAAATTTAGAGTGTCTTGTCAAAATGATCAAGAGTACATTTTCTCTTAATATCTATTTCAAAATTTATTCTCCTGTAACCGCTTTATTATTGTTAGCAAATAACTTCCATAGTTACAAACATGTTTTAAAATAACACGTTCATGGAATTTGGCATTGTTTGACTACTCGGGGTTTTAGTTTTCATAATTACTTATGAAACATTTTTCTTGCACACTAGGAGGTTTGTGTAAGATTTAAAGATTTTGGCAAGGACAAAGATGAGTGGGTAAATGTCAAATGGAGTGTGCGCCAGCGTTCAATTCCTTTGGAGCCCTCAGAATGCAGTAAGATAAAGGTTGGGGACCTTGTCTTATGCTTTAGGGTAAGCTTTCAATTCCATCATATTGAGTTTAAAAATCTTTTATTCTTCCTTTGGGACAGGCTTCTATTTTTTTGTCTTTTGAGATGGTCTATTCTGAAGTTGCAAGAAGGCTAAGACAATAGTGGAAAGCTTTCATTTTTTGATAGATTTAGTGTGTCTAATACAAAATAAGCAATTTTAGTTGTGGTTAATGCACAGGTAGATGCAAAGTTCAGATAATCTATTGGAACTTGCTTTGTAATTTTTAGTTGAATAATTTCTGTTTCTCTTATTCACCTATGGACCTTTTGGGTTTTCTTTTCAGAAGGATGAAGATCGTGAAGCATATTAGGATGTAGAAGTTGAAGAAATTGAGAGAATATCACATGATAATGAAGACTACAAGTGCATCTTTTTTGTTCGTTACTACCACAATGGTGTTGAGGTAAACCTTAAACGTGTAATATTGGAAAACCCCACACCAAGTGGACTCTTACAATTCATTTAGTCATTTGTATCATTCGCCTGAAATGCATATTGACTTCGGATTCTTATTACCAGGACAATGTTGAGCTAAATAGATTCTGGTGCCATCCAACTTAAGGGGGGTTTTCCAGGTGCTAGAGAACTTTGAAAGTAGGCTTCAAATGGAACTGTATTAGCCTTCAATTTCATATTCTGTTTGCATTTTCTGTTATTTTGACCGGAAGATATGTGTAGCTTATCACACCTACTATAATTTTCTGTAACATTCTAAATCTTTCTGCCCTCAGTCTCCTCCTTCTATAGATTCGCCTCACAAACCCAATTTGAGGCAGCAGATTAACACAACTTCTCTGCTGGGTGAACAGCTGCTAACAAAGATGCTATATTGTATTAATATTCTTTCACTAATGTTCATCTCACTTTCATATTATGATAATCTTTTATGTTTAATTAAAGATGATGTTTGGTTAGGATTTGTGGTACTTTGTGAGGAAATTGTATTTTCTTTGAATTTGTAGAACGATGATGTTTATGGTTGTGGAAGGATGATGTTTGTGTTGGATTTGATGATGTTTATATTGGGTTTGTGGATGTGTTTTGGCTTTATTATTTTATAAATTTGTCAAATGCAGGTGTTTGGTTATATGTTCAGATGAACCAGAATTCTGCCAAATTAAAGAAAAATTACCAATTGAAAAATCAGTTGGTAATTAAATAGAATTCAGTTGGTATTTCAATTGATAATTGAAAATAATTTGGTTGGTAATATATTAAATAACAGTTAGTAATTTTCAAACCAACTATCTACCAACAAACAACTTAGTTGGTAATTTACCAACAAAAAATTACCAACAGATCTTAAATTATTAAAATAGTTAGAAAATTACCAACTGAATACTTGGTTGGTAAAGAAAGAAACTACCAATGGAGAAAAAGAATTAGCAACTAAACAATTTGGTTAGTAATTTACCAACAAAAAATTACCAACAGATTTCAAATAACTAAAATAGTTGAAAAATTACCAACCAAAAGTCAGTTGGTAAATAAATAAAACTACCAATTAAAAAAATAATTACCAACCAAAAGTCAGTTGGTAATTACCTACACATATATCGGTTGGTAGTAACATGTCTCAATTGGTAAATTAATAAATTATAATCTTATATTCAATACAAATTTACCAACAAAAAATTATAAATTTACAAACTACATTTTCATATTGATAATTACCAACTACAACAATCGGTTGGTAACATAAATATTTGTTGGTAATTACCAACTGAAATAGTCAACTCAAATGCCAAACTTAATGCCTAATTTCCAACTGAAGATTTTATATTACCAACCGAAATAGTCAACTCAAATGTCAAACTTAATGCCAAATTTCTAACCGACGATTTTACAGTACCAACCGAAATACGATTAGTAATTACCAACCGACTCCAAAAAATTTCGGTTGGAAAATTTACAAGCTAAGGTTTTTGCATGCGACGTCATTCGGTTGGTAAATCATAATTACCAACCGAATTTAGCTAATTACCAATCGATTTTGTCAGTTGGTAAATCACTTTTTTCTAGTAGTGTTTAAATTAAAACGTTAACCCCAAATTACATATATGAGCAAGCGTACTCATCATTAAACATAGCATAGGGTTTAAAACGAATATCGATCCTCAAGGAACAAGTATGCATTAATCACTTTTCTTTCATTGTTTAACCGACTCAATAAAGTGAAAAAGAATAAAAATAAAAATAAAATAAAATAATATATACATGTCAATGATGGAGAATTATGTAACTCAAACCATTATTTTGACAAATATGACCTTAAAGTACCCAATCATTCTCATAACTAATCATTCTCTTAACATCATGAATGATTAAGATATATTTACTTATTTTCCAATCTATGAAATCACTATCTTCTAGACAAATTAGCATCACATATCTTGTCTCAACTAATTCACCTAAAAGATGCATTAAACACAATCCTTGATTAAATGCCCATATCCTAGCAAACTTAAAACATGAAATTAACCAATGAATCCATATCTTGGCAGACATCAATTAACCTTTAATTACCCAGTTCTTAGCAATTAACTCCTTTTTCCAAACAAGTTAATAGACAACAAATATAAAATTAATGAGTTGAGACCACCATTGACCCCTTTTCCAAGTAAGTTAATAGAAAGAAATAACAAATTAATCTCGTAATTAGCATAAGTAATTAAATATCAAGAATAGCAATCAATTAATCAAAAGATCAAAGTAACTCTAAAAATCATGAATACCTAAAACATTGTCAAATTACAATAAAACAATTAATACATCATTGTTCAAGAAAAGAAAACAAAGTCAAAAGAAAGCACTCATAGACAAGCCTCCTTCTTCCTCCTTCGTAGACTCTCTTGTACAATCCTCCTTGATTTGATGAATTCCTCCTTGAATTTTGAGTGATTTTAAGTTTTGCCCTTTCAAATTCCTCCTTTTAACTTGTGTTTTCTCTCTATTTATAGGCTTTAGAAATGCCTAAATTCGTCCATCTAGGGTTTCTGGCCAAATAGAAGTAGAAAATACTAAAACTCTGAAAATTGCCAAAAATGAGCACAAAAATCGAGGCGCCACCTCTATACCAGTGCATAATATGTGCTGCCTGTCCTACCTAGGGCCGGCGCCAGTTGTGTTTTGTCTCTCTGTCCATTCGTCAATTTTTTTCAATTTTTGTGCCAAGTCTTCCAGGTTGCAGTTAGCGCCGCCTCTAGGCTTCCAACCAGCACCGGCTTTATTCTGTTCAGCCTATGTTTTGCCAATTTTTTATTGTCTCAAAGTGCATACCAACAGCACGTGGCCAACGCCGCCTCTCCTCTATTTAGCGACAATTTTGCCTTCTTTTACCCCTAAAATCTGAAGTAATGCACAAAATACCTTTTCAAGGGTAATATCTCAAATATGAAGGAATATGACCAGTTATTGCACAAAATGTATCACAAAATAGCCTCAAATAACTAGAAAATATATGACTAATTTAGGCCTTATCATATTCTCCCACACTTAGCTCTTTACTTGTCCTCAAGCAAAGTACCAAAGACAAGTAGAAAAACACAAGTTTTCACAAAATCACTCAATCAATTTCAAAATAATATTTCCAATGCTTTCTTTCTTCAAGACAACAAAACATATGCTACTATACCTTTCATAACAAATGCAAGACTTGTGTAAGTGAAGAGTGACTAGTAGAACCATCCCAACACGTAACATCATTCTCAAACCATTGGAAAGAATTTAGTTAAAAAATATATGCATTCCATAACCTTACTTTTTATACACTCTCTCCACTAATCCGAGACATATCATGATTCTACATAGGTCAAGTAGGACTTTTAAGCTTGTAATGTAAGGTTAAATGGTTTGTAATGTAGCTATTAAACGAAGGATATAGGAAAATCAAATATCAAAGAAAATGAGAGTTTGCAAGAAAATGATAAATAAAATGTACCAATAGATTCCAAACTTTTCTTACTCTCCTATCACAAAACCAATCAAAAACCCATAACCTTGTATAGCAATAATATTACAATTCAAGCAAATCTTGCATTCTTTTCATCAATAGGTCTCACTCGTCAATCATATCACACAAGATCATCAAAATTTCAGCAATTCTTATTCCAGCTTAACCAACATTCTTCCTGTGCTCTTCTTTTCTTTTTCTTTCAACTTTTCTTTCCTTTTTCTCTTCTTTTCAAATGTTGCTTTTGTTTGTTTCTCAGTTTTTTTTTCAACATTTTCTAGCAGCTTTTTGTTTTTCTCAATCTTTCTTTTTCTTCCTCCTTTCTCCTTTCACAACTCCAACTCAACATATGATGCATGACTGAAAGTAACAAGTCATAATATTTACACAAGTATTTTCCCTCATAATTCTTCAACTTGTACTTTTATCCATCAAGAGCAATCAAAGATTTGGAAGGTAAATCAAACTCTTAGAAAGAAGTAATGGACAAAGTATGATAACGGGTTTAAGAAAGAAATTAACAACTTAGGCTCAAAATAGGCACTAGAGATAATATCAAATAGGTAGGCTTGAAAAGCTCAAACTATCCAAAGAAGGCCTATTACCGTCATCCCTAAGTAAAATCATGAATGTTTTTCTTATTTTGCCTCGAGAGATATTCAAGTAAGTTCTAAAATACTCAATGAATTTTAGCAAAAAAACAGGTTTAAGAACAATGTAAAGCATTTGATCAAGAACTACTTAGCCTACGTGTGTGCAAAAAGTCATGCATAAGCCACAAATGATATAGAACATATGCTCTATGATCTAGCACAAAGACATGCATTACAAATACATCTTGAAAGCTCAAAAAAAATCAAAAAAAAATTAAAAAATTTGCTCAAAAGGTTCAAAGAATTTCAAGAAGAATTCAGCATAGAAGAATTTCAATTCTAACCACTCCCCCACACTTAAACTGGGCATTGTCCTCAATGGCTAAACAAATAAAGTAAGGAAATATTGCCACGGGACCAAAAATAAAGGGGAAAAAAGAAGAAAGAAATACTTCCATTGCATTGTGCATTCTCCTACAAAAGAGTTGAATTCCAGCAGAAAGAAGCATTGTTGAAGTACCTAGAAAGAAAAATACACCAAAGAAACACACCAAAGCATAAAAACTAGAAAAGAAAATAAGAAAAAAGTAAAGAAAATAGTACGAAAAAGAAAAGTACAAGAAATAACTAGAAAAGTCATGAAAATATAAATGAGGAAAAAATGAAAATATGCATTATAGTTTTTGAAACAATTTTTTTTTTAATTAACGGAATTCACAATTCAAACAAAATTATAAGAACAAATTAGTCAATTAAACATCAGTCAAAGTTAGTAAATTAGATTACAAAGATACACACGATACAAAAGATGCAACCTTTTGGCAAAAGAACAATTGTACAAATTTACATATTTACATATTTATATGGTTAAATCAACAAAATCTAAACTTTCATGATATTGTTCCTGAGCAACGGCATCAAAACATTGATGTGTACTCAAGTTTTTCAAAAACACCTCTATAATGAAATAGAAAAATATCCTAATCCCCGGCAACGGCACCAAAAACTTGATGTGCTTGAATTTGGATATAAAAATAAGCACACTCCCAATCAAGTTTAAATTAAAACGTTAACCTCAAATTACACATATGAGCAAGCGTACTCATCATTAAGCATAGCATACGGTTTAAAATAAGTATCGATCGTCAAGGAACAAGTATGCATTAATCACTTTTCTTTCATTGTTTAACCGACTCAATGAAGTGAAAAAGAATAAAAATAAAAATAAAATAAAATAAAAGAATATATACATGTCAAGGATGAAGAATTATGTAACTCAAACTATTATTTTGACAAACATGACCCTAAAGTACCCAATCATTCTCTTAGCATCATGAAGGATTAAGATAGATTTACTTCTTTTCTAATCTATGAAATCACTATCTTCTAGACAAATTAGCATCACATATCTTGTCTTAACTAATTCACCCAAAAGATGCATTAAACACAATCCTTGATTAAATCCCCATATCCTAGCAAACTTAAAATATGAAATTAACCAATGAATCCATATCCTGACAGACATCAATTAACCTTTAATTACCTAGTTCTTAGCAATTAACTCCTTTTCCAAACAAGTTAATAGACAACAAATATAAAATTAATGAATTGATACCACCACCAACCCCTTTTCCAAGCAAGTTAATAGAAAGAAACAACAAATTAATTTCGTAATCAGCATATGTAATTAAATATCAAGAATAGCAATCAATTAATCAAAAGATCAAAGTAACTCTAAAAATCATGAATACCTAAAATAATATCAAATTACAATAAAATAATTAATACATCATTGTTCAAGAAAAGAAAACAAAGTTAAAAGAAAGCGTTCATAGACAAGCCTTCTTCTTCCTCCTTCGTAGACTCTCTTGTACAATCCTCCTTAATTTGATGAATTCCTCCTTGAATTTTGAGTCATTTTGAGTTTTGTTCTTTCAAATTTCTCCTTTTGACTTGTGTTTTTCCTCTATTTATAGATTTTAGAAGTAGCTAAATTCGTCCCTTTAGGGTTTCTGGCCGAATAGAAGTCAGAAAACACTAAAACTCTGAAAATTACCAAAAATACACACGAAAATCGGACATAGCCTCTGTACTAATGTACAGCCAGCGCCGCTTGTCCTGGCTAGGGCCGGCGCCGGTTTTGTTCTGTCTCTCTGTTCGTTCGCTGATTTTTCTCGATTTTCATGCCAAGTCTTCCAGATTGCAGTCGGCGCAGCCTCTGGGCTTCTAACTGGCGCCAGCCGTGTTCTGTTCAGCCTCTGTTTTGCCGATTTTTCATTGCCTCAAAGTGCATATCTGTAGCACGTGGCTGGCACCGCCTCTCCTCTGTTTAGCGATGATTTTGCCTTATTTTTCCCTAAAATCTAAAATAATGTACAAAATATCTTTCTAAGGATAAAATCTCAAATATGAAGGAATATGACCAGTTATTATACAAAATGTATCACAAAATGGCCTCAAATAACTAGAAAATATATGATTAATTTAGACCCTATCAAGAAGCACGAGGATAGTGGCACTACATCATGTATTATGTTGGCGTCAATAACTCCTAAGTTACAAAAACAACATTAGCATATAGATGCTCAAACCATTATCTTCCATCTTAAAGAGCTATTTGATAAACAAGCTAGAATTGAGATATATGAAATCTCTAAGAAACTATTCCATTCTAAGATGGTTAAGGGTGCTTCAGTGGCCACCTATCGGCTGCAGATATTGGGTTATATTGAAAAGCTTGGGTCTCTTGATTTCGTAATGAATCACAATTTAAGTGTTGACTTAATTCTACAATCATTATCAAGTAGTTTTTCACAATTTGCGATTAATTACCACATGAACAATATTGAGACCATCATACTTGAGCTTATCAATTTACTTAAGACTACTGAATCATCCATGAATAAGGATGATAAGGCGATCTTACTAGTAGGTTCTTCGTCTTCAAAGAAGAAAGTTCCCAAGAAGAAGAATAATAATCCTACCAAGCCCAAAGGAGGCGTGAAGGAGAAGAAAGCAGCCACTAAAGGCCCATGTCATCATTGTGGCAAGATGGGCCATCGGAGGCGCAATTGCAAAGTCTACTTGGAGACTATGAAGGAAAAAAATGAGAAGGAGAAGGCTGCAAACACTTTTACTTCTACTCATAGTATATTAATGATTAAGATTAATACTGCCTTTAGTAATAAAATATGGGTATTAGATACCAGTTGTGGATCTCATTTATGTAATAATTTGCAGGAACTAAAGGGCAGTAGAAGGTTGGAAAAGGGTGATGTGGACCAGCGAGCTATAAATGGAGCAAAAGTTGATGCACTAGCTGTGGAGACTTATCATCTTAATTTACCTTTTGGATTAATTTTAGAATGATATCCATTAAATGATAGAATGATATCCTTGTTCTTTTTCATTAAATGATATCTATTATGGTTCTACAACTTTGGTTAATGGTTTATATGTTCTACACATGGATAATCCAATTCTCAATATAAATGTAAAGAAACAAAAAAAGATAACTCAGTCTCATCTTACATATGGCATTGTCGTTTAGGCCATGTAAATGAAAAATACGTGTCTAAGTTATACAAGTTGGGTGCCTTGGGATCATTTGATTATGAATCATATGACATATGCGAATCTTATTTACTTGGTAAATTGGCTAAAAGTCCATTTTCTGGAAAAGAAGAAAGGGTTAAAGAGTTATTAGAACTAATACATACAAATGTATATGGCCTAATGTCAATACAAGCAAGAGGAGGTTATCACTACTTTATAACCTTCATCAATGACTATTCATGATATGGGTATTTGTATTTAATGAAATATAAGTATGAAGCATTTGACAAGTTCAAAGGCTTCAAGAATGAAGTAGAGAAACAACTTGGCAAAAGTATTAAAACTCTTAGATCCGATCGAGAAGGTGAATACTTAAGCCAAGAGTTTCTAAGTTATCTTAAAGATAATGAGATATTATCTCAATGGACTCCACCACATACACCTCAATATAATGTTGTATCTTAGAGAAGGAATCGAACCCTTCTAGACATGGTACGAACTATGATGGCTTTTGCAGAGTTACCAAAATCATTTTAGGGATATACACTGGAGACTGCTGTTTATATATTAAATAGAGTTTTGTAAAAAATGGTTGATACAACTCCTTATGAGCTGTTCTTTGGTAAGAGACCAAAGTTATCTCATTTAAGGATTTGGGATTGCCCTACTTTTGTTAAAAGAGCAATGTCAGACAAACTTGAAAGTATGTCTAACAAATATTTATTTTTTGGATATCTAAAAGAGTATTTCGGATATTACTTCTATCTTCCTACTGAAAATAAAGTTTTTGTTTCGAAACATGCTGTCTTCTTAAAAAATGAGCATATGTTTAAAGGAGATAGTGGGAGTAAGCTTGAACTTAGTGAAGTTCAAGAAGAACAAATAAATATTGATCAACCGTTTGAACTCACACCTATTAATGAACCTTCTAACACATAAGAGCCTCGTAGGTCAAATAGAATACGAGTGATACTTAAAAGATATGGATTTCTCATAAGTGACCACAATAATGTATTGCTCATAGAAGAAGATGAGCCTGCTACTTACAAGGATGCTCTGAATAGTTCAAAATCTGATAAATGACTTGAAGCCATAAATTCAGAAATGGATTCCATGTATGGACTTTAGTTGATCCACCTGAAAGAATCAAGCCTATAGGGTGCAAATGGATTTTCAAAAAGAAAATTGGCATGGATGGTAATGTGGTTACCTATAACGCACGTCTAGCTGCAAAAGGTTATCGACAACAGTAAGGTGTTGACTATGACGAAACTTTTTCCCCAGTCGCTATGCTAAAATCCATAAGAATACTCCTAGCACTTGCCACTCATTACGACGATGAGGTTTGGCAAATGGATGTAAAAATAGCTTTCCTTAATGGAAACCTGATTGAAGAAGTATATATGACACAACTTAAAGGTTTCACATCTAAAGATGATACAAAAGTTTGCAAGTTGCAAAGGTCCATCTATGGACTTAAGCAAGCATCTAAGGGTTGGAACATCCGTTTTGATGAGATAATTAAAGAATTTAGTTTCATTCAAAATATGGATGAACCTTATGTGTATAAGAAGGTTAGTGGGAGTGCAGTTGTTTTCTTACTACTTTATGTAGATGACATATTGCTAATAGGAAATGATATTTCTGTTCTTCAATCTGTAAAGATTTGGTTATTCAAGATATTCCCTATGAAAGACCTTGGAGAAGCAACCTATATTCTAGAAATTAGAATTTATAGAGATAGATCAAGGAGGTTGCTAGGTCTTTCATAGTCTACATACATAGACAAAGTGCTAAAGAGGTTTAGCATATATCAATCCAAAAGGAATTCTTACCCATATGACATGGAGTAAGCTTTTCAAAGTCGGTGTCTCCTAAGGCACAAGTTGAAAGGGATCATATGAGTAGAATTTCATATGCTTTGGCAATTGGGTCTATCTATCGTGTATGTTATGATATGTACTAGGCTCGATGTATCATGTGGTCTTAGCTTGATGAGCAGATACCAATCTAACCATGTAGAGAGTCATTAGGTGGCTATAAAGAATATCCTCAAGTACTTACAAAAGACTAAGGATGTATTTTTTATATATGAAGATGGTGATTTGCAAGTAAGAGGGTATACTGATGCCAGCTTTTAGTTCGATAAGAACGACTACAAATCACAATCTGGCTACATATTTATGTTGTGTGGAAGGGCAGTGAGTTGGAAAAGTTCCAAACAAGATACTGTTACTGATAATTGATTGGAGGATGTACTTAGACGCTATCATCTGATTAGAGAAATCATAGATAGGCAAGATGTAAAGATAAAGAGAATTTCCACAGATCAGAATATAGCTGATCCACTCATTAAAGTATTTTCTCAGAAGAAACATGATTATCATGTTCAGTCATTCGGTATTCGCTATATAAATGATTGGCTCTAGTGCAAGTAGGAGATTGTTAGTATTGTGCCCTATAGGCAATCACTTGTACCATGTATATTGCATAATAACTAATAAAAAAGGCATTCTTTATCTTTCAATTTGATTGTTATATCTGAATATGCGTATAAACTGTTTGATAAAGTCCCTAGTACAACACAGTGTCAAGGAAATCATAATAAAGATCATGATGTGAGATTCCTACTACACTATATAGTGTTTGTGTTTGAATAATCCCTAGTCATAGTATTAATGAGATGGGACATTATTAATACGCCAAGACTAGCACATGTTGTATCTCTTGATTGGATCAAGCGGTGGTTCTCATAACCGTGAGTATTGTGATCCTCAAGATTAATATGTGGATGCTTATTATATGAATAAGTTCATTGGATGATCTAGCTATGAGATAATCACTTGAATAAGCTATTGAGTGTCAGTGATAGAATCTCATTATAGCAAGTGTGCAAGTATCATTAGACTTGAGATCTCCAAGATATTTTGTTTATCGAGCGTTGTACTTTGATTCTAATATTTGAAGTCTTACAAGGACCGCCTATAGGATGAATATTAGGTACAATGTAAAGTAAACGAAAATAGTTGAGAGGGTCAATAAAGGATTCACCACTCCTAATAGTAGGAGAGTATATCTCAGGGCCACTTGTAGAAATCATTACTTATGAAGTCCTTGGCCAAGGCGACTATGTATTGGAAATAGTTCCAAATTTGATACACATATCGAATAATAGATTTCTTGATCAAGTACTAAAATCTTCGGGCCAGAATTAATAATATTTTGGATGGAGTTGGCACTAATTTCATGCTCTAAATCGAATGAGATATAATATGGTGAAAAGAGTTTATTGCATTGATTATTTGCTATTGAAAGGTTCACGTCAAGTCACTTGACTTTCTAGATTTTTGGGTGATCAAGAGTCATTGTTAGATGTCGCTCTTGATCTGCTAGATATGAATTCATTAATTAAAGAATTAATAAATTAATCCTATATTTTATTTAAGATTATTAATTCTAAAATTGTTAAAATTAATTCATATTATCTACTAATAAGACCAGGAAACCTAATGGGTCATACACAATAAAGGTTTAAATGCTCAATATAAATTATTTGATAATATTGTAGGGTTAATTAAGAGAAGAAGATATGTTTATAGGTGAATTATAAATTTGTTATAATTCAAGAGACTTGGTTGCAATTATATAAACTTCAAGGGCCCAATTGTAGACATTGGATCTTGAAAGACTTAATTGTAATTAACATAAATTTTAAAACCTATAAACATGGGAAACATTCCCTGTTGCTATGTGAGATTTCGAACGATCAAAAGAAGGATTTTCGGACCTTCCTCTTCACCTCTTTCTTCTCCAATTAACCGTAGCCCCTTCTCTTCTACTAACATAAATTTGAGCGGGCTTGTGAGTGATTCAACCTTATGTGGATTACTGCTGGAGACAATCATACTCTTGGATTGTAGCGGCGTAAGGTGGAGGATCAAAGCAAAGGAGTTGGCACAAGAAAAGTTTTTGTTTTCTGCCATAGAAGGTAATCTCCATTTCCTTCCTCTATTTCCATTTTAATTACAAACACGTGATCCTTGGGTATAGATTTTATAGTTATTTCCGTTGCATTCTTATTTGATAAGCATGATGAAACCCCAACAAAAATAACAAAAACAATTTTACCCAATTGCGTAAAAGTCTTTAATCAAATCAATAAATGTGAAGAAGAGTGTAAAGCTCTCAAGTCGGATGAACAGTGAAAAAGCAGGTATAAAAAATAAATAAAATGCAGAAGAAAAAACTCAATGATGTATAGTGGTTCGATCCTCAAATGATCTACATCCACTACCTTAAACACACACTTAAGGATTTCAACACATCCACTAAAACTTTTTTCCCAAATCAATTGTGGTAAGCAACACCAATCTTACACAAGAGGATCACCACACCTGGTTTTACACCCAATCTCTTCAAACTCAACAACCAAGGCTCACCCTAATTGGGTTTTACACTACAACTTTGATACATTCACAAAACAAGACTCACCCCAACGAATTTTACATCACAACCTTGATATAAGATAGAATGAAGGTAAACTTACAGAAATAGCTCACAAGTTTGAGTAGATATAAACAAATAAGAACCAATAGCTTTTTACCTTTAGAACAATTCAATTTTACCTTTGAAGCACAATGAAAATGAAGATTTTTGTTTTCTAAAGTATAAAAGTGTTTCTGAGAAAGATAGCACAAAAATCTTACAAAAAATCGTATTTTAATGACTTTTATAGAAGTAAAAAGTAAAGCTCCAACAGTTAGAAATGACTAGTTTCACGCTGTAAGATTTTTCAGAGTTTTGGATTTAAGTATCGGACGAGGGAGCGTTCAAAAGGTAAGTCTAAAATGGTACTTTTTTAGGCAGAAATGATTTGATACTATTCACAGAGTTTTGGACTAAGCTTTTAGGTGCAAAATCATCCAAACTACTCAATTCAAAAATCTGAAGACTTAATACTTTGAAATCTTTTTGCTTGTATGCTTTAATGTAGAAATAAATTGACTCATAAGGTAAAAATGACATAGGAATTTACACAATATACTTCAACAAATGATTCCTAATCTATGAATCTTCTCAAGAGCTTCTTGGTATGCAATCTCTTAAGCTTGTCTTAAACTTTGTTACCCATTCTTAAATTTCGTTGCTCAAAAGTTGCATAGCAATCTCGTTTGTATGTTTTGGAAGAATTGAGATTGAACATGTCATATCATATATAAACCATACAAGTTAATCCTCATCAATGTTTGTCATAAATTAAAATATAGGAGAATGTCTTTAGGGCTAACACATCCTTCCATTAGTTCTAAATCCTTGTTATATCCCCATCCTATACGAGTTCACTCCGAGGGTGACGCGAGGAAACCCATGATCTCTAATAAGGATCGTGATTGAAATCGTGGAATTGTTGAAACCCCTCTCCTACTTAGTTTTTTTAAATAAGGGTTTTTCTTGAAAAATATCCTTTGAAAAATTTCAATTAAGTTATCTTTTCACTTAAAAATAAAATATTTAAATCTACAAAAATTTATATGTCAAGGTTTATACCTTTTGAGAAATTTTTTTATGGATTAATTTTATTTAAGTTAAAAACTTAACAATTTCAAGAATTTTCCAAAAAACTTTCTAGAGATTTTGATTTCAAGTTTTTTATTTAACAAAAATAATTTTCCTTTGCAAAAATGAATTAAAGTGGTTTTTCATTTTAATTTACAAAAAATTCTAAATCCAAAATTTTTTCTATGTCAAGAGTAAAAACTTTTAAGAAAATAACCAAAGATTAATTTTTGTTTAAGTTAAAATTGAACATTTAATTAAAGAACAATATTTTTCCTTGTCAAATAAAATTTTCCAAAGACTTTGGTTTTTGAAAAACTTGCACATAGGAATTAAAATAAATAGCATACTAGAAAGCTTTAAATATGTTTATACTTTTCTATTTTTAAACCTAAGTTCCCAATTAATAGAATTAAACACATTAATTAAATTAACTAATGGTCTTGTTTAATCTTAATAATCTTTTACTATTATTTTTTATGCAAAATATTCAAAGAATATTAACTATTGCAAAAATAATAACTTCGTCTGGTATGAGACCAATAACCAAAAAGAACTAGCCCAAGAATTACAAGAAAAAAAAATTTAAAAATATTTTTTTCCTCCTGGTCTTGCACACCTACCACACTGGATCATAGCCTATAGGCAGACTGTAACACCCTACTACCTAGGCCCATCAGGGCCGGGGATGTTACCCCGTCCAGAGGACAAGGGGTCTTTATAACTAGGTTACATAGAACAAAATAAAATAAAGACTTTAAAATTAAAATTATTATAACCCAAAAGATAAATATTGGTACAAATCCAAAATAAATTGTTTGCAACAATCTCTCAAAACGTCACATAAAGAAAATAACACGAGTCTTCAAAGCATAGGCAATAATCTAGCTAATGACCTCCACATCAGGATCTTCCTGAAAACATGGCATAAAAGGTGGTGAGATAAAAATCTCAGTAAGCCCGTGTGTGCTTTGAGAGTCTCAGGTAAAATAATTCATGTATGCAAGTTGTAAAAATTTCATAAAGATAAGTGTTGGCAAGCATTAAATAAGTATTGAAATTAAGAGTGATGTTTTGCTTTTCAAACCACACATGAGCACAATAAATACAACCACTCAAATGGGTAGCAATGGGTTACCACGCGTTGGGCCCCATGACTAAATAACGGTCAGAATACCATACTTTGTGCAAGCTGACAAAAGGTAGGTGCATGGCCTACCGAGTGAGATACTCCTCCATCTCTACACCCAAACTTACCGGTTGTCCATTTCGGGAACACACAGTCCACACGACTGAAACTAGCTAGCTTGGACCGGCATGACCTACCGGACTGGCATCCCATCCAGGAAGGACTCACCCCTCAGAGATGGCCACCTACTGAGAGACTTACCCTAACCCTTCAAAGACTAGTCCTGGTAGTCTACCCTTATTGAGTACTCAATGTTGATTGTCCCACTTGGGAGAAAATTGATCACACATTGTTTTATTTGGAAATAGCAATTAAGGGTTTCTAAAATTCTTATCAAAGTTGGGTTTTAGAAAGAATTTGGCATTTTGTGTAAAACTGCTTATTTGATTTTCAAATGATTTGGTTGACTGGAATAAAAAGGAAAAAAACAGTCCTTAATTGCCTTTACATAAGGAATGTCCATACACATCTCATTTGGCTTGCCACAGTAAGTTTTGGTCTTCAAATAATCCCATGCAGGAACTTACCTGATTCCTTGCTTGCTCAAATTCAAGAGTCTTCCAAGGCTGACCTAACCCCGCCTGGGGTAAACACAAAATATAAGGTTACACTCAAGTTAAATTCACTTACACAAGTAATCCTAGTTCAACTTATTACCATCACATCCCTAATGTCCTAAGTTTTAAGGCTAGATGATAAAGAATTTTATAAAATAAGTCTAGTTTGATAAGTTAAAATAACTTGGGGTTCTAAAATAATTGCTAATAAATTATAGACTCAATTAATAATTCTTGAGTATTATTATTAATAAATAAACTAATGTTTGAATATTGAATAATACTAAGCCCTAAATAATATTAATAAATGGTAATTTAAAAATAGCTTTATTGTAAATAAATAATAAATTACAAATATTTGTTAACTAATTTTTAATAGATAATAAATAATTAGTAATAAATAAAATTAATAATAAATGAATTATTTTAAATTTTTATTTAATAAATAACAAATAAATTTTAATATAAATAATATTTAGGAATATAGGTAAAAGTTTTAACTAGGGCCTACAAGGTCATTAGTTAATTCTAATATTTTATTTATTATTATTTATGTAAAATATTTATCTATTATTATATATATTATTTTTAATAAAAGATTTTATTTATTTGATAAATAAAATATTAATATTCCAATCAATAATCCAATCCAAATCTTCCTAGAGTTCTAAATTTTATAAGGAAAAATATAGTAGTAATTCTAATTAAAGTAATAAAATTTGCTAATAAAAATAACCTAGACTTACCAAAAAAATAATCTCTCACCATGATTTTCCTATTACTAGAAGAGATTCTTAAACACATTTTCCAGCATCAAATAATAAACCAATCCATTCATGAACACATGCTTGACTTATCACATACAATCACAAGGCTAACTTTCTTCTAGGCATAATCATCATTAATGGCTTCAATGGAAAATAGAAACATAAGAGCCTAATCACCTTTGGTGTCATGATGTCTAACATGCTTCAAACATCAATAAAATTCATCAAGCACGAAGAACATACATTTATTCAAAAGGAAATACATACAACTTAGTCATATACAACAATCATCATGTCTTAACTCCATCCCCTTAATCCACATGCATATACTCAATCCCCCATTCATATTCTATCTCTCTATCACCTCCTAAGAGACATGATTTCAGAATTTAAAAAGAAGGTTTTGAGAATAATTACTTGATTGACGAGTACTATGGTGAAGACTAAAGAAGGTCCACGCGCGACGGAGAGTCTTGAGTGATCCCACGGGAAAACAGCCAAGGTTGATGGTTGATCAACCATTTTGGTTGGAAGAGAGAGAGAGAGAGAGAGAGAGAGAGAGAGAGAGAGAGAGCATTAGAAAGGTATATTGAGAATTGAATAGAAGAGGATGAATAAGAAGGTTGTTTTTGATTTACCTTGTTGATGTTCTTGAGACCTTCAAGAAAAAAGCTGATTTTGATCCGATTGAAAATTCTTGTTGGTGTGGTTTTGTGTTATAAATACTAGAAATGAAGTCTAAGGATTGAATAGAAGTGATCTGGAGTATTTGAGAGTGATTGGAGGTGTTTAGAGTAGGTTTAGGCTTGAAGAAGTTTAGTGTGTGTTCTTAGTGTTCTTGGTGAAAATGGAGAGAGTGTGGGAGAAGTGCTGCACGAAATCTGGTAGGGTGCTGGCCGAATGGTCTAGGGTGAAGAGGAGTTTCGGTTTTCAGCTTGTGGGAGAGAGAGTGATCATATTTTTTTTTTTTTAAATTTAAATGGAGGAAGTTGTGGAGTTGTTTAAGGTAGGAGGTTAGCTATGGTGTTTGATCAAGGAAGGTGTCTATGCTCTTCAATGGTGCCGGTTGAACAAGGTGGTTTTGATTAAATGAATGGAGGTCAATATTGCTCCAAGGCTAGCCGAAATTTAGTCTTAAATGGTAGAGAAAATTCTGGTTCATTAGCTTGATACAAGAGTGTTTTCATGGAGTAAAATTCTAAAATTATTTTGAAGTTAAAAAAAAAGTTTGAATGGAGTGATCTTAGGAGGGTTTTGAGGTGTGGTTATGGAGTCCATGTATTCAAGGTAAGTGTGAAGGTCAATCGTGTTCAGTCCATGGCTGAACAATGATCAATGTTACAGAAGTTGAAGGGTGATTTTCGGCCTAGGCTTAAAGGAAGCAAAGCTGGAAAAATTCTGGGTTCAAGTTGTTCAAAGTTTCGAAGATTGTGAAGAATTTCTGTGCAGAATTTTAGCACTTCTTCAGCCCGATTTGCAGCTGGTTCTTGAGGGAGTTTGAAGGTCTTTCAACTGTGATTTTCCAACCTTCTTTCTGGAGAAATACAGAGGAGTTTTGCTGGCTTGAAGATGGACTAAAACAGCTTCATTCTCTTGATTGAAAGCTGCGAAATGCCCAGAATTTTTTCCTAGTTTTGCACAATTTGTGCAGTCCGAAAATTGTACAAATTTTCCAGCCTTCAAGCCACATGAAATGACCATTTTTCTGGTAGCAAATGAGTAGGTTTATTGGCTGAATTTTTCAAAGAGATGGTCTGCAAAAATTCTAAAAAATTTCCAGATTTTCCTTCACTAAAATATGAACAACATGAAGGTGAATTTGAAGGTTCTATCATGGTGATTGATTTCTCTTAGAAACCCTTCCTATTTCCCCTCCTATTTTAGGCCAACCTCTCTCCTCCAAGATTGATTTTCGAAATTCAAAGATGAGAAATTATCATAGATTTTTTTTTTTTTTTTGGAATTTAAAAAAAAGATTTGATGGGTTTTGGTTCATTTGAATTATGAAAATGCTAGGACAAAGCTAGAGGTAATAAATAGAACAAGAATTCCTCTAAAATTTTTTTTAGGACACAATGATAAGATTTAGAACATTCTCCTCATGTCTCCCCTAAGACAACATTCCTATTTCTAAGGAATGCAAGAAACAAAAATTCAAACTTAATTAAGATAATCATGATAAAACTTAAATGATGGGATTTGAACTCATGACCTTAGAGATTAATTCCAAAGCTCTAACCACTAAACCACAACAACTCTTGTTCTTATTTTCTCACCCACATATTTTTCTTATTTAATCCTCAAGTTATCTTCCTATTCAGACCTCAAGCAAAATTACCATTTTACCCCTCATACTCAATAAGCATAACTAAGCATTTTAACCTATAATCCACAATTCTAAAGCACATAAAATCATTCAAAAACATATATATTCATGCAAAATAATATGACATGCATCCCGACCCCCTTACTCTAGGGTTGGCTTTAGGTGGGGTTTCACACAGACCCATGGACCATGACCCACGAGTGGGTGCCCACAAGCCATGGGCTACCCATACCCAGATGCAGTCACCATCCTAGGAAGAATGCATTGCATCCTGCCCAGGATGCAACGAATTCCACCTGCTACGGCTTAAGCTGAGCCGCCCCTCGGCTCCCCCTCACACAGAGCCGATGCTGGTTGGCTCGGCTCGGCTTGAGCTAGCGGCTTGGCAGCTGCTCCTCCTTTCTTCTTCGATTTTCTATGAATTTTTCTCAAAAAGCTTTTGCAATTCTCTTCGCGATCACAACAGGTGGCTTTCTTGTTACAGATTTTCATCAAAAACAAAAACCACATCCGTCTATATCCTTTAAAATTGGGTTTACACGATTACTAAGCAAAAACATGGAATTTATAGAAGCTTCCTAAACCTCAACGGTGAGGCGTATAGAGCATCTATCCCAAACCAAAATAGCGAAGGTTCACAGGCATTAAATCACACATTTATCTTGCCCATTTTATTAACTAATATGCATGCTTCCTAAGCCTTTCAAAGCTTCATGCTCTAATACCAATTAAAGTTATGAAAACCACACAGAGACCAAGCATGCATAGAAGACAAAGGCCAAAATAGCGAAAGGATGTAGAATACACACAGAAGAAGGCGAAAGGACGCGGAATACATAGCGGAATAAGTTTAAAAATTTTTACCTCTGCGCTTCAACTGTTTCTTTGTCTGTGAAAGCCTCGACTGAACCACAGAGTTCACCTCTCCCTGACTTGTTGATGCCTCCGGTTCAACTCCTACGATTCTCCTACTTCTCCGTGGCATTAACGCCAAAACTGTTCTTTGAGAACTTAGAATATTCCACCATCCAATATACGTTGGTTACACAACTTAGGAGAGGAAGGTCAAAGCTTCTTGATCCTTTGCTATTAATTAGCAAAATCAAGAAAATTAAAAAAGAATGAACGAGAGAGAAAAAAGAAGAACAAGGCTTCTGGTTTTTTTTTTTTTTTAGACAAGTGTGTTCTCTCTATTCACAAAACACACGACTCACATATGATATCCAAAACACCGAGGTTTTGATATTTCAAAACACTCAAAAGCTATCAACAGAAGAGGTTCAGGCTTAGCCTAAACTCTTCTGTTCCGTGAATTAAAAAACTCTTTGGTTTAGGCTATTGGGCCATTAAATATTTTTATTATTTTTTCTGGACCCAATGAGCCCAAAATAATAAATATTAATGATTTATTTCTGGGCTTATAAAATTAATTTAATAAATAATTAATGAGCTCAAATAAACTAAAATAATTATTTAAGTAATTATCTAGTTTAAACCCGAGTTAATTTTTTAATTATTCAATCTAGACTTATACTCTGAATAATTAATTAACCAATTAAACCAGATAATAAATTTAATTTAATTTCACTTGTTCTTTTATTTTATTCCAATCTAATAATAAATTAAACTTCCTAAATAAAATAAAATTCTTTTTAACTGAGACCATTTCCTCAACCCAAAATTAACTAGGATTTACGGGCTATTCCGATGACCAAAAAGACACATCGTCTTGGCTACTAAAATGACCAAAATACCCCTAATGTATAAATAGTTATATTTTGTATTTTAAATATTTTCTAATATCACCGTGAGAAAATATTAACTCCAAAGATAATGTTGCGTTAGCTATATTTTCGACCTAAATTTGAAATGACTAAAATACCCCTTTACACATCATCTTGCATTTAGAGAATAAGAAGTATACTAACACCTCTATAAACGGCATTCACCATCCTTAGGCTTCTAATCCAATGATCCATGACTTTTTGGAATATCTGAATCATGGAGCTACCCTAAAGTAAATATCTGAATCATGTTCCCCAGGCCCTGGATAATTAGATTAATCGGACAATCACAATGGGCGATATAGTGTAGAAATTATCTTGTACAAGTCTGTTTTAACTAACTAGTTATATATAACCAACATACAAGTATATTAGTCCTATTAAAGAACCTCAATTATAGTGTATCAAAGCATAAGTTTCGAGTTTCGTTAGACAACCAACTCATACCCAAGTTGTAGAATATAAGTCCACGTTGTAGTAATAATAGTCTAGGTTTTTATCACATAGTACTTTTAGAAGCCACTATTACAGGTCCAGTTCTACATATTCAAAATATGCTTGTGTTATGAAACGAGAGGACTACTCATTGGCTAATAATAAGCCATTCTATAATTAGAATTCATAACACAATAACCTTACCATGATGAGATTTCCATTCTCATTATTCAATTAAGAATAATAGTTTATGTGTTAAGTAATCCATGATCCATACCTTACTATGAAAGACTACCATTTACATGAACCATTTACTTAAAAACAATTGGTCTTTTTCAATTAAATTTGTGGACAAAAGTAAAGAAGAATTCACAAACAATTTCTAAGAATAATATTTTTATTAACACAAGTCTCTAGTCTAAGAGGGCATACATCCCAAAAGATGTATGATGGGTTAGGTCTTAACACAGGGCCAATAATCTTGTACGTTGGGTGTATGACTCTAGTTAATTAAGACGAACTTATACAATAGAGTTTTTATACTTCACTTAATGAAGATATCACCCCATTATGATTATCCAAGATAATCTCAATAAACCAGGACCCTGAAAAACGTGACTTATTTTGTATGCTTTTGGATAACTCTCGGAAAAAAGTTGGTGTATACTGGAAGTTATGGATTATCAGATTAATTATCAAAGGATAGTAGATGTCATTGATGAAAGTGTTAGTATATTTTTTCTTATTTCAATGACGAGTGTTACGTAGAGGGGTATTTTCATTACTATACTTGTTGGTCAAGGACATTGCGTTTGCAATGTTATTTTTGGGTTAATATTTTCATATGGTAATAAATGAAATATTTAATATGATAAAATATGGCAACTTATTAGCAAGAGTATTTTGATCATTTCAGTAGTTAAGAATAATATGTCTTTTGGTTCCCAAAGTAGTTCAAGTAACCTAGTAAATTTTATTTATTATATGGGTTTGTTGGATGAAATTAATATTGGAAAAAAGTATTCTAGAAGTCTAATAATTATTTATTTGGGTTAGAATAATTTATTAGGCTAATTTGATTAAATTAGTTTATTAATTAATTATCTTAGATAATTTTATATTTGGTCTAAGTGAATTAATTAATTAATAAGAGAGCTATTTAATTAGTCTTTTGTTAATTTAATTAAATTAATTTATTAATTAATTATCTTACGTAAATTTATATTGAGGCAAAGTGGATTAATTAATTAATAAGAGAGTTATTTAATTAGTTTTGGCCTAAGTAGGAAAAACTCTAGTCCACTAAGATGATGAATAATGGCTTTTATTATTTTGAAAATAAAAATAGTCGTCACAAGTAAAAGGAAAAAGGAAATAAAGAAAAACGGTGGAAAAGAAAAAAGAGGAAGTTCGGTTTTCGTGTATGTAATGTACACGAAATTTGAAATTTCCAAAATTGATTTCAATGTGATAGCTACTGAATAGCAATGTTGACTTTCAATTTATGTTGTTTTTTTTATCAACCGGAAAGAGAAAACTATATGTATTATGAATTATTGAAATCTTTATTAATTAGTGGAGGCTCCACTAATTATGGATTTATGTGAATTATTAGAAGATTTTTATGGATGTCCACCATTTAGTGGAGACACCACTAATTAAGATTAGTGGAAGATGATGTATGCCATGATGTAATCCACTAATTAGAGCTCTATAAATAGAGCTATTCTCTAAGCTTGTAATACACCATTATTTTGTGAAAGAAAGATTAGTGAAAGAAAGATTAGAGAAAATTGTGAGAGAAAAGAAAGAGAGAAATTCTTGTGCAAAATAGTTAGAGTTTTATTAGTGTGTAGTGTGAAGATTTTATTCTAACACTACCCTAATTTTATAACACGTTATCAGCACGAGTCTCTGGCCGTTATTAAAGCCGGAAGACAGGTACGCATTTATTGATCTCGCTAAATTCGAATTTGTAACCCTTGATATTTCTGAAAAAAAAATTTTATATGTCATACAAAAATGCATCTAAATGCTAAAAAAAAGGAGATCCATATGTCATGTGGATAAAAAGAAAGATTTGACCACCTGAAGATGGTCGTACTACCCACCGCACGGTATGAATGGTTGCACCCGAAGTTGCAAGATTGTAAAATCGTGAACTCCGTGATGTATAAAACTACATCTTAGTTAAAAATTTTACGGAGAAAAAGTTACCGATGAAGTTATATTGGAGAAGACATTCTCCATTTTTCATGTTCTACAAGAATAATATCGAGAAAAAGGGTATCCAAAATTGACAGACTTTAACATGAGTTATTATTGAGAAATCATGAAGCCGGATGAATCGGCTCAACAAAGACTCCTGCAGTGAATGTTGTTGGCTCCAGTAGAAGCCATCGTTATAGTCGTAGTTGTGGCAGTGGGCGTGGGTTATGTCCTTGAACACACTCATTTTTTCCCTTATCACAGAGAAATACTGGCCACCTGAAGTGGAACAGAAAAGATAATAAGGGAAAAAGATATTTCCATTAATAATAAGCATCACATCTTTTATTCATAGCACTAGTGTTCATATGAACTTGATGATACATGCTTATAGTTGCTCTTTTGTAATTGAGCTGACAAATGTAAGATGAAGGTTTGTAATTGTTCTTTTTCAATATTTACATTAGAGGACGACAAACAATTAGTAATTATGGACTTCAGCTCCTCTTTTTCGACATCCTCCTCCTTTTCTTTCCCTTTTGAGCCAAAGATCGAGACTAGCAGCAGAAGTAGCCGTAAAATTATCGTGAAATGAGTCTTGAGATTTTATGATCTCCTTAAGTTTATTATATTTCTTATTATATTTGGCCTTGAAGCATGCTTGTCTCAATTTCTGTGTTTGGTCCTCTAACTCGCGTATTAGGACTTTCTTCCACCAACTGTTTTTCACATTCCAGTATCGCAATGGCTTCTTGTAATTTCTTCTCAGCCATATGTCCTCCTTCTTCTTTATTTTGCATATCCTGTAAATCGAAGTGATATCATCGGTTATTTACTTATAAATCTTTCATAGTTTCATACTTACAAATTATAAGTATGTATGAGAGAGAACCTGAACATTCTTGATTATGGTCTCCAAGCTCACCAATTTCCTGTGAGGCCATCGACGAATTCCTAACTCCCTACATCTTTTCTTGAGACGGGTTATGCCAATATTCAGCTTCTTTGGTCGCGCTCATGATTGGTAGGTAAAAGTACTCGCGAAATTGTTTCTCTTGATAGTGTTTGAGAGTTATTGCCCTTCTTCTCTCTCTCGCCTCTTAATAATCTTCTTCTCCCCAGGAATTTTGTCTCGCAATAATATCTTGAACTTCGATATTATGCATTTCATGATTACTTACTCCGACTTCGTTGCCAAGACCACTCATTATTTCTCCTAGAAAAAGAAAATAATATCGCAAAGGTAATACCATTCAAAATCCATGTTTAAATGTATAATAACCTGGAAACATATTCTGGCTTTGTTCAAAATCCATTAGAGAGTAGAAAGGATCATGCACAAGCATATCCTCATTCAAAGGAATAGTATCAAGAGGAACAGTATCAAAAGCAGTCTCTTGTAGGAGCAGATCAACTTGGTCCAAAGCAGTATGTTCAAAACTTCCACTGATTTACATAAAAAAACAAACCAAAAGAGAGTTTAATTTCATTATCAAGCACACTAAAAACAAATGGAAGCCATCAAAGGTATCTCACCTGAAATTAGGAGGAAGTGGTTGGTTTGGAAAGGAAAATATATCAAAATCTTCTGCGTTCGAATTAGACAGAAGCGGTTGGTTTGAAAAGGAAAACATATCAAAATCTTCTGCGTTCGAATTAGGCAGAAGCGATTGGTTTGGAAAGGAAAACATATCAAAATCTTCTGTGTTCGAATTAGGCAGAAGCGGTTGGTTTGGAAATGAAAATACATCAACATCTGCTGCAGAAACTAAGTCAAAATTTGACCATGTCTCAAATGAATTACGAGTCTCCATATCTGCTTTGTGATTTTTGTTTTTGATGTTTACTAATGACTGAGAACTGATATATATATAGATACATATATATATATATATATATATATCTGTATGAGGAAGAAGAAGAGGTAGATGGTAGGTAGAGGGTCGGAGGAGAAGAAAAGACAAGAGAGGAAGAGGAAAAGTCGGTACCGGGAAGAGTGAAAAAAAAAAAAGGAGATATTTTTCTTGGCATTTCCTACTTGTCATCATTTTCTTATATTTCTTTTCTTATTCTCTTGTGAAATCATTATTCCCTAAATTAGGGGAGAATAGAAACAGTACAAGAAAGATCGTGATTGGACAACATCATTAAATTATCTTGATCCACATACAAGCGCGTGTGAACTTGAAGTTCAAAAGATAATTCATTTGTAAAGCATTGCAAATCAAATGCCAGACACTTTTGTTGACTCTAGAAGAGTAACAAAATCGCATATGCCAGTTATAAATGCTCCTATTCTAATTGAAGTTCCAACAGAACAAAAGATTTTACATATAGCTGCTGAGCCAAAAGCATGCCAGAAGCATGGCCGACCTCTTGGTTCTAAAGATAAAAATCCTCGAAAGAAAAGAGGATTAAATGATCCAGAAGATCATATTGAAGAAAAGAATGATAAAGACCAAGAGAGAACTGATGACAAAGAACCAGAAGTTGATGAAAGTAACACTGAAATTTCTATCAATTATACCACTTCCGGTAGAAGTTGGAATCGGATAGAAACTGTTATTGATAATATATTTGCATACAATATATCTCTTGATGTTACACAGGATAATGATGATCCCGAACCAATATCGCTTGATGAATGTCGGCATAGAAAAGATTGGCTGCAATGGAAAGATGCGATTCAATCGGAGTTAAATGCACCGGCAAAACGTGAAGTCTTCGGACTCGCAGTCCGAACACCGTAAGGTGTAAAACCTGTTGGCTACAAATGGATATTTGTGCGAAAGCGCAATGAAAAGAGTGAAATCGTTCGATATAAAGCGCGATTAATAGCCCAAGGTTTTTCACAAAGACCAGGTATTGATTATGATGAAACTTATTCTCCTGTTGTTGATGCTATTACACTCCGATATCTTATCGGTTTGGCAAGTACATGAAAAGATAGATATGCGCCTATTAGATGTTGTCACTCGCTTACTTGTATGGAAATTTAGAAAATGATGTTTACATGAAAATCCCCGAAGGATTTCATATGCCCGAAGCATATAAACATTATCCTCGTGAAAATTACTCCATCAAGTTGCGTAAATCATTATATGGCCTGAAGCTAACTGGGCGCATGTGGTTTACACGTCTTAGTGAATATTTATTGAAAGCGGGATTTAAAAATGACCAGGTATGTCCATGCGTTTTTATTAAGAAATCTGGTTCTAAATTTGTGATATTAGCTATATATGTTGATGATATTAATCTTATTGGAACTCCTGAAGAGCTCCAAGAAACAATTGATTATTTAAAAAGAGAATTCGAAATCAAGGATTTTGGTAAAACCAAATTTTGCCTTGGTTTACAAATTGAACATTTGGAGAGTGGAACATTTATTCATCAATCAACATATACAGCAAAAGTGCTAAAAAGATTTTACATGGACAAAGCACATCCATTGAGTATTCCAATGATCGTGCGATCATAAAGATCCTTTCCGACCTCAAGAAAATGATGAAGAACTCCTTGGTCCTGAAGTACCATATCTCAATGCAATTGGTGCATTGATATATCTTGCTAATAATACACGACCTGATATTGCTTTTGTTGTCAATTTATTAGCAAGATTTAGTTCTTCACCAACACGACGACATTGGAATGGAATTAAACAAGTCCTTCGATATCTCCAAGGTACAATTGATCTCGGATTATTTTATTCAAATAAAACCAGTCCAACATTGATAGGTTATGCAGATGCTGGTTATTTATCTGATCCACATAAAGCACGTTCTCAAACGGGCTATCTATTTACATGTGGAAATACTGCTATATCATGGCGTTCTACGAAACAATCTATAGCAGCTACTTCTTCAAATCATGCTGAAATTATAGCCATTCATGAAGCAAGTCGAGAATGTGTATGGCTAAGATCCATGATTCATTATATCCGAGAAAGTTGTGGATTATCATCAATCAAAGGTATTCCAACTCCTCTTTATGAAGACAATGCAGCTTGCATAGCTCAATTACGAGGAGGATATATTAAAGGAGATCGGACAAAACATATTTCACCAAAATTCTTCTTTACTCATGAACTCCGTAAGAAATGTGAAATTGATGTGCTACAAATTCGGTCATGTGATAACCTCGCAGATATTTTCACGAAGACTTTACCGACTGCAACATTTGAAAAGTTGAGATATAAAATCGGTATGCGTCGGTTTAAAGATTTAAAGGAATCATCTCATCATGGGGAGTAATAAATGGACATATAGAATAGTGTACTCTTTTTCCTTCACTAGATTTTTTTCCCACTGGGTTTTTATCTAGTAAGGTTTTAACGAGGCATATTCTTTATGTAATGGATGGACATCCAAGGGGGAGTATTATGAATTATTGAAATCTTTATTAATTAGTGGAGGCTCCACTAATTATGGATTTATGTGAATTATTAGAAGATTTTTATGGATGTCCACCATTTAGTGGAGACACCACTAATTAAGATTAGTGGAAGATGATGTATGCCATGATGTAATCCACTAATTAGAGCTCTATAAATAGAGCTATTCTCTAAACTTGTAATACACCATTATTTTGTGAAAGAAAGATTAGTGAAAGAAAGATTAGAGAAAATTGTGAGAGAAAAGAAAGAGAGAAATTCTTGTGCAAAATAGTTAGAGTTTTATTAGTGTGTAGTGTGAAGATTTTATTCTAACACTATCCTAATTTTATAACAATATGTAGTTATTTTCGTCTTTTTGTTCTAAAGCCACCGATTCTTGTTTTTTCTTTAGCCTTTTTCCTTTAAGAAAAAAAAAAGCTATCTAAATATTCTTTTGAAAAAATTATTTTTTTACTTATTATTTTACTTTCACATGCAGATAATTTATAAAGAGTTCGAGAATATTTTAAAAAATTAAACGTTAATAATGTATAAATTTGATGTGAAAAATCAACATTTAATAAGTATTCACGTAAAATAAGTAATCACGACAAGCTAAAGTATTTCTTCAAATCCAGATCCTTTTATATTCAATTTCAATTCCATTTATTGTTGCTGGGTACAGAATTAGAGTTGTAAACGAATCGAACGTTCGCGAACAAAAGCTTGTCCGAGCTCGTTCGTGTTCGAATAAGACTCGTTCGTTTAATAAACGAACGAACTCGAACACGAACTCGAGCTCGAATAATAAAAGAACGAACTCAAACATGTTCACGAACATATTCGAACGTTCGCGAACATATTATATATTTTTTTAAAATTAATTATATTATATTAATTATTTTATTTATATTTTATAATATTAAGATTTATTCTTAATAAATCTTATATTATAATATTAATAATAATAATATTTATTTAATATTATAATATTCAATTATTTTTAATTAAAATTTGAATTATTATTTTTATAAATTTTAAAATAAAAAATATAAAATAAACGAACTCGAACGTTAATCGAGTTTTTCAAACTCGAATTTAAACAAACTTGAACATTATCAAACAATAATCGAACGAATTCGAACACGAACTCAAGCTCGAATAATAAACGAATGAACTCGAATAGCGTTCGATTATATTCGAACTCGAGCTCGAAAATGTGATGCTCGATTCGTTCGTGTTCGAATACAGCTCTATACAGAATACAACCTCCAGCTTTAGAAACTCGGAAAAATTCATCCAATAATGTAATTGAGACAATGTATCAGTAGTAGTATATGGTTAGCAATAATATTTTATATAGTATCAAGTGGTTTCGTGTTTTCGGGTTGAAATACCGTTTGGACGGTTTGGGTAGCCAATTAACAAGTTTCCGGCTTTAAATCTCCAATAGAGGAGGGCTCGCTTCAGGGCTGGATAGCCTTGTAAAATCATATCAAATCAAAAGACAGCTGAGTTCTATATTTTCGCCTCTCAAATGTCAAATCTAATACAATATTCTATATTTTATACTCCACCTATTTTCTTTTGGTGAAAAAAGAGCCATATATATATTTTTAAAAAAAGAAAAAGAAAACCTCACATATATCTATTACTTATATATATATATATATATATATATATATATATATATATATATGTAGAGATATTTGACCTCTAGTTGACAGTTGACTAAAATAATAAATCTCAATCTTAAACCTCTAATCTCAATTTAACTATTTAGATAGAGTAATAAATGTCCCTGAATGAAAATATGAATTATAACTAGTACTATCACTTATTTTTCTCACACCTCTAGAGCTATTTAGATGGGATATTTTTTCAAAAATAAAAAAATAAATATAACAATAATATATTATAAATTGAAATAGAGAATTGAGAGAGTTGAAAGAGTTGCCACTGCATAGGCCTTTTTATTTTTTATTTTTTCTATTTTAAAAATTTTTATGCATTGCCATGTGGCATTTAAAAAATTTTTAAAAAAAGAACCGACGAGGTTGTTGGCGGTTGAGGAAAATCCCCCACCTTAATTGGATAGTTGATCAACCATGAATCATGTTCAATGGTTTTGAAATCGTTGACTCTAATTCTGATCCGCTGTTAAGCTATAAAAAATGATAATCAAAGTCACCTCTAAGTCTCTGGTAACTGAAGAATTAGTAATTTGGAAATTGCTCTTAATTTTCTTTGAAATTTTTGCCCAGAGTACGAAACTAATCTGGAAATGATGGACAGAGTTGGAATTCATGATATCCTATTGAAATTTATTGAAATTTTTTATCATGGGCCATGTGATTTCTGTAATAAGGTTGAGCCGGAACTGATGGCTCAAAGTGAAATCCAGTCTCAAAGAGGGCCACATTGAAACGATCAAAGACAACATTTGCTGAAGTTTTTCTTCGTGGAGTTGACTGTGAGGTTACCACATAATCCATTATACGGAAATATGCTGATTTAGGATTTTAAGGTGACTCTTTATTTTGTGAAATGATAAGTTGAGGTCAATTCCAATTTGTTCTTGTAATCCTTGATGCCAATGTGGTGCTTTAGACACTATAAAAGCAACTCTGACTTTATTATTCGATTTCACAAAGGTCTCTCTGATGAATTCCACTATGTGAAATCACAAATATTGCTATCGCAACCTCTTCCTTCTATCAGTCAAACCCTACGCATCCCTCACATTCAACACTACATGTGTTTGCTAGCAAGATTGTATCAAATAGTCCTTTTGATGTTCGTCGTGTTGGTTTTCCACATAAATGGCTGCAATGTACTTGCTGTGGTTTAATTACAGGGCCATAGGGTTGAATGGTGCTGTAAAAAGTACTATGTTTATCCAATGGGCTGTAAACCTAAGCCACAATTCAATAGTCCAGAAGTTGTCAATCAGATTATGAGATTATTTATTCATGTTCTTTGCTTCATTATTTTGCTTATCATTCGGTCTATAATGTCACTGTCAAACTGCCTATTACTGGTTCTTTTGTTTTGGTTACTCATATTGGTACCGTCCATCTCAATGAACATTTTACTCTTCATGATGTGTTATTGTGCCCACTTTTTCTTGCAATTCAACCTTTTTGCTCCACGATAAAACTCCTTTTGAACTACTTTAGCAAAAAATTCCAGATTATCTTTCACTTTTTGTCTTTGGTAGTTATCTCTTGCATATAAATTGACATAAATTTGATCATAGAAGTCGCAAAGTGCCTTCCTATATTTTTAAGCCACTACTAAAGTTTATGTACATCTTGACAATGATATGCGTGAGATTTTTCTATCTAGACATGTTGAATTTGTTGAACATGTATTCTACCTATTTCTGATATGTCTATTCTAACTAACCCTTTTTCTATTGATCCTATTAGCACTACTTGTACACCTTTTATACCCTGACATTCCATTTGCATTCCCCATCCTCGATCTTATCTTAGGGAATATATTTGTCCCCCACTTTCCAGCTTTATGGTTTTAGCTACAGCTCCTGATTCCCTTAACAAGGTTTTGAATTATGATCGATTAACTCCAAGTACTGTGGAATCTAAGGATTATTCACAAGCTGTGAAATATGTGGACTGATGTGATAATGTGAAGCCTGAAATTGAAGCAGTTGAGACAAATGATACATGGGATTTGTTGTCATTACCTTCTCGTAAGGAAGCTATTCGATGCAAGCAGGTTTACCAGATAAAGAATATTATATATATAAACATGGTGATAGAACAATTAAATGGATTTCTCCATATTTGATAAACTAAGGTAATGCAAGCAAAAGTTTGAGAAGAAGAGATCTTTTTGTTCTTTGATTAAATCCCCTTGTTACGCTTTGCGGGTTTTTATTTTTATGTTTTAAATTTAGTAAGATGGAAAAGATTTATAAATAAGATTGTTATAAAATTAAAGACAAATTAACGTATTTAGTCCTTAAATTTTTTTTGATTGACAAGTTTAATCTATGAAAATAGACGTTGACTTTGCGTTGATCGTACGGAAAGACTAAATATTTAATTAAAAAAAGAAGAAGAACAAAAAAAATTAAAAATAAAAATTATGGACCAAGCTTGCCAATCGAAAAAAGTTTAGGGACTAAATCCTCTAATTTTTACCATCAGATTCCAAAGTGAAAAGGGAAAGATAGATAGATCATTAAATAATTTCACTTAAGTAAATTAAGAAAATTTTAAATTTAATTTTTTGAAAAATAAATTTATAAATTTAATAACTTCCTTAATCTCAAATTTTTATTTTAATATATAAAAAACTAGTAGAAATACTACCTATTCTTTCCTCTTCCTGATTGACCATACAAAACTTATCTTACATTGTATTTATTATTACAAACGCATTAGATTTGTAAAAGAAATTGTCACTCTTGAGCTTGATAATTGATTATGAATTGAACATGAAATACTTAATAAATAGTTTTTTTAAGTAAGTAAATATTATCTTTATATGAACTTGTATATCTAATTATTCATAAATTGATAGAAGTAAATAATAAAAAGTTAAAGGGAAATATATTTATTTTAGAAAAGTAAATATTCATTTCAACTCAATTAAATTAAGAAGAGAGATATGACCATTTAATTTTGGATTGAGAGTATACTCTTTCAATTTTTTTTATCTATCATAATTTATAATTGATTTATAATTTATATAATTATCTTAAATAAATTTTAATAAGGATATATAATAATTATATCCTTTAAATGTTTAACATATTTGATATATAAATTAGTTACCGTAAATATTCTTATTTATTTAAATTTAACATATGCATAGAAAAACTCTTTTTGTCACAATTATTTGTCATTATAAAAAAATTTAAAAAAGTTCCAATTTTAATAATAATATTATTATTCTAGTAAATCATGACATTAATTGATTATTAAAATTTTAATTTATTTTATTATTTCCAATACAAGATTATCTAATATTAACACTTAATTTTGCATTTCCTTTTATTTTAAATAATAAGAAAATATTATTAACTAAAGACGTAATTCTTTTCAAGTTTACATAATAAGACAAATTGACAGATTTGGTCCTAAAATAGTTTTTGATTAGTAAGTTTGGTCCCTAAAAATATACGTTGACTTTGCATTGACCGTTGTAATGGATGAAAGGGCCAAATATTTTTCTCGAAAAAAGAAGAAGGTCCAAAAAAATTGAAAATAAATATTAGGGATCAAACTTGTCAAACAAAAATAGTTTAAGGATTAAATAAGCTAATTTGTTTAAAATTAAATTATTATTTATCTCACTATTTACGGAGTGAAATTAATAGAAGTAAATTGGAGCATCTGTTGATAAAAATAAAAAATAAACGTTAGATATATATAGGAATTGATTGTTCTTGAATTTTATGTTTACAGCTCATAAAGAGAGAATACAAATAACAAATATTTAATGGGATTTTACAACTTTGTTTAGAGGGACATTTTCATACTTTGAATAAAATTTATTTTGGCAGGAGGAAAAAAAAATGCTCGGGCAATGCCAATAGCAGTCCCCTTCTTTCTTTTGTCTCTCGAGTGTACACTTGCCATCAAGGTTTTACATAGCAAAGCTAACCTCTATTGCATTTCTCTCATTAACTGTCTCTAGTAAGCCTAATTTGTTTTTAGATTTCTTATCTCTTTGATAATTGAGTTGTAGCAATACAACGCCATGTTGTTTTTAGTGGTGGTAGATGTTAAAGAAATTTGTTTTTATAGGATCTTCATTTTTTTTGCTTCCTGTCTTGTTTTCAATTTGAATTTGTTTGATGCATCACCATTTTTTAATTTTCTTTCGATAAATGCATCAAACAAATAGGGCACAAGCTGCGGCTAGACAATCTCAATATGAATTTGCATTCCTCAACAATGCAAATATACCCCTCATTCACCAATTGGTTACTGCAAACTATAATTGCCAGAGCATAAACGAAGTGCAAAATCATTGGTTTTTCCTGTACTGCTTCTTGTAAATTAATAATGCCTGACAAACACTTAAGTAACAGGGAACTCCAGCAAACTGCTTGGGTGAAGCATGTTTTAAACACAAGTACAGCTCCCTAAAAACAAGTACTGCTTCGCTGCTGCTGCCCAATGCACTGCGGTGGCAGGGACACCTGAGGTCACAAGACGATTGATGGGAGCAGGGTAATCCATTTTATACCTAAACGGATAAAAATCAAACTGTGCAATCCTCACTAGTAGCATTGGCTTGATTAGCTGGACACTCAATGCCTAGTTATCCACCATCAAAAGAATTACTTCAAGTAAATTCAACTATCAAAACAATTGAATTCAATAGCTTTAACAAAACAGTAACTATTCATCTGTTTAGCTAAAAGCATAAAAACTTATAGAGATCCATAATATGACTCCTAAAAATGGCACAATTATCCATCACAGTATTTGCATCAAAAAGAAAAGATCAACTAACCTTTCCAGAAAAGTCAATGCACAAAAACTTAAATTATGGTTTCGGGCAATTCTTCTTCCCTTCCGTCTAAGAAAATTAATGTTAGATTTCGATCATGTAATATCATATACGTGTAGTGAAAAATTAAAACGAAATTCATTTAAAAGAATCACTCATATATAATTTAACGGGTCAAGAAAAATAAAGAAAAATTAATTGCCTCAAAGATTGCATCTTTTAAAATTTCCCTCTTTGTGAATAGCCTTTGGAACCCTTCTATAAGTTTGTTCTAACATGAACTACCAAATTCCAAGAATAGACATGATGATTAGTAAGAATAGGAATTTGTCTAATATTGATTCACACGAGGATTAGTACTCAAGGAAATTACCAATAATTTGGCGCTAGCAGAATTTTTAATGGTGGCTATATGATTTAATTCATGGAAAAGAATAAAAAAAAGAAATCTCTTGTTTTCTGGCTTCTAAAAAAAACCCTCCAAAACCTTTTCCTAACCCATGTATATATAGGAATAGAGGTGATTGTATTGTTTCCAACAACAACTTCTATCGTCTCAGGGTTGAGCCGGCGCTGGTTCAAGGCGGCTCAACTCTAATCAAAATAGAGTAAAACAGGACAAAACTTGGATACTGGAACAGAGTTGAGCCGGCGCTAGTTTAGTGAGGTGAATTGGCACCGGTTGTCCCAAAAAGTTTGTCTAATTTCAATTTGATAACCAATGATTATAACAGTTTATAATCAGTCTATAATACCTTTTCTTCTCACAAATTAATCCCGTAATATTATCATATAATATATTGAGTATATATTCTTCTATTGTGTATGACCTATTAGGCTTTCTAGACAATTAGTGGTTAAACATGGATTAATGTTATCACTATAGAATTAGTAATCGTTTATACTTTGAATTGATTTACCTGATTAAAATAATAAATATAATAGTAAATTTAATGTTATAAAAAATCTTTCATTTACTTTACTTTAGCTCCAATCAAACTAAAGGGAAATATATGTAATTTACTTCCCCAACTGGAGATGTCTCCCTTTCCATCGTCTCTTATTTGTGAACCAAATAAAGTGTTAGTAAATAGATTAGGAGCCTTAAGAGAATGAATGTGATATTACCTAGTTGGTTTTTAGCTTTGATTAATTAGATTAGGCCACCTAATGAGGACACTAGGTTCTTAAGGGGAGGTAAATATGGTATCTCTATCCTATATATATATATATATATATATATATATATATATATATATATATAGAAGTATGACATGATGCATAAGCACAAACTTATATGTTCATTGACAATTTAGGATATTTAATTTGACAAAGTAAGAATAATTGTCAAATATTTCTCCGTAGATGTTGTCAAACTTATGAGTCACATTTTGTCACGTCCTATTTGATAAAGGTTGAAGTTTTAAATATTAAAATTCGAATATGTAAAACTTGAAGATTAAAATAATTATTATTTATTTTTACAGTACATTATATTACAATTTTTATTGAATATAAAAGAACATTCATAATTAATTAAGCGACTAGTGCATTCAGATTTCATATTTAATTAATTCTTATTTCACTTAAAATTTATAAATAATATTTAATAAATTCTTAAATAATTAAGTGATTATAAAAATTTATTATTAAATAGAGGGAAGTAAATAAGAATTTTATACTATCCAGTATAGAACATATTTAATTGAACAAGTAATTAATTAATTAATTAAAAATAATTAATTTCATTATTGAACACGCCCGTTCCCTTCTTTTCTAGTAATCCCATTTGTTTTTATTGTAAATCCCAAAAAATACTTATTTGTTGCAAGATAATATTTGACCTAAAAAATGAAAATTTAAAGTTTCTAACAATTTTAATTAGAAAATTTAAAAGAAAAAGCAAAAAACTCTGGCTCTTCAAAATGAAGCCATGCACCTCACTCTGTAATCAATTTCACTAATATTCACTTTTTTTGTTTTATGAAACTAATTTTTATGTGTGTGATTTTTTTTTTTTTTTTAAAGTTCTAAATAAAACTTAATTTATAAGTTGGAACCTAATTTTAATTTTAGTTAGTAGATTTGGGGTCTATATTTATTAAGCAATCAACTTTCTTATTTTAAATATATATATATATATATATATATATATATATTTATATATGTGTGCGCGCGCACACGCATGTGCAGAAGGCTCATGTTGTGATATGTGGCAATATCCTGGTGACACGTGTAACATTAAATTCAAATGAATGTTATTTATTATTTTTTTTTTTTACTTCTGTTGTGACATGTGGTAGCAGAAATATGAATGTTATCTGAATTTGTTGAATTTTAAATTATTTGAGTATATTTTCTTAAAACGTGTAACACAAACTTACAGGTATCAAACTAGTTAACATAGAATAATAGTACAATCCAACAAATCTATGCTTTCATAGGTTGACCTAGTGTTCCAATGCAAGCTCAAACAATTTTTTCTTTTTTTTTTTGTGTACAAAAACATATTTGAGGACTAATTTATGATTCGTTTGATAAAATTAAAATTTAAAAATAAAAATTTGAATATTTAAATATTAAATTTTAGAATTTCAAGTTTGAAGACTGAATTTTAAAATATGAAGTTTCAACCTGAAGTTTAAATTAATTATAATTTATTTTTATAATATATTTTATTATAATTTAAATTAAATATAAAAATATTAATATTTTGATAAATATTTAACATATTTAGATTTTTAAACATAATAAATTTTATTTTACTCAAAATTTATTACATGACCTTAATATATCTTAATCAATTAAGTTATAATAAAAATTTGTTATCAAACATATTTAATAAATTAATTAAATAATTAATATTATTTGTTATCAAACATACTTAATAAAATAAATATTTAATTAATTTTAAATATTTAATTGAGCTATCAAATATGCTTTTATATTTTGATACTCAAATAATCAAAAGTAAAAAATATCTCAAAATAATATTTTAGAACTTAAAAATAATTTGTTAGACAAAATCAAATATATAAAAAAAAAGGTCAAAGATCAATACGAGAATGGTTTGAGAGCCAAAAGGCAAATTGACAGGTTTCATCCTTAAACTTTTTTTTTTTTTTTACATTATTCATCTTTATTCTTTATGTTTAACTTTTTAGATCCTCCATAAATTTTCGTACGAATTATTTGGTCCTTCTGACCTAATTTTGGCAAGTCAACTAGTTAATTCCAAAGTTGACTATTTAAGAAAAGATGAATTTGTCATTTTATTGTACACTTACCTAAAAAAATAAGATAAATTGGTGAATTTAATCCCTGAACTTTTTCATTTTGGCATGATTGGTCCCTATTCTTTTTTTTTTTAACTTTATAAGTCCTTTATCTTTTTTTTAACACACTAGTCCTTCCGGCCACTTTTAAAGTTAAATTATTAAAATACTAAGATACTTAATTACTTTAGTGCATGTAATAATGATTTTTGTTGTCACTTTATTGATTAAGACGTATTGAAATCTTATTATAAATTTTAAATCAATTAAAAATTACTTAAGTTTGAAGTCTAAATAACTTAAAAACTCATTTAATTATTAATATTATTTTATATTTAATCTAAATTATAATAAAATATAATATAAAAATGAATTATAATTAATTCAAGCATCATATTCAAACCTCAAAATTCAGAATTTAATCTTTAAACTTCAATTTTTAAAATTAATTACTTAAATATTTAAATTTCAAATTTCAAATTTTAATTTTATCAAATGAACCCTAATTCAGGATCTATTTGTAGTGAAGTTTGAATATCAAACTTTAAATACTTACATATTGAATTTTTAAAAATATAATATAAATATTTTATTAATTATAATTTATTTTTATATGCTAAATTGGAGTTGTGACGACAGATATTGGAATCTAAAGGCTTCAGAATTAGTAGGAGTAATATAGAGTATATTGAATGCAAGTTTAATGGTAGCAGAAATATAGCCCAAAGCGTAACTTTGGAAAGTAGAGATATACTGATAGTTGATTACTTCTGATATCTAGGATCTATTATTCAGAGAGATGGAAAGCTCGATGGTGACGTTGCACACCAAGTTAAGACGGGTTGGTTGAAATGGAGGAGTGCGACTAGTATTTTATGTGATTATAATGTACCATTGAATCTAAAGGAAAAATTTTGCAGGACAGCCGTAAGACCTGCTTTGTTATATGGCACGAAATATTGGCAGTTAAAAGATGTCATATTCAAAAAATGAAAGTAACTGAGATGCGTATATTACGGTGGATGTGTGGATATAATAAAAAGAATAAAATCAGAAATGAGACTATTAGGGAAAAGGTTGGCATGACATCTATTGAAGAAAAGATGAGAGAAAGACTCCTGTGTTGGTTTGAATATGTTCAGAGAAGACCAAGGGATGTTTCTGTTAGGACGATTGAGAGAGGGAGGCAAAATAGAGTAGACGGAGGTAGATGTAGACCTAAAACGACATGGATAGAGGTGATTAGGAGAGATATATCTTTGTTAGACTTGGATAAGAGTATGACGTTCGATAAAAGGAAGTGGCGAGAGAAGATTCATGTGGTTGACCACATGTTGTTTGACGTGGTTCATATAGCCGATCTCAAGTTACTTGGGATTAAGGCTAAATTTGTTATTATTGTTGTATTATATTTTGTTATAATATAAATTAAATAAAAATAATAATTAGACAGTATATAATATATTTAGATTTCAAACTTAAATAATGTTTATTTCACTTAAAATTTACAATACGATTAGTACATGTTAATCAATTAAGTAATAATAAGAATTTATTATCAAATGCATTAAGTAAAATGAAAGTTATTAAAGTTTGAATTATATCTAATTATTATTTTATATTTAATCTAAATTTTATAAAATATAGTGTAAAAATGAATTATAATTAATTTACTTTTCAAAATCTATCTTTTAATTTCAAATTCAAAATTTCCGTTAATAGTATACTTAGATTAAATTTATAATATAATTTTATAAATAAAACTTATAAGTATGATTTTAAATTTTATAAAAATTTATGGAGTTAAAAAGCAACATTATGGTATACTTAATGACTTAAAATTAATTAATTAATTACTTATTTTATTAAGTGTGTTTGATAAAAAAAATAATATTAAGTATTTTATTAATTAAAGTGAATTTGATAATTGATTTTTATTATCACTTAATTGGTCGAAAGGACCTAATGTGTCAAAAGAAAAAAGATAGAGAACATATAAAGTTTAAAAAAAAAAGAATAGAGACCAATATGCCAAAATAAAAAAGTTCAAGGACTAAACTTACCAATTTATCTTATTTTTATTAGGTAGGTGTATAGTAAAATGATAAATTTGCCATTCTTTAAATAATCAACGCATGAATTGACTAATTAACTTACCAGAATTGGGTCGAAAGGATTAAATAATTTACACAAAAATTTATAAAAAATTTAAAAAATTAAAAATAAAGAATAAGGATCAACTATACCAAAATAAAAATATTTAAAGATAAAACTTGCCAATTTGTCCGAGCCAAAAGTTTCAATTTTCCGTGTGTTTATATGACTGATAAGATGGGGCGTCAACATTTCCCAATCCTACTGTTGAAGACTGAACAATAAGACAACATGAGAATAAACTCTTTTCAATCTAAACTTTTATTTTAATTTAAAATAATATTAATTTAAATAATTTTATTTTTATTAATTATCATATTCTTATAATATATTAAAAATACAATATATTAAATTTTATGAAGAGGAAGTTTAGGTGTGGAGCCGTGGGGAGACCACAAAGAGAGAACAAATTCCTAATTTCCCTTCACATTGGATAAACTTCGACGCGACCCTTCATGTGGATAAACGCTTATTTTTGTCTTGATTTGATTTTGAATTGATATTCCATTTAAAAAATTATTTAAATTGAAAAATATAAAATATATAAAGATAATACTGAGAAATTAAGAAGGGTATATAATTTTTTAAGAGAAATGATAGTTTTTGAAAATATTAAATTAAATCTTTTTAATTAAATTTAAATTGACTAGCTATCTTTGTATACTCCAATCTCTTGATTTGATACAAAATTTAGATTTGTTTTTAACTATTCACAAGTTGTCTTCTTATGCTTTATTAATTGAAATGGTCAATACAAGAGAATAGCTGTAAAGCTTTAGATTAAAAAAAAAAAAAGTTATTTGAAAATGATTATGGACATTCACTTTGTGGTGAAAAAGTGTATGCTTTCCCAAAAAGCAGAGTTGAAAAGATGTTTTTTCTTTCTCATTGTTCATTCTTTTATAATAGTTGTGAGAATATTAGTTACTGTGTTGAGCAATTGGTTATATTTATTTAATAATGTCGAAAAGATAAAAATTTAAAATTGTAATTTATTATCACTTTTTATTAAAAAAAACAAGTTAAATAGATAAATGTATCATAATGCCTTTAAAACTATGAATTTGAATTAATTTAGTATAACTAGAATAAAAAGTTGGAGAAAGATAATGGATGGCCATGAGGCTTGAGTCAATGCATTGTGGGGGAAGGATCAAGAACGTGAAAAGACAGACCTCAAATTTAACTAAGCTCCCTCTCATTTTCATGTAGTAATTTCTTCTGCCACTTTCTGCTTCTTTCCCCTGTTCTGAATTGCATTTGCTTTCCCTTTTGACAGTGAAGAAATTTTCTTAATACTCTGTACTATACTATTGATATTCATATGTGTACGTCTATGTTGCAAGAAAGGAATTTTATGATAAGGGTTTGTCATCTTTTCTTTTTGCAAGTGCTTGTACTATAGATTCTGTTGATTCGAGCTTTTGATCACCATTTCCTTCATAGCAAAGTAGACCCATTTTCCTGTATGTTTTACACTCACATACACATGCAGTTTATGTAAAAAACTGATCTTTCACGCATGCAAGTGCTTTTAAGCTAGGCTAATGAGATATCCATTCAGGTTTTTGTTGCTTTGAGTATTTCAAGGTGGGAATTGAAAATTCTTGTTAGGAGGGCTGCAAGGAGGTCACAATGGAAGGAGCTTCAAAGACGAAGGGATTGTTGCATAAAAATGACTTCACTGATTTGGTTTTCTCATGGTCTCTTAAAGACATTTTTGAAGAGAATCTTTACAAAGACCAGGTTTTTCTGTACTCCATGCTTCCTCTTCCTTTTTTTTTTTTAATTTTATTTTTATAATAGAAGAAATCGTTGTCTTAGTCCTAGTTTATCAGGAATAGTCTAATGACTCTGTAGCTTTTGCAAAAAATTAGTTTTTCAAAACTTGTTCTAACATTTGATTGATGCTTAGAAAATGAGAAGCTGCCATTTGTTTCTTATTCCTGTGAATTTTCTTACGTGATGGGCTGCGGTTTTTAGTAGTAGAGTATCTCTGTCAGATGTGTGTTGCCTCATGCTGTGAAATTAGTGTGTTCCTTTTGGCAATAAAGTATTTGTTTCACTAAACTTTCTTAATCTTCTCACATAGTTAACATATGTGCATAATGGTTCTTTGGTCACTTCTTCCATGTTTGATATAAGTTAGTTTTAAATGGCTTGCAAATTTAAAACTCAAATTTTCCTTAATATAATACCTGAGATTATCTTGAATCCATCTAACATTGCGAAGGAGAATATGTTTGGATTACCTGTGATATTCCTATCCCACATGAGATTTTGATGATAAGTTTGAATAGTATATAAAAATAGGTCTAGATATTTATTGTTAATTTGAGATATTTATTTTGAATGCCATGTGCACAGTGGGAGCCACCTCTAGGCTAGATTCCTATACCTGCCTGTTGGTGCTTGGGTCACATACGATTCTGATAATAAGTATATATGGTATATAAGAATGAATAATTGTCAACTTAGGATATCCATTTTGGTCCAACGAGAATAGCGACTAAATAGTTGACCGTGGGTACTGCTAGGCTTATAGTCGCGTTTCGGGCCCAAAAGCACGAGGCGTGATATTACTTTTGCAAAGAAAAAGCAATAACACAAATGTAAGAAATGGGTTTAAGTTTTCTATTATATTGTTTCAATAGGATCACTTAGAACTTTAGAGTTTTGAAATTATTCTATTGTGATAAGTATAGATAAACCAAGTATATATATAAAAAAATTACAAAAAATTTACTGTTAAATTTTGCATACCTAAATATTTCAACTTGAGACTTTTAGCTTCTGTTGCACTTTACTCATTACTGTTTTTGCTTTGATTTCTGCAGCATTTGTACCTTTGATATTGTTTCTCTTGGTTCTTGATTTTCCTGTAGCTGTATCTTATTGATTTGTCCTCCACAAGTAATTGAAGGTTATAACTTATAGAATAGTATTAGGGCTAGGTCCACATTTAGACCTATGGCATATGATCCCTAGTTTTCTTTATTCCCTGCTAATTGGCCTTTTTTACTTTTTTAATCTTTAGAATGCTATTTTAGTAGGTAAGAGATGTAGGATTCAATTATCTCAACTATCTTTTACATGATATGCTTCTAGACATCAGATTGTTGGATTTCAATCATGCAAAACCAAATAATGCATAGCGAAAAATAAAATGGAATCCACTCAAAGGATAACTCATAACTCAAAGGATAACTCATATGTAATTAAACGGGTCAAGAGAAGGGAAGATCATTACCTAAAAAATGCAGTCTTTAGAATTTTTCTTCGTGTGAATCCCCTTCGTAAGTCAATCAAATTGAGCCACCAAAATTCCAAGCATAGGAATTCTCTAATCGTATCCACATGAGGAACCGTACTCTACCAACCCCAAGAACCGATGCTAGTGGGTTATAATTTGGTGACGTTGGGGATTAATATTTTTCAAGATGAAAACTAACGAAAAAGGCTATTATATTTTTAATACTAGAGACTGTTAGTTTTTCATCTATCAAAGAACCAATTCTTACTTTTTATACACATGCCACGCAAAAAACCTTTTCCAAAGATTTCCCAAACCTTTTAGGAAATCATTACAGAGCCCTTTTCATTAATGTGCTTAGGTCTGATAAATTACAATTAGGCCTTAAAGTTTTTAGTAATTACAATTTTACCCAAACAATTATAACACTTTATAATTAACTCACATCATTTCTTCTTGCAAATTAATCTTATAATATTATCAAATAATATTTTTAGTACCAATTCCTCTATTATGTGTGACCTATTATATTTTTCAATCAATTGGTAGTTAATATGAATTAATTCTATCATAATAAAATTAATAATCCTTTTAATAATTAGAAATAATTTATTACTTCTAATTAGAATCGAATTAGAATTAAATTTATTAATTCTTTAATTAATAAATCCATATTTAGTATATCATAAGTGGCATCTATCAATGCATCATGACCACCCAAAAGTCTAGAAAATCAAGTGGCTTGACATGAACCTTTCAATAGCAAAACATTAGTGCAATAAACTTCTTTCACCATACAATATCTCATTCGATTTAGAGTGTGAAATTAGCGACAACTCCCTCTAGAATATTAATTAATTCTGGCCCAAATATTTTAGGATTTGTTCCCGAAATCTATTACTCATCATATGTATCAATTGGAACCATTTCCATCACATAGCTGCCTTGGCCAAGGACTTTTCGAGTAATAATTTCATACAAGTGGCCGTGAGATATATATCCCTATTATTAGGAGTGATGAATCCTTTATTGACCATCTTAACTACTTTCGCTTACTTTACATTGTACCAAATATCCATCCCATAGGCAGTTTTGTAGGGATTCCAGAGATTGAAATCAAAGTACAGCGCGTCGTAAACAAAGTACCTTGAAGATCTCAAGTCAAAAGATACTTGCACATTTGCTATAATGAGATTCTATCACTAAAATGAAATAGTTATTCATATGACTGTCTCATAGTTAGATCATCCAATGAATTTGTTTAAGTAACAAGCTTCCATGTGTTAACCTTGAGTATCACAATACTCACAGATATGAGAACCACCAGTTGATCAAATCAAGAAGTATAACAGGTGCTAGTCTTAACGTATTAATGATGTCCTATCTCATTAATATTATGATTAAGGATAATTAAGTACAAATACTATCCAGTGTAGTAGGAACCTCATATCATGATCTTTATCACGATTTTCTTAAAACAGTGTAGTACTTAGAGCTTTATCTAATAGTTACATATACATGAAAGCAAAAATGCAACGAACTGTAGGATTGTGTTGAAACTATTGATACTAATTCTATTGCATATATTTTAGCAGTAGCAGAAAATATTAATTTTGATGAACCAAGGTCATACAAAGAGGAAGTGTAGAGTAAAGAGGCTGCAAAAATAGTTGATTGCCATGAATGAAAATATGTAGTCTCTTGTGAAGAACAAAACATAGGACCTAGCGCCATTATCAAAGGGAGTGAAACTAGTGGAATGTAAATAGGTTTTCAAGAAGAAATAAGGCATTCTCAAGATTGAACCAGCTAGGTTCAAGGCAAAGCTTGTGGTGAATGGTTTTTTTACAAAAGGAGAAAATAGACTATCATGAAATATTCTCACTAGTTGTGAAGCATAAGACTATTTGTGTTCTTCTAACAATAGTGAGTATGTTGGATCTTGAGTTAGAGCAACTTGATGTGAAAATTACATTCTTCATAAGAATTTAGAGGAACATATTTATATGTCATAACCGAAGGGATTTCTTGATTCTGAAAAGGAAGACTGTGTGTTTGCTGAAAAAATTCTTGTATAGGTTGAAGTAGTCTCCCAAAGAGTAGTGTAAAAGGTTTGATGCCTTTATGGTTTCTCATGAATTTGTTCAAAATCTTTTTGATAATTGTGTTTACTTTAGAAAGTTGTCGGATAGTTTCTTCGTATATTTGTTGTTATGTGGATGACATGTTGATTGCAACTAAGAACAAGACTAAAATTGATAGTTTAAAGACTTTGTTAAGTAGTCAGTTTGAGATGAAGGATTTGAGTGAAGCCAAGAAGATTTTGGGCATGGAAATTTGGAGAGACAGGTAAGCAAGTTTATTGTATGTATATATAAAAAAAATACATTGCAAAGTTGTCGTAGGTTTTTAAAATCGAACATTCTAAGCCGGTTAGTATTCCTTTGGTTGTACACTTTAAACTTAATACTAGTGTATTACTTAATATAGATGAAGAGAGGTATTACATGAGTAAAGTTCCTTACTCTAGTGCTATTGGAAGCTTGATGTATGCTCTAGTATGTACTAGACCAGATTTGGCTAATGTAGTGACTGTGGTAAGCAAGTTTATGAGTAATCTAGGTAAAGCTCACTGGGAAGCAGCTAAATGGACCATGCAATACCGAAGAGGTATGGTTGATACTTGTTTGGTTTATGATACTAATGACTCTACTAGTGGCCTTGTTGGCTATGCAGATTTTGATTGTCGTGGAGACGTTATCAATATTAACATGTTATATTTTTACCTTCTATATATGTGCTATGAGTTGGAAAAAACACTTCAATCTATAGTTGCTTTGTCTACAACTGAAGTGGAGTACATGTTAGTGGAAGCTATGTGGTTGCATGTAGGGGTGTAAGCGGGTTGGGTGGGGCCAGGACCAGGTTGCCCTGTTTTGGATCGATCCGATTAATGATATTATATATTCGACTCGAATACCCACTGGGTATAATATAAAAATACCTATACCCAAGGACACGGGTATCGGGTCGGGTATACTCGACCTGAAATTATAATAATGTAGAACACATGATGGACCTTCTCCAGTGAATTTCATTACATTCTTGATGAAGACTTTGAGATTAGAGATGGATAAAGAACTTCTTCATCCATAGAGATTTTAAGTATAGGAGTGATTCTTAAGCAAATAATGCTTAGATCTCATAAAATTACAATAATATATATATATATATGTGTGTGTGTGTGTGTGTGTGTGTGTGTGTGTATACACACAAATAACATATTATATAATATATATTTTATATAAATACAATATTATATAATAATATTATTTTATATAATATTTAAATTAATCGAGTAAACAGGTACATAACTATAATACCCGTATCCAGACCTAATTATATAGATTAAACTGATAAACGGATTCGGGTCAGGTAATAAAATGATTATACCTGACCCGTTATAAACAAATTTCGGGTCAAATGGGATCGGGTTGGGTCCAGGTATACCCAGCCTATTGACAGTTCTAGTTGCACAGTCATATTGATAACTTGGATTTTGATATTCAGAGACTTGTGTTTATTGTGATAGTCAGAGTGCATTGGACTTGGCAAAAAAATCCAGTTTATCATGAAAGATCAACACATATTAATATCAAGTTGAATTTCTTTCGAGATGTTATAGAAGATAAGTTGTTCTCTATGGACAAAATAGCCACAACTGATAATCCAATAGATATGTTAACAAAGCCATTGCTTGTAAACAAGTATAGCTTGGACTAGGTGAATGGCCGCATAGTATGAGGCCTTTTGGGGCATTGATAAGAATTTGCCAATGCTAGAAGAACCATTCTAAGAAGGGGGAATGAAGTTCAATGGACAACTTAAGGTTCTTTGGTTGAGAACAAAGATCAAGAGGTTTCTAGAATGATTACAAGCCTACATGGAAGAGGCCTTGGAGTATGATGTTCTTTAGGAGGTTAAACAAGACTAAAAGGAGCTTAAATGACCACCTCTCAAGTGAAGAATCAAAGGAATGTAAAATCATGTCAAGGAGATGTCAAAATGCTTGTTTTTGGAAGTTCATGGCAAAAGATGATGACTTCTTGCACAGCCATGCATCAAGCCAAGCAAAAGACATCAAAACGTGCAGGCTTCAAAAGACATGCGCAGCATCATGCACACCTATGCATGAAGCCATGTATCATACAAATTTCAACAAGAACTAGTGTGCATAAGCTATGCATGGTTGTCCCTCCGACAAACAGCCTTCTATGATTTTGTTATGTTTTGTTTAATTCTTATTTTGATGTTATTTCAATTCCTATAACTTGTATCAATAAGACATGTTATTAGGCCTCTAAAACCTTAAGGACTTAGTAGCAATTAACCTAGGATTGGAATTTTATAAAGTCTCTCTTAGTTGGGAGAAATTGCAACTTTAAACTATGATGGTCATTTGAATGGTATTGGGCAATTTGGAGTGAGTTGATTTCTCTTTGTTCTTCCTATATTCAAGACCTAATTAGTCCAACCTTTGTGTGTCTATAAAATCCATTGGATAATTCAATTTGTTTTCTAGTGTACTTGGCCAACAACTATTTTGAAATGAATTTATTTAAATATAATAAAAATATGTGGGATTAAGGTAAGAACTAAATACGTTTAAAGAGAGAATATGATATGTTGTGAGTATATGATAGTTTTTGAAAAATGAATTTTATTTAAGTAATAATAATTTTAAATTAAAGTGAATTTTGAATTGGGAAGAAAACTTGCCCAAATACTTTTTTGTCCTAGATTCTTAGTTACACTAGTGTTGTTGTTAAGAATCAAGTTGGGTTGCTTCAAATTTCTATTCCTAGTTTCTAATCTACTTGCTGGTATTTTGGTGTTAGGCACTCTTCAAAGAGGGCCAATTCCACTGAATTTGAGGTGTTGGCTACATGTTCTTCTAGGGTTCTTAGTTTGTGGCAGAGGTAGGAAATTGGGTAACCAATTTCATCAATTGAATTCCTTATTTTTTATGTCAATTGTGTCTTGTTTGGGGGTTCAATTTTGAGGGCATTTGAACATTAAGTTTGAGTTAAGTTGTGGCCTAAATTTTGGGCATTTGAGTTGGGAAAACCAAGGACAATTGAGTTGGGTTTGATCATTCAATTTCCTCTCATATGTTCCTCTGTTTTGTGCCCTGTTGTTTCTGTTTTGTTCTTGATAATTTATGGCTGAATTGGGGTGGAATTAAGCTGGAATTTCTTGCACATTGAGGGGTTCATTTGCCGGTTGTTTTGAGTTCCATTAGGTCACTTGTTCTTGGGTTTATTTACTACAAATTTCCAAAACAAATCCAATCCCTATTTTCTTGGCTGTGTTAGCTGATTTTTGGGGCTGTTTTTAGTGATGAATTTTCTTTGTTTTGCTTTTCAAATTGAGTCTTCTATTCATCAAGTCTTGCACCCCTTATATCAAATTAGACATGGATGGCAGGACAGGTTTCTAGCTGCTTGGAAAGTTCAAGTCAAGGTGGAGAATTGATGGTTTTCCTTGAATTTATTGTGGCTTGACTCAAATTGTTACCTGACATGAAATTTCTGAAGCACGACCAAAAAGGGAATTTTTTTTGAGGTTTGTGATAGTAGAGGGCTTGGGCAATTTTAGGGCTTGCAATATCTACCTTCTCTACAACAGTTCTTGACAAAGAAATAAGAAATCTTTCTCCCTACCTGAGGACATAGGTAGTATTGACCAAACCATGTAAATCTTGTGTGTTCTTTAATTTTCTTGCTTTTACTTCCTTTTAGTATTGTTGTTTTTCCATAACAATATGTTCTAAAAGTTCCATCAATTTTTATAATAGAGTTATTGTATTTAAAGTCTGCTTAGTTGATATCAACCTTCTCTGTATTGGAGATATAGAGAGAAGTAATTCTTTAGAAACATTTGGAAATTCAGGATTACTATTTTCATCACATCAATTTTAACCCAAAAAAAAAAAAAAAAAATCTGGAGCACTGAATTGTACTTGGACATTGTAGTCTTCTTAGTGCAATTTAAAGAGATTAACCTTCTGTATTAGTAGCATTCTTTTGATGTGGACATGTTTTCTCTATTGTACCATCTATTTATTATGTTCAATAAGTGGAAGAAAAAGCAATTATACTTTTTTATTAAGCTTCTGAGTGCATTCTATTATTTTCTTGTCATTGCCTCACATGTTGTGAATATGTTAGAATTAGTGGAAGCTCCACTAATTGTAGATATGGATGTCCACCATTAAGAGATAGTGGAGACACTACTAATGTATATTAGTGGAAGATGATGAAAACAAATCTCCTAACATCTGCTTGGGGACATGCTATTTTACATATTGCAGTACTTGTATGTATAAGGCCAACTAGTTATCATAAATTCTCTCATTTGCAATTGACTTTTGGTTCAGAACCAAATATTACTCATTTAAGAATTTTTGGGTGTGCTGTATATGTTCCAATTGCACCAAACTAACGTACAAAGATGAGTCCTCAAAGAAGAAAAGGGATATACGTTGGATATGATTCTCCCTTTATTATCAAGTATGTTGAACCCCTGACAGGAGATGTATTCACAGCAAGATTTGTTGATTGTCATTTTGATGAATCCTTATTCCCTAAATTAGGGGGAAAACATAAACAACATAAGAAAGATCTTACTTGGACAACATCATTAAATTATCTTGATCCGCGCACAAGCGTATGTGAACTTGAAGTTCAAAAGATAATTCATTTGCAAAACATTACAAATCAAATGCTAGACGCTTTTGTTGACTCCAAAAGAGTAACAAAATCACATATTCAAGCTATAAATGCTCCTATTCGAATTTAAGTTCTAGTAGAACAAAAGATTATACCTATAGTTGCTGAGCCAAAAGCACGCCAGAAGTGTGGTCGACCTTTTGGTTCTAAAGATAAAAATCCTCGAAAGAAAAGAGGATTAAATGATCCAGATGATTTTATTAAAGAAAAGAATGATAAAGATTAAGAGAGAACTGATGACAAAAAACTAGAAGTTGATAAAAGTAACACTGAAATTTCTATCAATTATACCACTTCCAGTAGAAGTTGGAATCGGATAGAAATAATTATTGATAACATCTTTGCATACAATATATCTTTTGATGTTACACAGGATAATGATGATCCTGAACCAATATCAGTTGATGAATGTCGGCATAGAAAAGATTGGCTACAATGGAAATATGCAATTCAATCAGAGTTAAATGCACTAATAAAACATGAAGTCTTCGGACCTGCAGTCTAAACACCAAAAGTGTAAAACCTGTTGATTACAAATGGATATTTGTGCGAAAGCGCAATAAAAATAATGAAATCGTACGATATAAAACACGGTTAGTAGCTCAAGGTTGTTCACAAAGATCAAGTATTGATTATGTTGAAACTTATTCTCCTATTATTGATGCTATTACACTCCGATATTTTATTAGTTTGGTAGTACATAAAAAGATAAATATGTGCCTATTAGATGTTGTCACTGTTTACTTGTATGAAAATTTAGAAAATGATGTTTACATGAAAATCCCTGAAGGATTTTGCATGCCTGAAGCATATAAACATTATCCTCATGAAAATTACTCCATCAAGTTACAAAAATCATTATATAGCCTGAAGCAATCTAAGCACATGTAATTCAATCGTCTTAGTGAATATTTATTGAAAGTGGGATTCAAACATGACCAGGTATGTCCATGAGTTTTTATTAAGAACTTTGGTTCGAAATTTGTAATAGTAGCTATATATGTTGATGATATTAATCTTATTGAAACTCCTGAAAAGCGCTAAGAAACAATTGATTATTTAAAAAGAGAATTCGAAATCAAGGATTTGGTAAAACTAAATTTTGCTTTGGTTTACAAATTGAACATATGAAAAGTGGAACATTTATTCATCAATCAACATATACAACAAAAGTTCTAAAAAGATTTTACATGGACAAAGCACATCCATTGAGTATTCCAATGATCGTCCGGTCATTATATGTGAATAAAGATCTTTTTCGACCTCAAGAAGATGATGAAGAACTCCTTGGTCCTGAAGTACCATATCTCAGTGCAATTGGTGCATTGATGTATCTTACTAATAATACACGACCTGATATTGCCTTTGCTGTCAATTTATTAGCAAGATTTAGTTCTTCACCAACATGACGACATTGGAATGGAATTAAACAAGTCCTTTGATATCTCCAAGGTACAATTAATCTCGAATTATTTTATTCAAAGAAAACCAACCCAACATTGATAGGTTATGCAGATGCTAGCTATTTATCTGATCCACAAAAAGCACGTTCTAAAACGGGCTATCTATTTACATGTAAAAATACTCTTATGTCATGGCGTTTTACAAAATAATCTATAGCAGCTACTTCTTCCAATCATGCTAAAATTATAGTCATTCATGAGGCAAGTCGAGAATGTGTATGGTTAAGATTAGTGATTCATTATATCCGAGAAAGTTATGGATTATCATCTATCAGAGATATTCCAACTCTTTTTTATGAAGACAATGTAGCTTACATAACTCAATTATGAGGAGGATATATTAAAGGAGATCGAACAAAACATATTTCACCAAAATTCTTCTTTACTCATAAACTCCAAAAGAAAGTTGAAATTGATGTGCTACAAATTCAGTCATGTGACAACCTTGCAGATATTTTCATGAAGACTTTACCGACTGCAACATTTGAGAAGTTGAGATATAAAATCGGTATGCGTCGGTGCAAAGATTTAAAGGGATCATCTCATCAAGGGGAGTAATAAACAAACATATAGAATAGTGTACTCTTTTTCCTTCACTAAATTTTTTTTCCCACTGAGTTTTTATCTAGTAAGATTTTAACAAAGCATATTCTTTATGTGATGGACATTCAAGGGGGAGTGTTGTGAATATGTTAGAATTAGTGGAAGTTCCACTAATTTCATTAGTGGAAGCTTCACTAATTGTAGATATGGATGTCCACCATTAAGAGTTAGTGGAGACACCACTAATGCATATTAGTGGAAGATGATAATTTCACTAATAAGAGCTCTATAAATAGAGTTCTTCCCAAACTTGAAAAATATACCAATTATGAGAGAATTATTGGAGAAATTTGTGAGAGAAAAGAAAGAGAGAAGTTTGAAGAAATTCTTATGCAAATAATAGTTAGAGATTTCTTATTGTGTAGATTTTATTCTAACACTACCAAAATTTTATAACATGACATACATTGTTGGTTATTTCTTTTCTTTTTAACTGTATTGAAGTTACGTATCTCTTGTTGTGCTTTCTTCTACCTTTCACTTGGCTTGTTGAGGTTTCTTATGTTTACAATTAGAGGCTTCCTAATAATCAACTGTCCTATGAACCATATTTGTTTCACTGTCAGGTTGAAGACATTCCTAGGTCATTTGAATCTGTAGAGCATTATCTTGGTTCTTTTGTCTTCCCTTTATTGGAAGAGACACGAGCACAGCTTGCTTCCAGTATGAAGGTTATAAACAGGGCACCTTTTGCTGAAGTTGTAGCTATTAATCAAGCAAAACCTTATACAGCATTATCATATCATGTTAAAGTTGATTTTTGGAGAAATAGGTTAATTGACCATGGCCTAGAGCTCTATAGAATTTTGCCTGGAGATATTCTTCTTGTTTCAGATTCAAAACCTGAAACCGTTGCTGACCTGCAAAGGACAAAATGGACAGGGAATTTTGCATCTGTAACTGGTATTGAAGAGTATGAAATTGAAGATACTAGTACTTCAACAAACTTTATTATCAAGTCATCAAGAGATATCGAAGTCAATGTTGGAGAACAAAAGCCAATGTTTTTGGTTTTCTTGACAAACATCACAACAAACAAAAGAATATGGAGTGCATTGCACATGCTTAAAAATCTGAGTATTATTCAGAAGGTTCTTTGCGCTAATGCCTTGGTAAGTTCAAGTGATGGCATTTGTTTCTTTGCCAATAGCATGCATTAAGAAATAAGAAGTCCCGAAAAGCCCATGTATCCGGATTCCCTAATTCCCAAATTGGATGCATGAATTTTTTTCTCGCTTATCATCTGCTTGTCTTCAGGTGCATGTGTACTTTTAGGTTAAAAGAAGGGTTTTCATGGAAAAATGTTTTATAATGAATCTTTTGAACCATGTACATGAACTTATCGAGCTTGCTAACAGAAATTCTTCTCCTGACCCATTGGGTATATATGTATATCAATATGTTATTTGAGTAATGCAGGTAATGAATGATACACGTTATTTGAGTAATGCAGGTAATGAATGCTACAGGTGGTGGGTAAGAACCCTGATGTCTATAAGGACTGATGATTTTTTGTTGAGATCTATTGTTTGAGTGGAAAATTGAGTTCATATCTCCATAAACTCAAAAGAAATATGAAATCTAGCTATGGATCTTAAATTCACTTTCTTTCCTTTTCTTTTCGCTTCAATCTTTTTCGATGTCAATTAGTCATCTCGTATTTCATAACCAGGCCTTTTTTCTGTCTTTCCTTCGTTGAGTAGCCATTAAAATTCTACAGACAATCGAAACTAATTCAGTCTTTCTCTTCCGTTCTTTCCCTCACAGAAGATTAAAAATGTGGTTATTAAGATTAAAAATGTGGTTATTTCTTTCTTCCTCTATTTATCTTCTAAGTTTTCTCATTTAATTATTTGAATGCCTCTTACCTATTGGCTAACAGATCTGCAAAAAGAAAATTTTGCATCTATATAAATTACATTTATGTTACAAGACATGAAAAAGGATTATTAACGAACTTTTGGAGGGAAGAAAGAAGATTATTTTGGTTCCGCTTTTTCTTTTGCAATGTGGAAATAACAAATGCTCTCACCTTCTTATTATTACATATTTTTGTCAATTTCTAGATCTATCTTGATTCACTGGAGCTTTAATATAAAGATGTACTGGAACTTTTCTATTTTAACCATTGTTTTGTTACTTGTAGAGTACTTTTGTTTACAATTGCTGTCCACTGACATCTATGTTACTGTGGACAGGCTGTAGAATCCTGTGAATTTTGCTCTGCACAGCATAACATTCAGTTGGGTGAAAAAATTGGATCACTTACAGAGTTTAAGTTGAATGGATCTCAAACCCAAGCAATCATGACATCTCTTCATAGAATGAAATGCAACCACAGATCATATGTTGAGCTTATTTGGGGTCCACCTGGGACAGGTAAAACAAGGACCATCAGTGCGATGCTCTTTACCATCTTAAGAATGAATTACAGGATTCTTTCCTGTGCACCAACGAATGTAGCAACGACAGAAGTGGCATCTCGAGTGGTAAAACTGATGAAAGAGTCATTTAATACTGAATCATCAAGAGGTGGTGACCTGCTGTGTCCATTGGGTGATATTTTGTTATTTGGGATTAAGGATAGAATGAAAGTAGGCTCTGATATTGAGGAGATATATCTTGACTATCGTGTGGAGAGGCTTCTGGAATGCTTACAGCCATTGTCTGGTTGGAAACATTGTATATATTCTATGATCGATTTTCTGGAAGATTGTGTCTCAAACTACAAAATATTTGTGGAAAATGAATTGATCAAGATGAACAAACAAAAGGATGAAGAAAAAATCCCAAAAGATAAGCCTGCATCATTTCTTGAGTTTGCTAGAGCCCGATTTAAAGCTCTTTCACCACCTCTCAAGAGATGCATGATTACACTCTGTACTCATGTGCCCAGAAGTTTTATTCTTGAGCAAAATTTCCAAAATATGTTACATCTAATTTGCCAACTGGAATCACTGGAGATTTTTCTGTTTCAAGAGAGATTGACTTCTGATGAACTGGAGGAGATCTTTTCAGTTCAGGAAGGGTTGACGATGGAGGATTGTCTTACCGCAGTCGAAATGTCACCATCCCTGGCATATGTGAGAAGCCGATGCCTCTTTGTCTTGAAAGTGCTTCGGGCATCTCTTGGGAAAATCGGCTTTCCAAGTTTGTTGAATAAAACTTTAATAATGGATAGTACTCCAGTAATTGAATTTTGTTACCAAACGGCCTCATTAATATTCTGCACTGCTTCTAGCTCCTATAGTCTGCATTCTATAGTTATGGAGCCACTCGACTTGTTAGTCATTGATGAGGCTGCCCAGTTGAAGGAGTGTGAATCAATTATACCTCTTCAACTTCAAGGTTTGAGGCATGCTATTCTCGTTGGTGATGAGTGTCAGTTACCAGCAACTGGTAACAGCAAGGTAACTTGTTAATTCCTTTTTGCTCAAATTCAACAACTCTTGCAAGCATGCCATCTAATGTCCTTTTTGACAATAATTATTTGTGCTTGTGTAAAAGACAGGTGTCAGATGAATCTGGCTTTGGAAGAAGCTTATTTGAAAGATTAAGTCTGCTTGAACATCCTAAGCACCTGCTTGGCGTGCAGTACAGGATGCATCCTTCTATTAGTTGCTTCCCAAATTCAAAATTCTACGATAACATAATCTTGGATGCACCTAATGTCAGGAGTAAAAGCTATGAAAGAAATTATCTCCCAGGGAGGATGTTTGGTCCTTACTCATTCATAGATGTGTCTGGTGGAAGAGAAGAGCAGGGTGATGATGAATATAGCCTAAAAAATATAGTGGAGGTAGCTGTTGTTGCAAAGATAGTGCAGAAGCTATACAAAGGTATATGCCTTGTTTTTCAGTTTGTTTCTTTGGAATGATTCTTGGGATTGGATTATTACTGATATGCATTGGACTAATACCATGAATATGGATTCATAACCTCTGGTTAATTTCCTAAAAAACCAGCAATGGATAAAAAAGGCAAGCTATATATATATATATATAAAGATGAATACATTAATCATAAATGCCAAATTCTGGAAAAGTTGGCTTATTTTTTTCTTGACGGATACATGAAAACTGATTTGTCAACTTGTTCTGTATCCTATTGCTGTAGAGTTATTATGTCTTTTATGTGTTGAAATTTTCTTACAAGTTTTTCTTTCTATTTACTAATTCACAGCTTGGAATGGGTCCAATACATTTCTTAGCATTGGGGTGATATCGCTCTATGCTGCCCAAGTTGCTGTCATTCAAGACAAACTTCCTCAAAAATATAAAGACAATGATAAATTTCTTGTGAAGGTGAAGTCTGTAGATGGATTTCAGGGTGGAGAAGAAGATATTATAATAATTTCTTCTGTAGGAGATAATAAAGGTGGATCCATTGGTTTCCTGTCTAGTCTTCTGAGAACTAATGTTGCCCTAACAAGAGCTCGGTAAACTGATGATTTTATTTTGTATTTAGTTTTTATCTCTATCAGAATTGTGGATGAGAATTTTTTGCCTTCTCCTTGCTAGGCACTGTCTCTGGATATTGGGGAATGAAAGGACACTGACAAATAATCAATCGATCTGGAAAGATTTAATTCATGATGCTAAGCGTCGCGGGTGTTTCTTTAGTGCTGAGGAAGACGGTGATATATCCAAAACCATTTTGGATGTCAAAGAAGAGCTTGATCAACTTGATGATTTGCTCAATCCAGATAGCATAGTTTTCAAAAGTGGAAAATGGAAGGTACTTTATGGCTTTATTCTACCGACCTTCAAACTGTCAATTTATCAGTCATATCATGAAATATCAGTGTTGGGTTTATTCTACTTAAGGACTTGAATTTTATTAGGAAAAGGGATGGCAGACTATTCTCTGCCCCGGGTAATGTTACTTTTTGGGGATTTTGTCTGCCTAGATATATGAAGGTAATGTTTGCCTGAGGAAATAACATAAGAACTGTCAATAGAATAGGTTCCATTTCACAAAGTTTCATAAAGAGTACTTGTCTTCCAACAATTGACTGTAAACTACTGTACAACAGAAAAATTATTTCTTACAAGCTAAGTTAATACTCACACTTAACTCTCATTTTTCACTAACCTCTGATTTGCTCTCTTATGTGCTAAAAAAAGCCACTCATTCAAAACAGCATTTTCACTCAAATAGACAAGAAGAGATGGCAAAAATGTGGCTATGCCAACCACTTGTGCAAATGTGAATAATCAACTGTAATTTAATGGAATTATTAGGTCGAATACTTCAAGATAATGTAATGAAATTATTGGGGATTTTTTGAAGTCGGTGTTGAAGTTTTAGCACAATTCTGTTTTAATCTTTACATGGGCTCCTTGATTGTCCATTTTCAGAGAATCCAAGGTACCTAAAAAATTGTTGACTTTTCTGTGGGTTTGTTTAGATCAGTTAAACATACTTGATATACATTTACATTGATGACAGGCATATGTATATGCTTTTGTTTCTGTTATCCTAAATGCATGTTTGCCTTTGTTTTGCCCTTTCTGTGTGACAGATTTTGTTCAGTGATATTTTCCGGAAATCTTTTGCAAAGTTAATGCCCAAAAATAAGAAGAAATCAGCCATACAACTTTTGCTTAAACTTGCCAGTGGATGGAGACCAAAGAAAAAAAGTGCCGACTTGGTTTGTGAAAGCTCTTCACACGTTGTGAAACAATTTAAAGTTGAAGGGCTGTATGTTGTTTGTTCAACGGACATTATGAAGGAATCAGAGTACATACAGGTTTTAAAGGTGTGGGACCTATTGCCTCTGGAGGAGATACCAAAGTTACTGAGGCGTCTTGATAGTATCTTTGTGATGTATACTGATAATTTTATCCTTCATTGCAAAGAGAAATGTCTAGAGGGGTAAATCTTCCGTATTGTGTTCAATGCAACTATATTGGTATATGTTAATTTTTTTTGAGTGAGTTAGTGAATTAGTATGTCTCCACTAATTTTGACTTGTTCTATTTAGGGACTTGGAAGTTCCAAAGAGTTGGCCTGCTTATCCAACTATTACTCGATATAAAAACCTTAATGGCAATAACCTTGCTATTGATTCTAATGATACCATGAATGGAAGAAGTTATGTCGAAAAGTCAAGAGTGAGTGAAAGTTTGCTGTTGATGAAGTTTTACTCCTTATCAACTGGCGTTGTGAACCATCTGCTTTCAGATCAAGATGGTGGAGAACTGGATATACCATTTGAAGTCACAGATGAAGAGCGGGAAATAATTCAATTCTGTGGAAGTAGCTTCATACTTGGTCGCTCTGGCACGGGGAAAACTACTGTGTTGACCATGAAATTATTCCAAAAGGAACAAATCCATCATTTAGCTCTGAAAGGGTTTACTACAGCAGAGAGCAGTAATACTCCTCATCTTGCCAAAAGAAACAAGTTTGATCACTCCACAGGAGATTCTGAGAGAATCTTGCGCCAGATCTTTGTGACTGTGAGTCCAAGGCTATGTTATGCTGTCAAACAACATGTTTCCAGACTAAAAAGGTGTGCAAATTAGTTGATTAAGGGTTTACCATATTTTGATTTATTAATTACATAGTTCTGGTTGCTGTTTTAAGGCATCCATTGGTGCTACTTGCTGTTTGAACTGTAATGGTTTCTGCAAGCTTCAGAAAATACAATTTCAACTATCAAGAATGGGAAGATTGTGATCTATTGACTTGTAATTTGCTGAAAATGGTGCTTGGTGTGGATGCTTGCATGACATGCATATTGTTACCTGAGCTTGATATGGTGATTTAATGGTCAGAATTGGCTTTCTCTAGGCATACAGCACGGTAGAATATATATATATTTTCCTATATTTCATCCCTGTGCAACTGAAGGAACAATTGACGTAATGAACCTGGCTCAATGATGAACCTTTGTTTTGGGAAACAACACAAGGAGAAAAGCTTCTTATATAACAAAGGAAATTATTAATTTGTTAATTACTGAAACTGCTTGCACGAATCTGAGCCTTTTGTTTGCATTCATGCACCAAGTGTGGTTCACACAGTAGGAGGCACAGGGAAGAGGAAGAAGTACTTCATCTAGGTGAAAGTGAAGTATATTTGATTACCTTCATTTTGTTTGGCATGAGGAAAGGGGAAGGCAGAGGAAAAAATATATATATATCAATGTAACATATACCATATTAATGTAGTACTTGTGTTCATTTGAACAATGGTTCTATAATGTTTTCTTACTATAGTGAAGAACTTTATAATAGAAAATATTTCTTAGTCATTTATTGTCATACAATTATTTAGGCCTGGTGTTTTAACTACTTCTATGAGGAAAAAGAAATGGAATTGAATGGCAGAAGAAATATTGGCGTTCCATAGAAGTCAAGGTTACCATGGTTGCTACTGTACCGTATTATTTATGATACGAGTGGCTTACTGTGGTTTATGCAATAGCACTGTTATCTGTTTGGGGGAAACATAAATGAAGCAAAAAATTAAAATCAAGAATGATAGGATAAATTTCTCTAGCAGTGGGGCTTTATCACTTCTTCTCTTTATAAAACTTCCAGTCATTGCTGTAGCTCTATTTGGTTTCTTACTCTTGTATGAAAATGCTTTTTCTTTCAAGTAATACACTGTCTCAGATGTTACTCGCTTCTGTATTTTCGACCTAATATTTTCATAACAATAAATGTCTTCTGTGTATAGCTTTGCAAGTAGACAGAATCTGTCACCAGAGACCAGTTCATTTGATTTGGAAGATATGGATGACATCGAGTATTTTAGAGATATACCAGATTCCTTTGTTGACATTCCTGCTGAAAAGTACCCTCTGGTGATTACCTTCCAAAAGCTTTTAATGATGCTTGATGGGACGCTAGGTGATTCATATTTTGAAAGATTTCATGAGATAAGGAATTGTTCGGTCGCTTTGCAAACCTTCTTAAGAATGCAGGAGGTTAACTTTGACAGGTTTAGTTCCTCATATTGGCCTCGTTTTAATGCCCAGCTGACAAAGAATCTTGATCCTTCAAGGGTATTTACTGAAATAATTTCTCATATAAAAGGAGGAGTGCAAGTGGGAGAATTTGATGGTAGATTGAGCCGGCTAGAATATGTCTTGATGTCTGATGGTAGGGCATCTACATTGAGCTCACAGAAGAGAGAAGACATCTATAGTATTTTCCAAGATTATGAGAAGATGAAAATGAAGTGTGGTGAATTTGATTTGGCTGATTTTGTAATGAACCTTCATCTGAGACTGAAGAATAAGAATCTGGAGGGTGATAAAATGGATTTCGTATATATTGATGAAGTGCAGGATCTTTCCATGAGGCAAATTGCCCTTTTCAAGTATATCTGCAAAAATGTTGATGAAGGTTTTGTCTTTTCAGGTGATACAGCACAGACTATTGCTAGAGGAATTGATTTTAGGTTTGAAGATATACGATCTCTATTTTACACTGAATTTGTCAGGAGATCAGACAATGAGAACTCTTCTGCAAGAAAAGAGAAAGGACTTATAACGGAAATGTTCAATTTGCATCAGAATTTCCGTACTCATGCCGGTGTTCTTAGATTAGCACAGAGTGTTGTTGATCTTTTATACCATTTTTTCCGCCATTCTGTAGATTTTTTGAAGCCTGAGACAAGTCTGATTTGTGGGGAAGCACCTGTTTTGCTTGAGCCTGGCAGTGATGAAAATGCTATTGTAACTATCTTTGGTAACAGTGCAAATGCTGGTGGAAAAATTGTAGGCTTTGGTGCTGAACAGGTCATAGTAGTACGTGATGATTCTGTCAGGAAAGAAATTTCAAATTATGTTGGCAGTCACGCTCTAGTTCTGACGATAGTTGAATGCAAGGGCCTTGAGTTTCAGGTGCCTTTTCCCCCACCAATGGGCAGCTTGTAAATATGTTCACAGGAAAACTAAATTCTGGTCCCCTCCTATTTTTCTTATTTGATGAATTTGTAATCAAATCATTCACTCTATGATGATTCAAAGATTGTTTCCAGTGTCCTTAATTTCCATTTCTGTGCCTTTTTCAGGATGTATTGCTATACAATTTTTTTGGTTCATCACCTCTAAGGAATCAATGGAGAGTGATATATGAATTCATGGAACAAAAGAATTTGCTTGATTCTTGCCAGCCAACCTGCTTTCCTAGTTTCACTCATTCGAAACACAGGATCTTGTGTTCTGAACTGAAGCAGTTGTATGTGGCTATTACTCGAACAAGGCAGAGGTTATGGATTTGGGAGAGTGTAGATGAGCTTTCCAAGCCTATGTATGACTATTGGAAGAAGCTGTGCCTTGTTCAAGTAAAGAAGGTAGATGATTCACTTGCAAAAGCAATGCCAATGGCAAGCAGTCCGCAAGAGTGGAAATCAAGAGGAATTAAGGTTGGCTTGCTTGTTGGTTCCTATCATCACAACTTCGTTTATTCTGTCAATATTTTGTGTTCTTTTCCTTTTATTCTGTCATTTTCTTTGGCATTCCTACTATCTTGACATTTTAGTTCTTCTTTCTTGGAAGAAAATGATAAGTACTTGCTCATGCAGCTTTACTGGGAGAAAAATTATGAGATGGCAACCATGTGCTTTGAAAGAGCTGGAGACATACACTGGGAGAAAAGAGCCAAGGCTGCCGGCCTCAGGGCAAGTGCAGATCGTTTGCGCAGTTCAAATCCTAAAGAGGCTTGTACAATCCTTAGAGAAGCGGCTGAAATTTTTGATTCCATTGGCCGGGCTGAGTCTGCCGCTGAATGCTTTTGTGATTTGGGGGAGTATAAAAGAGCAGGTATAATAATATTATGTCTACAATCATCAAACTGTTTTAATGAGAAACAATTTCTCAGTCATTTTTTGTAAAAAACACATCGAGAGAGTATTACATTTTTTTACTTATAATAAACTCTTCATTCTCTTGTTGTACTTTGAATCTTCACATCGAATTTTCATTTACCTTGACGATTTTTATTTTTGTGTGTGCATTACTTGTTATATGCCTGATTGCCTTGAAAGGAATGTTGAAAGCTTAAAATAGACAGGTCCATAGATGTTCTGCTTACTCTAGATTGTCAGTGTGATAAATTGGGCCAACAACAAATTCATTATATATCCTGCGCTGAACTCAAGTATTGGATTTTAATGGTTAGAATCTTGATGCAGGAACTATTTACTTGGAGAAATGTGGAGAATCTGCTTTGAAAAAGGCAGGTGAATGTTTTACCCTGGCTAGATGTTATGAACAGGCAGCAAAGGTTTATGCAAAGGGCAACTATTTCTCAGAGTGCTTGTCAGTTTGCACAACGGGGAAATTCTTTGACTTGGGTCTGCATTTTATTGGTTCCTGGAAACATCATGACGGGCAGGGTAGTGATTCACCAATGGGTAAAGAAATAGAAAAAATTGAACAAGGCTTTCTGGAGGGCTGTGCTTTGAGTTATTATGAAATCAAAGACAATGACTCCATGATGAAATATGTCAGGGCTTTCATCTCTATGGATTCCAGACGGAACTTCCTGAAATCAATAGATTGCCTTGATGAGCTGCTGCTACTGGAGGAAGAATCCGGTAATTTCAAGGAGGCTGCAGAGATTGCAAAGCTGAGAGGAGATTATATACTCGAGGCTGATCTGCTGGTGAAAGCTGGACATCCTAAAGAAGCATCCTTGCTCATTCTTCGGTATGTGCTCTCCCAGTCTCTCTGGGGTGCTGGCAGCAGTGGTTGGCCCCTCGAGCGATTTTCAGGAAAGGAGGAAATATTAAAGAAAGCTATGTCATTTGCTGCACAAGATTCAGATCAGTTCTATGAACTTGTTTGCACAGAGGCTAAGCTTTTGTGCGATGAGAATATTTACTTGCCTGAATTGTACCAATTTCTTTATTACTCACAGAAGCATAAATTGCTTAGAATTGAACTATTATCTGTGAGAAAGCTTCTGGATGCTCACCTTCATTCTGATCCTGTGGAATATGAGTTTGAAGATGAATTACTAGTTGACCTGAGAAGACATTCTGAAGACAGGATTTTGCGGAATCAGATCTCTGTTGGAACACTAATGTACTTTTGGAATCTGTGGAAAGACAACATGTCAAATATCTTACGATATTTTGAGTGTGTAGAAACTCAACATTTCAGTAAGTACATGGATGTTGGTGAGCTCTGCTTCAGCTATTTTGGCGTCCGGAGGCAGTTCAACAATATGAATGTAACCTATGTTTTATTGAATCCAGAAGCGGATTGGGTGAAGAAGATTGATTGTAGATCCATGCGGAAGAGCAAGAACATTTTATCCATCGATGCCCGGCAATTTTCGTCTGCTGCTGGGAGTCATTGCCATGCAGAAGTAATCTCTGTTGGTTTGAAGGTTTTAGAAACTCTTGAAGCCCTTTATAATCAATCAATGAAGCTCTCATTGTCTTTGTTTTGTCAGAGCACGTGCCTGATTCACATTTATCAGGTGACAAAATTTTTAATTGGATCCTCTGAAAGCAGCGAGAATGTTGGAAGAAAGCTACAAGGCTTTTTGGAGTTATCGACCAAGTACTTTGAAAATGTATTTCCTTTAGACTGCCGTAAAGCACTCATGGAAAATATGATTTCACTGAGGAAAACTGATATTTCACATGATCTTCTTGAAGAGGTAATTACCAGAGATGTTAGTGTCAAAAGTGAACTTACCTACGGGCAAATAGGAAGGGTGATGATAATTTGGCTTGGATTTGGGAGTCCAACTGCTAAAATTTGCAAGAAGATTGCTAAAAGATTCAATGCAAACTTGTCCTGGAAAACATTCATTGAGACCCTTTCTAGGAGTATGCAGTTGGAATCTCTGGGAGAATCCCAAACAGAGGACTCTGTAAATAGAAGCAGAGATATAGAATCAACAAAAACATCTCAAGCAAGTGGTTCTCAGAATGCGGTCTTCGAGTCAGGAATCTTGGCCAAGTCTGCATCAGATATATTGGCTGAAGCTCCAAAGAAGGTTTCACTGTCTGAAAGGTTCCATGAAGCTCTGAGAGATACTTATGGTGCAAATTGGAGGGCAAAAGACTATATATCACCTAATTGTTTCTTGTATCTTGTTGAGCGCCTATTGATTTTGGTTTGTCATTCCAGGGGCTTCTTTTTCACTACAAAATATTCTTTTGTGGAATGGCTTATGTACCTGCAGTCTGACGAATACCCAAGTGCTGCATTAGTTTCTGACATGGAGTCATCTCCTGAAACTGCATTTGACTTCGTTGTTATGATGGCCGAACAGTTCCTTTACAGAAATATGGAGACAGCTGAATGGATTGCGATATCAAATATTAATTTTGATCAGTATTATCCACTTCTAGTGTTGAGACTGGTGGTCATAATATGCTGCTTGTGCTTGAACTCTGAAAAGTATTTTCATGTTCTTTCTCGACTACTTGGCCAGGTTCATATTAGATCGCAACTGCCAAAACAGTTTCCTGAAGCAATTCGACGTGGAATGAAGCGCAATTGTGTTGCAGATTTGAATGTAATTGCTGAAGCTTTCAAGATGATTGGGAATCCTCTTGTGATTGTGAGATTGAGAGAAGACTCTCCAAAGATTCTGTGTCCCAATGCAGTTTCTGTTGACGCGGGAATGACCCCCCGGAAAGAAGACATAATGCGAATCTTATTCCCAAGAACCACTAATTATCAGCAGGGAAACAGGCCGACTTTGAATGAAGGTCTTCCTTCAACCGGTGATAATCAAAGCGAGAATGTCATGCTTGTTTCTGGCGTTTCCGGGGATGAGGATCAGAGCACAAGTTCAAAGAACGGAAATCAAGGCAAACCACCAAGGAGGTGGACACTTCTTGAAGATATATTGGACTTATTTACGGTCAGCAGAGAATAAAAGTGCTGCAGATTTTACTAGAACTTCCACTGATGTCTTGAAACTTAAGGTAACGCTAATTGATCAAAAGTTCCAGTTTGCAAGTCTGTACATTCTCTGAAACACTTGCATATACAATCTCCCATTGGAGTTTTAACATTCAAATTACTCTCTTTGCTACATGGAATTGGAAGAATGCATAAATTCCATAGCTGCTGGATTGAATGTTAAGAAGTCTAAACATGGTGAGAAAGAAAATTTATACAATGAAGCAAGCAACCTGCTGCGGGAACTCCAGCAACTTTACCTCCTTCTGGATTGTAGTAGGTAAGTTATATGGGACCTTTTTAGAGTGGAGTTTTGTTCTAAGGTATTATTTGATATGCCAAAGGCTTCAGGCCTGAAGTTTCGTTTGCCAATTGATTTCTGTTTCCTTCTATTCTCTAGAGATTTTTTCTTGTGAAAAATACAGAGCATTCGGGAACTTGTGAAGAGCAACCTGTCAAGAAGGCCTATGCTGGAGACCTTTTTAAAGGAGTTAACTTTGTCTAGAAATGATAAATAAGCTAATGGTATGGGAAATGCTTTGCCTTCTAATGCTGCTTCTGGATCCCAAAGCAATTATCAAAGTAATAGGGGAAAGGGAAAGAATGAAAAGAAGAACAAGAAGGGAAAAGGAGTTCTAAAAATGTAAGCACAAAGTAAAAACTTGTAATCTTGTTGCCTGTAGGAGCATTTGATCTCTTTTCTTGAATGAGTTTCTATGTTGTCTCATCGGATGATATGTACAGTTGAAAAAAGTTTAAATGGAGTTATCAGTTTCATTGACATGATTACACAATTTTTTTATTTTTTTATTTTTTATTTTTGCAAACAACTTTCTTTGATTAAAAAATAAGGTTTTTACATGCTTTGAGAATTAGGAATTCCCACTTTGTCATAGTTATAAAAAGGATTTTTATTTTCATATTATATTTAAACTCGTGGTTTTTTAAAACTTTTAATATCGAGCATTGCAATTATTTTGTAACCTTAGTATTAAAAAAACGTGAACAACTTATTTTATTACATATTAAGCTTAATTACTTAAAAACAACAATGAGTACAGCATTTATGTTTTTATATATTAATTAGGCTTAAAAATTAGCTCGTTAGTTGGCCGATTCATGAATTCTTGCGATATCAAATGTAATAATTTAGTAGTTGGTTTCCTATACAAAATTGGATGTCAGAGTAGTTCTTTTTGAAACTTTTCCAGCTGATACTTTCTATTTACTTGATGAAAAGAAAATAAATAAATAATGCATAATAGTTTCAGCAGAATTGCAGTTTATGTATGTTCTAAGTTTCAATTTTGTCCCTTCTGTTTAAAAAGTAAAATATGGTGCGTATAACCAATGTGGTTGAAATTCATTCTTATGAAACTTTGGAGGAGGTGATGCGTTTGGCGATAAAAATTGAAAGGCAAATCAAAAGAAAAACTTTTCCAAAGGAAACCACCTACACCAATCATATGTTCAATCAACATCCAAATGTGAGAGAGGAATCAGAAAAGTGAGGAGAGCCACCAAGGAAAAAGGAGCCCGCAAAACAACCAAAAAAACTCTATAAGTCAAGAGAAGAGTTGGGAAAAGATAAAGGTAAAGGTATAGAAAAGCCACGGGACATCAAGTGCTTCAAATGTTTAGGATATAGGCACACTTTTTATTAGTATCCAAATAAGAAATTGATGTTACTAATGTTCAAGATAAAGTATCTTCTAGAGAAAAGGAGTGTGGTATTGAAAAGCAAAAATTGATGCATAAAGATGAGGATAATTCTAGTGATGATGGGATTATTGTGCCACAAACTAACCCATTAGCTGGTGTTGCTATTAAGAATATGTGTGCTTGTGATGTAAAGGATGCTTGTGATGATGAAGTTAAGGTAAGCCTACAAAGAAACAATATCTTTTACTCCTATTGTCTTATCAACCAAAAGTCATGTATTACGATTATTGATAGAGGAAGCTTTACAAATATTGTGAGTTCTAGTCTTGTGGAGAAGTTGGGTTTGTATGTGATGAAAAACCCTAACTCCTATAGGCTATAATGATTTCATGATAGTGGGAAATTAAGGGTCAACAAACAAGTGTTGTTAACAATTGAAATGAAAAAATATCAAGATAAGATCATTTGTGATGTGGTCCTTGTACAAGCTAGCTACCTAATACTGGGAAAGCCATAGCAATTTGACTGGATAGTGTTACATGATGGAAGGAGAAACTCTTATTCGGTTATCAAGTGAGAAATGCTCTATACTCTTCTACTCCTACTCCCAAGTGAGGTGAGTGAAGTATAAAAGACTATGAAGGACAATGGGGGGGAAAAAAAGTGTTGATGAGAGTTTCCAAAAGAAAAAGAGTGAGAGGAAACATGAATAGAGGAAGGAAAAAGAGTTAAAGGAGAATTTAAAACAAGAGAGTGTAAAAGAAGAAAAAAGAGAGAAAATAGAAATAGAATGAGAGAGACTCTCTTGTGTGTGAAGGTTGAAAACAATGAGGAAAAAGTAACAAAAAAGGGAAGATGAGGGAAAAAATAAGCTATATGTGGGAGAATATAAACTTTTGTATTTGTCTTCACACAAGAACTCTTCTTTGAAATCTTATGTAGGTGGTAATTTGAAGATGAATCTACATGAAGAAGGGAGAAGTGATAAGAATCCATTCAAACATGCATCTAAAGAAAGGGAATGGAGAGTCAAGACCACCTTCAAGAATCCTTGGGAATATCAAACTTCAAGAGGCATCAATGTCATGATTCTCAAGTTGACAAGTCAAATATCAAGAAAGTTGTCAAGCAATGGAGGATCAAATGAGGACCTAGAAGACCAAGGCTTAAACAACAACTTGTGTAGAGAGTCAAGAGTGCCTAAGAGAATGCTGAAGGCCAAAGTTTTCGACTGGATGATAGCAAAAAGCCAGCATCGGCCCTTCCAAGGCAACCAGCACCGACCCCTCATAGGAGAAAAGCTCCCTTCAACAGAGAACAACAGACACCAACTATCCTAAAAGAGCCAGCACCAGCCAATGTTGGGCAACCTGCCCTATTTTGAGTTTTCTTCTTATTTTTCTTTGTTTTATTCCGTATTTCAATCCCATGACTTTTATATAGCAATAAGGATATTTTAGACTTGTTTAAGGCTTGAATGGCTGAGATTTAATCTCACTTTAATTAGGGTAAGTTATCTATATATAGACCATTATAACATTTCAATTGGAACAAAAATATTTGATATTAAATCAAAGAGATTCTTGTGAGAGTTTTTTCTTAAGCATGTCCCATGAATGCCATGATTAGTTCTTAAGATTCTATTCCTTACCATTGAATGGGCCTTTAAAATTTGTAATGACATATCAATCTATCTTTTAAATAGGGTCTTAGAATCTTATTCTTCTAAGGTTCTTGATTAGAAGTTGTATTGGTTGCCTAAATCCCTTCTTCATTTGTTGGTTGGGCCAGGGTCTTTGAGAGTGATTTAGTATACTTGATTCTTATTCTTTAGAGTTCTAGGATCTTTATTTGACCTAGGGTTTTAGTATTTGAATTGGGCGTTGTGTGTTTTTCATAAAAATCTCTATTTTTTTCGCCTACTGGGTCTTGTATTTTCCTTCAATTTAAGCCACAAGACTCACTTTAAAATCAACTTATAGATTCATATCCAGTTATAACCATCTCCTAATTCATTTGAAGGCGTGTTTTCTTCATTTGGTACAATTTTCACCAAATAAGGACATAAATGTAAAAAGGTTATACCAAATATGGAATGTAAGAGAAGGGTATTTGATGGAGATCGCAAGTAGGTCTATAATTCAAGCCAAATTATGTGAGTTCTCAACAACTAGAATGTTTATGTCTTACCGTCTTCATCATCTCGTAAGAGACTTTTGTCTATAACTTTGACATCTTAAATTTTTTATGAAGACATTTTTATTTTCTTCATTCCTAAATCCTTGTGTAAGAAAAGATCTCTAAAAAATCCCTTATGTGGCCTCACATTATTAACCTAACTTAATTAGGTATCTTGATATCTCCCAAATCTTTATAGTTAGGTAACAAAATCTTCAAGATCTTTTTAGGTTAGCATAATTGATTTGGCTAATCAATTAGCATATATGATCTTTCAGATTTGGTAATTTATTGATTATGCTACCTTAATGGGAGATTTTTTTTTTATTTTTAAAAAGAAAGAAATCCATACACGTACAATACTATTGAGTCCCTAGTGTAACTATATATACGTTTGTGACCTCCATCAATCGAGCATTGTTCTTCTGGTAGACATAGATTAGAAGATCCAAAAAGAAATTTTTATTCTATTATAGGTTTAACAGAGTTTTACTTGGATTGTTCGAAGTACTAATCGAAAGACTTTATGAAAGTTGAGGTATTTTGTTGTTACTTGAACAATTATGGCTAAAGGTACACTTTCATTGTTTCTGCTATAAGACATATATTAATGGAAAATTAGCCTATTTAATCCCTAATCTTATACTTTTCCTCGTCGTTTTTTTTCAACTTTTTTCATCCCTTATGTATTTAACTCAAACTTTTTTTATCCTTCTGTAAAAAAAGTAAACAAATCTAGCACCTCATATCAGCTGACATATTTAAGAGGGTAGAATTGTAATTCCACTTATGTTACCCTCCAAATCTAACCCCCTCATGTGAGTCTGGCATTAAAAAAAAAAAAGAAAGATTTTTTTTTCTTCTCCAATTTTTTATACACCAAAGCATGGTACCCATAGCCCTAAGCTAAACTAAACGGTGGAAATAAAGTACAGAATTACTACTGATCTTCCCGGACAAGACAAGGAAGAAGAAGACATATATCTCTATATCTTTATTTCTTTTCAATATCCAAATGGTTATTTTTTTATATATATAATTATCTTGTTGATTATGTTAATCTTTTCACCAGAAACCACGGATTTAGATTTGGCTTTTTGAGCTAAAGAATTTGAGGATTGAACAGCACATCACTGTACTTGTTTTCCCCCCAAATCTTTATGTGCTTCAGTTTGAGCAGAATTAGGGAATTAGCATTGGAAGATCCTAAACTAATTTGGAGATCTTGGTGACTTAACAAGGTAGCAACTTACTTTTCTTTTCTTTTCTTTTTTTTACATGTTTGGGAGGGAGGGGGGGGGGGGGGGAGAAGAGATGGGGGAGAGAAAATGAAACTTTTCTTTAGCCAAAGCAGAAGGGTGTATTCTTGCTAATATCATCTATCAAAAAGCTAGATTATGAGAAAGTGGAGAGATTTTGGGTTCGCAAGTAGATGAATGTGAATATAGCATTTGTGTTGCTGAGATTGCATATCCATCATATGTTCTTCTCCTATAATTAATTTAATGTGATTTTACTTTTCATGAGTGCTAATTTCTAATTCAGTTTTTGTTCCTTGTTCCCATAGAATACCCTTGTTGTTAATTAATCTCTAATTTAAATCTCGTAGCCTCATTGTTGTTTAATTAATGGTTTTGATGAGCACATGAATTTGGTTTTGGATGATGCTAAGGAAGTCCACATAAAGAAGAAGAGCAAAAACCAATTAGGTGAGTAAATGAATTAGCATTTTTTTTTCATCATTTTTATGAATTTTCTTACCCTTGAAGTCAATTTGTCCTCTTGTGCTTCATTTACTAAAGTTTACATTGTCATTGTTAAAGTAGGATACTTCTCAAGGGGGACATCACCTTGATGATGAACACCTATGTCCATTTCCATCTCATTTCTCCAGATGCATGTGCTATTAAGCTATGTTGGATTGCAGACAACTATTTGCTAAAATTTCTAGAATGTTGCTAACTTCACACTACCATATATGTCTTTTCTTATGCAGTGGGAACTAATGCGCCGACTTATTGATTGCAGATTGAAAGTAAATTTTATCATCTAGTGGAGTTGCATATCCAATTTTCAAGAACATCAATTGTATTGATGGTGTAACCTGAGGAGTAGTATGTGCGAAAGTCTTTATGAGTACTGTAGTCCATGTTTTAAAATTGGGAAGTAATGTGAATTGAATGTTTTTTAATAGTATTTTTCATCCTTTATTGGAAAAGAAGATAATTTCTCATTGGTTTTGCTTTGTAGTCGTTTCCATTTTGAGTTGTAGTTTGTTGCGGTTTGGCTTAGGCAAATGTTCCCTCAGGAAACTGGATTACTTTCTCCCAACTATGCCCGACTCTCAAAGCATACAAAAAGAAATGTTTTTTGAATAATTAAAAAAAGGGGAATTTCCTCTCCTTTTGGCTATAAATAAAGAAATTCCTAATTAGTTTATTAACTTATGCAACAGGAAAATTTCAAAATTTCAAATAGAATATTTCACTAATATGCAACAGGAAATAGTAGAACATTGGTATCATCTTATTATGTCCATAACTGAAAATATAAAACAAAATTATACCAACAAATCATATGCTTCCGAACATCACAGTCCTCCTATAAAATGCAACTAATTCACCACAAAGAGGAAGAACCAAAGATCTAAAAGTTTAAATTCTACACCACATTCAATTGCCAATTCTTGTAAGATTTTGGAGCACTCATAGCAACCTTCAAGCTGAGATCCCAACAATCCCAGTTACCACATTATATACATCAAAACATAGCAAAAAGAGACAAGATTTCAAATTCCCACTAAACTATTCCCATAAAATATACATCAAAACATCAACCCCAAAATATGTTTCCCTATTGAAGACACACACCAAATTCAATAAAAGATTAAACTACAGCTGCAGCTAATCTTTAATCAAACTTTTTTAACATAACTTCAGGTGTTATGTTACGATTCAATGATGCTCCATATTTTCTGCATATTGCCCTATTGTGACCAGTCTCTGAACACCAATTTGCTTGGCCTTCTTTTCTTTTTCTTAGGCTGCCAAATAAAACAAGAAGACAAATTATATATATGTATATGTTTGCGTGTGTGTTTATTAGGACATTACTCCATTATAAAAGGAATGTTATAAATTTACCTCTAAATTTGCATGGTTTGTAGCACCAGAATCTTGGTTCAAGAGATGTTCAACGATTGTTTCTTGCCTTTCAGCAGTACTATTGTGGGGCACATCTTGACAAATTATTGTATTGACTTGTTGGGAGGCTGGACATTTTCTAATGTTATGTCCTGCTTTACCACATCTGCTACAAATGTCAAGATTAAATCCTACTCTTGATATTTTCAATTTTCCCTTGTCAATCACCTTGAATCCTTTTTCACCCGCTTCTGGCCTTCTTTTTATCTTAGGCCTTCCTGGAAGTTTTAGTTTTGGAGGAGGAAGCACTCCTGGAATTCTTGTTTTAGGCCAGTTGATTGGCCCATTTGTAGGGCAGATAATAGGGTTATATGTTTGCATATATGTATTTCTTGAATAGCAGTCATCAACCAAGTCTTCAGGATCTTTCCCTGTTATTCCTAAAGCTGCAACCCCATGCTTGCAAGGAATTCCACTAAGGTCCCATTTCCTACAAGTGCAAGTTCTTTGTTGGGTGTCAATTGCAAATTGCTCCAAGTCTCTTTCTCTTACTTGGAATTTTGAACGCCAGCATAAGTTGCAAAGCAGTGAGATGACTCTTCTTTCACTTTTTCCAACTTCTTTGCAATCCTAGGGCAGATTCTTCCATTTTGTCTTTGAATCCAAGTTCTTCTCATTTGATTTCTCAGCATAAGGAAAACTCTAATTCTCTCCATCATGCCTAAGATTGGTTTTGACCTTACATGAAGAATTTTCCTATTGAAAGTCTCGCAGTGGTTGTTCAGTAGAATTGCACACTTTGTAGTGGTTCTGAAGTGTGACCTTGACTAGTGTCTCGCTGAACTACGTTTAACCAACCATGAATGAGCAGCTTCATCAAACTCTTTCAATTTCTCTATTTCAGATTCAAATTCATTGGTGTAAGTACTTTTAGCACACCTCCATAACATTTCCTTCAAATAATCACCAGGATTTTTCTCCTTGAAATTGTTGTGCAAGTGCCTAACACAATGACAATGCTCTATTTGTGGAAGTAACTCATCGACTGCATGGCTTAAACCCTAAAATTGTAATAAATTCAGTTAGATATATTCCACATTCATATGAGCATCTACATATGCAAAAGGAAAAGGTTTTAAGGAAAACTGGTAGGCAATGGTAGATTTTTATACCTTTGAAGCACCATTCTTTTCTCTGACCATATATGCCAAGGTCTTCAATTAGTCCTTCAATAATCCATCTCTAGGTTGACATGTTTTCGGATTCTACAAATGTATACACAATTGGAAAAATCCCATCATTAGCATCAATTCTTACAGCAGTCAATAAAACTCTAGGATGAGGGCCCTTCAAAAATGTACCATCTAGTCCTAACACCTTTCTACATCCTACTAAAAAAGGATCCCTTAATGCCTGAAGACAGACATACATCCTTCTAAAAGTCCTTTGGCCAGTTTCCTCATCCATAGGAGCATCTACATATACAGTGCTCCCAGGATTACTCCTCCTGAGTTCCTCACAATAATCCCACACCAATTTGTATTGTTCCCTATAATTCCCCTCAATTTTTTTACCTTAGCCTTAGCTTTGTAAACCTTGACTTCTACAATGTTTACATTTAACTTCTCATGAACTTGATCTTGAAATTCATGTACCATGACACCTTTTTTAGACCTAAAGAGATTTAAATATCTTTTGGCCAAATACCTAGCAGAAGCTAATTTATGGTGAAGTGTCTTGGAGCAGCTGTGTTTAGGCTATAATGTCCTTATTTGAAATTTAAGTGTGTTACCTACTCTGTGAGCTTATAAAGTCCAGTCACAATTTTTACCTTTACAATCACATCTAACTCTGATGCCATCATTTTTTATAAACTGCACTTTCATTCCCATATTTATACCATGATTAATTATTGCTGTTTTTAGTTGCTCTCTTGTATTAAACTTCATCCCCAACTCAAAATGAGGATTAGCCAAATCTCTATCTACTCGGAACTTGTGATATATTGGCAACTTCTATTTGTGAGAACCATCTTCTGAAGAATTTGAGTGTGACTAGAAATAATCATTATCCCCACTGTCACTAGGAGACTGCAACTGCTCCCTCTCCCTCTCATTTTCTCCATCAAATAATATATCAGCAAGTTCCATACTCTATAAATAATCTCTGTGAGGTCCTTTTATGCCTCCTCTTTTATTAGTTCTTATTTGTGCTACATTTCTTTCATTTTTTTTACTGTACTATGGGAAAGTTGAAGTTTTCAGACCTTGGTGGACTGCTAAAGTTTCAAAAGTTTTCATCTCCTGCTTTGTACCAGAAATAACATCCATATTTTTTTACCACTGTAGATGCAACATTAGCCTCATCAACTTCCACGTTTCTTGCACTTTCTGCTTGTTTGTCTTGTTTTTTTAGTGCCATTCAAACTCATTCAATCCTTCATCAACAACATCATACATTTGGTCATTATCATTATCCAGTTCATTGTCAGAGTTAATAAAACTCTCATCTACCTCAGAATCTTCACCAACATCTTTAAATAATTTTAGCCTATAATTCTTCCTCTTTTTACCTATGATTGGCTGACCAATCATACCAGAATTAGCACTGTTTATTGCCAAATATATGTCTTTTGGATACTCAGAACTGTTGATCATTGGTACCTATTTTGGTCTAGCTAAATGCTAAAGTTGTTGCTTTGATGACATCATATCTATCTCCTGTGATTGTTCATTTTTACCACATGCAACTGGTCCAATACTAGCCTCATCCTGTGGCATTTCAAACATCAATTCTGTAAGTACTTCTTCATTTCTTCCACTGCAACCAGTTCTTCTATTGAATCCATAATTAACTTTTGAATATCCAATTGTTCTGTTGCAACTGCATCCACTTTTGTTGATTCTAAACCATGTTCAATTATTGTTGGTTCTTTATTGTGTTCCATTATTTGAACACCAAAAAAAAGATCTAAACATACTGCTATTGGTTCTTTACTTTGCTGCTCCATAGTTGCTTCTTCAGAAATAGCAGCTAGCAATTGGGAATCTTGGCTAACATTAGCAATCATACATGGATTAGATGAACATACAATATGACGAAATTGATTGAAGCATTCTAATATAAACCAATTGTCCCTCATCTACAATCAATAGCAAGAAAAGAATTAGAAAGAATATGCAGCAGACATAGTTTAAACTAATAGAGAAATTCCAGGTAAAACTTGATAAAATGCAATAAAATAATATAGCTTTATTGTATAAACTAAACAAAGATAAGTAAAAGAAAGAGACTTACAAAATAAGGATATTTATATATGCAGAACCTTTAGGGAGCACTTTGCATGAATAGTTTGGCATAAAGCAGAACATAGAATCCATACTCCACACCACCCACTTGCTGTGGAACCTGAGAACTAGTTTATCTTATAATTTAGTTTAATAGTCTAATAAAGTAAATTCTCAAAACAATGTAAATTCTAAATTTAGGCTTGCCATTGGAACCAAAAGAGGAACATTGTCAATAGATGTTGTGTCTATAGCTCTTCCTATCTTGTTGAAAACATCAAATATGAATCTGTGCACAAGAGAAAACTCGATATTTAGCATATGGATAGAATGTTTTGAAGTGTAACATATAAAGTAATTAGAATACTTGCATTGCATACTCTCTTATCTGTACATCATATCTATGCTCTGCAGATTGCAATGAGTCCAATAGAAGCATACAAGGATTCATAGACTCTAAATCTTCCCTAAAGTCACATACTATCAAGAGATTCCAATGAGACCTAAACAAAATCCTTAAACAATTAGGGAATCTAAACTCCGTTAAATACAATAAAGTGAAATTCTTTGAACTAAACTTAAATCCATACAATAATTGGAACGGGGACATATTTCTTAGAGAATATGCCCATTTTTTTAATCCAATCCAGCACATCTTTATTTCCTCTTGCATGTAAGTGGAACCATAGGGAATCTAAATATGCAAAGGCATTTCTCTTATCCAGAGGAAGTTCATTCCATATAATTCTAGAAGTAAATAAGGAAAGAAGAAAAAGGTTGCTGTTGTAAATAATAGTCTCGGGCAAACCATTAAGTAAATACAATATAATTGACAAAGCTTACTCGAAGTATTGTTCAAACTTTTCTGTGTCCAACATTTCTATATTCAACTTCCACCTTTTTATTCCAGGCATTTGTTCATGAATAAATGGCATAAATGGGATAAATTGGTAAAACTGTAGATAGATATTACTATTAGCAATCTTAGTGATAAAGTTTGAGTGGAACATGAGCCTTCAGTTGAATATTTGCATCTGGTTATAAAAAAATAAATAAATATCATACTGAAGATTCATGTTTAGTACAAAAATATACAATCTTAATCCTCCCAAAACTCCATGGTCAAAGAAGATTCAAGTTCCCAAAAAAAAAAAAATGCAAAAAAGATTCGCCAACGTATAAATAGACAAAGACAAAGAAAAGTAATGGTCCCTTCTGCATTCATAGTACAACCACGAACATTCATTGTCTTGGCTTGCAAAAAAATAAAATAAAAATACTACCATAGTCCTAACAAGTGGTCCCTTTTGAATTGATAAATAAAAGCTTGATAAGAAACTAGTATCTTCCAAAAATGACTCAACTTTGCCTCTTGAAAATATTAAAAATACTACTTACCTCTGCCATATTTTCCTTTTGAAAAATGCTTAAAACCTACAAGCTAGTTGCCCTTATACACCCAAATATACTTTAGCCACAAACAAGCCCATGAATACTATTTTGTGACTTCAGGCAACATATTTTCAAATGCTTCACGTTTATTGCACCAATTACTTTTCAATAAACAATTTTTATATAGAAATAGATATGGTTTCATTCACTACTTGCAACCCTCGCATAGCACACCAAAAGAACACATTTTCCATCTCTAAATTTCACATTCACTATAATTGATAGAAAGTCGAATATAAAGGAAAAATAAAACTTTAACAAATAGAAAAAAACACAGTTATATATGAATTAAGCTCTTCACATTTACCTGATTAAAGTGTCAATCTCTCTACTCTTCCAATATTTACAACCTACTGAATGAGGTAAGAACACAAGTTGCAGCTACCATCTCCATTAAATGATTCCAAAAAAATTCTTTTAAAATCATTGGAACCCAATGTCCTGGAATTTAAATCGAGCCCACTAAATAATTCTCCAAGATTTGACAAAAATTGTATTGGAAATTCATTGGTTGTGAGAAGAGATAAAAAGAGATGAGAGAGGATAGAATTTTGAGGGTTTTATCTGAGAAGCTCACAGTAAACAAGTTTGAGAGAAGAGTGAGTTTTTGAAATAAATGTGGGCCAGTTGTTTTGGCGTGCTTGGAGTGGAATTACAGTTCTACCCTCTTAAAAAAATGTTAGCTGACCTGAGGTGCCAGATTTGTTTACTTTTTTTACTGAAAGGATAAAAAAAGTTTGAGCTAAATACATAAGGGATGAAAAAAGTTGAAAAAAATTGGTGAGGACCAAAACAGTCAAAAAGTATAAGATCAAGGATTAAATAGGTGAATTTTCCTATATTAATTTATGTCTATATATTAATATTATTATTTCTTTCACCTTATCCTTAAGGAATATCATTTATCGTTGTAGACTTTGTGCTCACCTAGAACCCTCCAGGGAATTTTTTGAATATCATGACAACGATATAAATACGGCACTCAAGGCATCTACTGGATGTCTCCATTCATTACTTCTTTGGAACACATATGGAGTTTGAAGAGTTTAGGTATCAGTTTAGTGACAAAATATATGACAAGTTCAAATTGCTTACAATTTTGAGACTGGAGAACCTTGAAATAAAATGTGGAAAGTTACCTAGAGATATATGAAACCTAATCCACTTGAGGCTTCCTAGTCTAAATGGTAGTGCATTCCAAGACCTTCCATCATCTATAGGTAAATTTCAACTTTAACTTAAGGGTCATTCAAATTGTTCAGCAGGGGATTACTTTGCTAAATGTACTCTAGAAGTTAAAATAACTGAGGCATCGATGTCTTCTTGTCTACCATGTTGCACCAAATGGACAAGGCAAATTGCACTTCAACGATTTAAGCAAGTTGGATGTTGGGATGACTTGATCCCACATCAATCGACAATCCAACATCCATGTCCCATATTGAATTTCCAATACATGTCCACTGCCATATGATGCCTATTTATTTAAGCTTTGTTTGGCTCCTTTAGAGACACAACACCGACATAAGAGCTCTTTTGGCTTATTTAAGCTTTGTTTCTTTGTGGTTTTCTTATTCTGTATTATTAGTATTTATTGACTTAGAAATACTTTCCTAAGGCTTTATATATTTTCTTCTTCATAGTGAAGTTATGTTCCTCCTTTGTCTATGGACATAGGTCATTTGACCGAACCACGTAAATTTTTGTGTTTCTTGTTTATTATTTTATTTTTCTCAACATTATTAATATTTTTCTATTATCTTGTGTAATTTTGTCACTAGATTTTTAGTTTGTTCTTGGGACCCATCCCTAACAAATTGATATTAGAGCTTCTAGCTTTTGGCTCTGTCGCAATGATGATAACGAAGACTAAGAGGGAGAAATTCGATCGGAATGTCAACTTCAGCATATGGTAGCTCAAGATAGAGACTATCTTAATTTAGGATAGGGTTGATTTAGTTTTGAAAGGAGTAAAGAAGAAGCCAGCGAAGATGACAACAGTGGCATTTGAATATCTTGATAAAAGGACAAAATTATGTATTATTCTAAATATTTCTAGTGACGTTTTAATAGAAGTCTCTATTGAGATTAAACTAAAGTTATATGGGAGAAATTAAAGGCTTTTTATATGAAGAAGACAGTAGAGAATCGACTCTACTTGGAACAAACTTCGTTTACTCTTCCGATGGTTGAAGGTATATTTATTATCTCACCACTTAACATGTTTGATTCTCTTATTATAGATTTGAGTAATACTAATGTGAAAATTAATCATGAGGATTAGACCATTTTATTATTATATTCCCATTTCCAATCCTTTAAATATTTTTGAGATACTATGATATATAGGAAAGAAACTATCTCCTATCAGGAAATTAAATCTACTTTAAAATCAAAAGAGAGGATTGATAGAGATTTAATTGGGGAGGTTAGTGGAAATCACATTGAAGGTTTTGTAGCTAGGGATAGATCTAAAAATAGAAATTGTAGTAGTAAATCAAAATATAGATCCAAATCTAGACATAAAAATTTAGTTTGCAATTATTGTCATAAAAAAGGGTACATTAAATTTGAATGTTTTAAGTTGAAAAATAAGGATAAGTATAAGAAAAAAAATCTAATAATGTGCTGAAGCTGGTGCAGTAGCAAATAAGAGTGAAAGAGATACTTTTTTATGACTGATAGTAGGACAATGTTTGAAAACGAATGGATTTTAGATTCGCATTATTTTTACTATGTGTCCTAATAGGGGTTTATTTTCCACTTATGAAAGTTATAACCATGGAATTATTTTGATGGGTAATAATGATATCTATAATGTTATGGGTAAGGCCACAATTTGAATTAAAATGCATGATGGTATAGTAAGGACTCTCACTAATATTAGATATTGTTAATGTTATACTCTAGAGGCAATCACTTATATATTATATATGACACATTTATTCATAAAAAAGATATTCTTTATCTTTCAGTTTAATTAATCATTCTATGTATATGTGTATAAAACTAATAGATAAAGTCCCCAACACAATGTATAGTGTTGAAGGAATCATAATAAAGATTATGACGTGATATTCCTATTATACTAGGTAGTATTTGTACTTAAATTATCCCTAATTATAGTATTAGTGAGATAGGACATCATTAATGTGTAAAAAATTAGCACGTGTTATATTTCTTGATTTGATCAAGTAGTGGTTCTCACATCCGTGAGTATTGTGATACTTAAAGTTAACACGTGGATACTTGTTAAGTAAACAAGTTCATTGGATGACCTAATTATGAGATAATCACATGGATAACTATTTAGTACCAGTGATAGAATCTCATTATAGCAAATGTGTAAGTATTCTTAGACTTGAGATCTCCAAAGTATTTTGTTTAGTTAGCGTCGTACTTTGATTCAAATCTCTAAAGTCCTACAAGACCGCTTATGGGATGGATATTAGGTACAAAGTAAAATAAACAAAAGTAGTTGAGGTGGTCATTAAATGATTCATCACTCCTAATAGTAGGGACGTATGTCTTACGACCACTTGTATGAAATAGGCAAACTAGAGAATTAAAAGAAACCCCTCACAAGATTGGACATGAGAATCTCAAAGATAAGAAAGAAAGTAAAACTCATATAAATACCAAGAATCCCTTAAAATTAGTCAAGTACCGAATACAAACTCAAGATAATCAAATTCCAATTCTAATGCCGGTATAGGTCACAAATTCAAAATCTATTTTCTCTCGAATTATGATTTCTTATTCCTAGCTAAATAAAAGGGTATCTGTACCTCTTTAATTGAATCCAAGATGCATTAACACACAAAACCCCCAATTACCAAAGGCAAATCTGGAAGAACCTAATATCCCTATCTCTAAGCGATATCAAACTCTCAATGATTATTAAATTCTAATATCCAACTTCTCTCGAGTTAGTTAAAGTGTAACACCCCGCTACCTAAGCCCAACAGAGCCGGAGATGTCGTCCCGTCCAAAGGATAAGAGGTCTTTATAATTAGGTCACACAACAAAAATAAAACAATACTTTGAAATTAACAACTTATTACAACCCAAAAATTCAAGAACAAATCCAAGATAAATTGTTCACTATCATCTCTCAAAGCAATATATAAATTAAATAACATAGAGTCTTCAAGAAGGCAACATTCTAGATACTCTTCTCCACAGCAAGATCGCCCTGAAAACATGGCATAAAAGGTGATAAGATAAAAATCTCAGTAAGTCCGTGTGTGCTTTGAGTGTTTAGGAAACAGTTCATGTATGCGAGTTGTAAAATCTCATAAGAGAAAATGCTGGCAAGCAATAAATAAGGTTAAAATAAATAGTGGTGTTTTCCTCTTTTCAAACCATACAAGTGCACAATAAACTCAACCACTCAAATGGGCGGCCATGGGCTACCACACGTTGGGCTCCATGTCCATATAACAGTAAGAATGCCACACTTTGTACAGACTGACAAAAGGTAGGTGATCGGCCTACCGGGTAAAATACTCCTCCTTCTCTACACCCAAACAAAATCGGTTGTCCACTCCGACAACACACAGTCCACATGATTGAAACTTGCTAACTCGGACCGGCATGACTAAGTAGTACTGTCGTTTCTCTAAGTTGAGTTTATCTTCTGGAGATGGCCTCCTGCCAGAAGACTCACTCTTACTCTTCAAAACTAGTACTACTAGCCTACCCTTATTGAGTACTCAACGTTTGTTTATCCCACTTGGGAGAAAATTGATAAAACATTGCTTCATTTGAAAATAGCAATCAAGGATTTCTAAAGTTTGTGCCAAAATTGGTTTTAGAAAGAGTTTAGTGTTTGAGTAAAATTGCTTGTTGAATTTCAAATAATTTGTTTGACTGAAATAAGAAAGGAAACAGTCCTCAATTACATTTACAAAATGAGTGTCCATACACTTCGCATTTAGCTTGCTATAGTAACCTTTTTACATCAAATAAGTTTTATGAGGAGCTTACCTAATCCCTTACTTGAGCTAATTCAAAGATCTTCCAAAGCTGACCTAACCCCGCTTGGGGTAAACACAACCCATAATTAAACTCAAGTCAAATTTGCTTCCATACATAATCTTAGTTCAACTTACTATAATCATGATCCTAATGTCTCAAACTTTAAGGCTAGAAGATAAAAAATGATTTTATAAAATAAATCTAGTTTAATAATAAAATAACCAGAGATTGTGAAATAATTATTAATAAGCTATAAATTCAAATATAAATCTTTGTTATTAATAAATAAACTAGGGTTTATTTGATGAAAGTCCTAAGTCTTAGATGATATTAAAATAATAAATTATTACTATTCTCTTAATTAATAATTAATAGTTAGAAAATAATTGATAAACAAAATTAATAATAAGTAAATTTTAATATATTTTGATTAAAAGATAATAAATGAATTTTAATAGTGTTTATGAATATATGACTTATATGATTAATATTTTACCTAGTATGATTATTTATATAGAAGGCTTTATTTAATATTATTATTATATATAATATTTATATATTTTATTTTTAATAAAAGATATCATTTATTTGACTAAAATTTCACTATTTCATATAACAATCCAATTCCAAATCTTCCTAGGGTTTTCGAAATCATTGGAAGAAAATATAGTATTAATTTTTATTAATATAATAAAATTGGCTAACTTAAATAGTTTAGGATCAATAAGGTCATGATCATACTTGTCCTATGGCTAACAAGAATCATGAACATAAACTCTAATACCAATCAACCAACAATTCAATTCATGAATAAAGGCTTAAATCTACATCTACCATCACATGATCCAAACTTCACTAAGCATAATCATATTCGTGGCTTCAACAAGAATACAAGAACATAAAACCCTATTCACCAAAGGTGACATAATATATATCATACTTAATCATTCACACTAACTCACGACATGAAGAGCATGCAATAACTACAAAATATCATAAAACTCAATCATGGCAAAACATCCTCATGCTCCAATCCCAACTTCTTCATACAAACACATACTCAATCTCCATTCATAATCCATCCTTTTCTAACTACATCTAAGAGACATGATTTTAGAGTTAAGGAGAGAGTTAAAGAGACATACTCGAATGATGACTACCTTGATGAAGTTTTAAAAGAATTCACACGCTTGGAAGGCTTGATCCGTCCAAGAAGGAAGAAGAGAAAATGGCCACAGTTGAAAAAACCATTTCGGCTGAGAGAGAGAGAGAGAATATTAGTATATCATGTTTAAAGATTGAAAGAGGAAGATGATCAAAATTGTTCTTGATTACCTTGAGAAAGTTCTTGAATCTTCAAGAAAAATTCTGGTTTTGATTCGTGAGCATAATTTTGTTTTCAATATTTGATGTTATAAAATATAGAAATGGATTCTAAAGGGTGAATAGACGTGATTTGGAGTTTTTGGAAGAGATTAGAGGTGTTTAGAGTGGTCTTAGGCTTGGAGAATGGTGGCGTGTGTTCTTGGTGTTCTTAGAGAAATAGAGAGAAGTTGGACGAAATTTGCTGAATGGAGTTGGCCGAATGGCTAGAGGAATTATTATGATTGAATTTTTAGATTAGGGAGAAAAGGGAAAGCTGGTTGTTTGAAATTCAAAAGAAGAAATTTAGGGAGTGAATTAAGGTAGAAAATATGGTAAGAATGGCTTGGTTGATGGAGGTTCTTGGAGCTGCTATGGCCAACTGAAATTTGCTAAAGTTTTGTTGAGATGAATGAGGTTGATGGAGTTATAGGGTGGCTGAAATGTGGAGTGCAATGGTGGAGGAAATTTCTAGTTTGTTGAGGCTTAATCCATAGAAGTTTCATGGAGTAATTTGTTGAATTTTTTAATTCCAATTGAAGGTTTGATTGTAGTGATTGAAGGAGTGATTTAAGGAGTGGCTATGGTGTTCATTTCGTGCAGATCAATGGAGGAGGTGATGAAGTTCAGTTCATGATTGACTACGGTTGGTTTTACAGAAAATTAGAGTGAGTTTCGGACAAAGCTTGAAGAGGGAACATGGCTGGAATTTCTGATTAGTCATTCGGATGGTTTGCTGGAAATTTTTGTGCAGATTCTTCTGCAATGTTCCAGCCGACTTGTAGAAGGTTTGAAGGGATATTGGAGGGTCCTTTAAGGCTGGTTTCCATCCTTCTTTATGGAGGAAAGATAGAGATGAATTACTGGTTTGAAGGCTAGAAGAAACAACTTGGTTTTTGGACTGTTAAGTTGCGAAACTGCCCAGGAATTTTTCCTGGTTTGTACAGTTTGATTTTTTGCCAAAGATTTCAGTCTTCAAACTGAACAAATTAGCTATTTTTCTAGCAGCATTTGAGTGAGAAAAATGATTGAAGTTTTCGAAAGTTGGATTGACCAAGAAGCTAGAAAATTTTCAAATTGCTACATGAAAAAGATTAACACTTATAGAGTGGAGTTTGAAGGTTCAACCATGGAGATTAATTCTCTTCCTTTCTTAACTCCTTCCCCATTTTCAGTCAACATTCTATCCTCAAGGAGACATTTTTGAAATTCCAAGATCAAAGAACCTTGATGGAATTTTCTAAAAATAAAATATGGATTTGGATAATTGAGCAACTTAATTGATAAAGAATTAAGGTAATCTAGAGAGCAAAAATGGCATGAATCCCCTAAGAATTTTTTTTGTAGGCCATGAATCCACTTAAGATATTCACTTCAAGTCTCCCTTAAGATAATCACTCCTACTCCTTCCTATGGCATACAAAGGCCGAAAATAGCCTACCTTATACAAAAATAAAATTAATCATACTAAAACTTAAATGATGAGATTTGAACTCAAGACCATAAGGATTAATTCCAAAGCTCTAACCACTAAATCACAATATCTCTTTGTTCTTATTTTCTCTCCTAAATATTCTTCCTATTTAATCCTCAAACTATCTCCCTATTTTCACTTCAAGCAAAATTACCATTTTGCCCTTCCTACTCAACAAGCACAATTAAGCCTTCTAGACTATAAATCACAAATTCAAAGCACATAAAATCATTCAAAAATATATTTATGCATGCAAGAAAATATGTTATGCATCCCAACCCCCTTACTCTAGGGTTGGTTTTAGTTGGGGTTTCACACAAAAAATAACAAACATTGAACTCATTAGTTTGAAACTCAACTCCTAACCCCATCTTTTGGATTTATTATGAAAAAGCGACTCAAATAATAGATTTAACACAATAAATTTAAGTAATCAAACATTAGAACTTGAAATTCAATAAATTAAGAGAAGGTAAAATATACGAACAAATTAGGGTTCACCCCTTCAAGTACAATTAAAGAAATTCATACAAATTAACAACAGAAAATAAAGAAAAGGGAAAAGAGAGAATTCGTAGACAAGCCATTCCTCTTCTTTTTCTCAAATCTCCTTTAGATCAACTATTCAATCTTCCCCCTGAGCTTCTTTCTTGTGTGTGTAGCTGTTTTTTCCTCTCTGTTGGCCACCCTTATTGGTGTGTTTCTACTCTATTTATAGCCCTTTTTGAAGCTGTAAAAATTGTGATTGAATTAGAGCAGATATCTAATTTGTGAACTCAAACGGCATTGTTTATTATGTACTAATTGGTAGAGTTTCTCTCTTAATTTTTTTAGCTCCGTGTAACCAACCGACACCATTTCTCTCAACTTAACCAGCGCGTTTATTCTAAGTAAATTTCGATTTCTGAACCTTTAATTTAATGGTATGGTTATGTTGATCCTAGCGGCACCATTTATCTTCTGGTAGCCTCATCTTTGATTTTTAATTTTCTTGTCTTTTTATTTTCATTATTAATCAAATCATTCTTTATTATTTCCTACACAAATGAAGATAAAAGGCCCAGGGTAAGTGGCCATTTAACCATAAAATCCTCACAATTATGTTAAAAATAACAACAAAAAAAAAAGAGAGAAAATCAACACTTATCACTTCCCCACACTTGAACTTTTCTTGTCCTCATGCAACCCACAATTATTCACAAATAAACAAATAGTATACAAACAACACAAGTAACTTTAAACATAGCATTTTGAGAAAAATAAAAAGAATAAATCAGCATATGTACAAATAAAGTTAATATGATAGAAACATTATTCCTTCCTCTACTTTAGAACTTGACCCAACACCTACTATCCAAGTAATTCTCATGTAAATTCATATATTGAGCAAAACACAACCGAGACTATTGAAATTAGATTAAACAACTTTATATCAATTCAATGTGAATCATTCCATCCCTTGAGGTAAGAATACAAACAGAGAGATTTATATAGTTAGAATTAACCAACTTACTCTAATCTCATGGTTTACAAATATTACAAATATTATAAATGTTAAATCACATCACAACTCTATGATACAATATTACATTACAACTTGTTGTAGTAAAGTAGGAGCTTCTTCTTTTTTTTTCATCATTTTTTTACAAATGAATGCATTTATAAAGATTTAACTTGGGTACTTTTTTAACATCCTTTACATTTTTTCTCTTTTTTTTCATGTATTCACACCTTAGTTTTTGTCATAGGATATGCTCTTTGCATTTCCAGATCATTTTTTCTCCTCACTTCAGTTGGTACATTAAGTAACCTATCTCTTATTCCTACTTACTTTTATATTAAAGTACATAATATACAGATGGAGATGAGTACATAATACAACAATATAACAAAATATAATTGGGGATGCAACAAAACCAGAGCTAAGCTAAAATCCACTCACTATATTTCATCACACCATTCTCATCATTATCAAAGAGCAAAGTTTCACAACATCTAAAAAGGTATAAACAATATTAACCAAATATTTCAAGTTTTAGTCTATGTCATGCTCAATACATAAGTGCACATAAAACTAACTCTCCTAGAAAAATCTTAAGTATAATTCTCAAGTAAAAAGATAAATAATACCTCAACTAAACTAATACAAATTAAAACATATACCAAAAAGTCTTGAAAACTAACCCACAAATGCGAAAAAATTTAGCCCAAATACAAACACAAGGATTTTATCCCAAGATTTGAGAAAATACCGAAAATGATTAATACAAACTTGCAAAGAAGTATCACTCAACCCTTCCCTACACTTGAATGGGACAATGCCCTCATTGGCCAAAATTCCATAAAATATTCATAGGAAAAGAAAAGAATAACAAAGGAGGAGAAGATAAGCAATACTCTCCAAGTATGTGAAAATTTGATGAAGAGAGATGCTTCTATGTCCAAGAGAAGATTAATAACTATAAAAATAAAAATAAAAGTGAACATTATAATAATTAAATAACAATAATCTTATTCTTAGCTCTCTTATTATACCACTCAACACAGTTGTGACTATCAAAGCGAATAGGATGGATAGTAGGCTCAAAGGATTATTCAAAAGAAATTCAAAATAGTGCTACAACAATAATAACCAATAAATACTCGAAACTTCAAAAATCAAAATAAGGTCTCCGAACAATCAAAAAATAACCCCAGACACTACATCTACTATATAAAAGGCTTCACAAACTTAACAAAGTCTCCAATCAAATAACAAAACATTTCACAAAACATAATATCGACTACACAAGTCAACTACCTCCTTAACATAATAACCACTCCTATAATCACTTTCTTAACCTTCACCAAATATATTACAACAACTACCACCAATACTACCACAATGCCAATAGGAACACCACCAATGACAATAATAATTAACCAATTCCTAAAAATAATCAACACTATCACAACTACTTCAACTAAACTAAAGATTCCACAACAAAGTCTCCTCAATTAATAGTAATTTACAACATTTCTACCTTAGAAATACTATCACAACATTAACTACTTAATACAAAATACAAAATTTCCAACAAACACCACAAGCCACACTTATTAATAATCAACAAATATATGATGCAAGTAACTCTGCAAAGTATACACCACAACAATTGCATGCTAAAAACATCAAATTCCAAAACTTACAAATGGACCTAGTGCAAGTGAATCAACACAATAATGATATCAGAACACACACACACACAAAGCAACATAATTTAATAAAGTAAAAATGCCCAATGAAAAATTGAAGAAAATATTCCTGAATGAACGATGCAAATTGAATGGGTGGAAATGGCACCAGTTACTCTCAGTATCTTGGTGATTTTGAAGCTCTGTACTAACCAGTGCTAGTTGAAATAAACTAAGCAGTACTAGTTATCTTGTATCTACAAAACAAAACAAACACAATGGCACACAAAGGCTACGGAAATAACAACAAGAAGCATACAAACAACAACTATGCAAAGAAAGAAATAATACATAAAGAGTTAATACAATTTAATCAAATCAAATAATACCACCAAGATAAAATCATTCACTAGTATTAATACTTATAACAACACTAATCACCTTACACTAATATATGTACACAAATGTTATTATCAAACTAATCAGCTTAACTAATCAAAACGAAACCAAAATATATATTAGTACCAAGAACTACACTAATACTACTACAACAATACAACAAAACAAATAATCAAATCAATATGTACACAAGGGATACACTAGATCAATATATATATATATATATATATATATATATATATGCGCTAACATACTATCATCAATACACACTTGTACACAACAACAAAATACCAATATACAAGGCACTAAAACTATTATAAATATATAGCAAAGGCCCTTACGTACAACAAATAATTTGACATAAGGATAATAATTACCAATCATCTCAATACAATAAGAAATTATTTTGAAAAATACCTAAATATACAAATACTATGAGTATGTACAACCATGGCTAGAATAATAGCTAAATCAATTAATAAGATAACACAATCTTATCAACTAAAATTAAGAAAATTATACACAACTATATGCTTGTAAAAGTTAGTGCTTTACACAAATATATCCAATAGTATTTACATAAAGAAAGTTAGTAATATTCACATATGCATGGCTAAATCAATAGAATCCAAACTTTCTTGATATTATCTTTATTCTTCGGTAACAACACCAAAAATTTAATGTATGCTTTGTGTACGTACATGTTTCTTAGGAATTATTATTTCAAAATCACATACAAATAGTTAAATTTTAAATTAAAATGCCAAAATTACTAACACAATACACATTTAGACAATTGCACCTAACGTGTAGTATAGAATTCTAAAGGTAAGTATTGAAAAACCTAAGGAAAGGGATAAGTACCATTACTAACTATTCTTCTATTATTTAGCCTAACAAATTAATAGAATAAAGTAATTACAATGGGCAAACTAGAGAATTAAAACAACCCCCTCACAAGATTGGCCTTGAGAATTTCAATGATAAGAAAGAAGTAAAAGACATATGAATGTCAAGAATTTTTCAAAATTAGTCAAATACCAAACACAAACTTAAGATAATCAAATTCCAATTCTAATGCCAGTATAGGTCATAAATGCAAAATTCATTCTCTCTCTACCTCTTTAATTGAATCTAAGAAATATTAAGTACAAAACCCAGTTATCAAGGGCAAATCTGGAAGAACCTAATACTCCTATCTCTAGACAATATCACACTCCCAATGATTACTAAATTCTAATCCCCAACTTCTCTCTCAAGTTAGTAGAGCCTTTTAATTTGGAGCTCACTCCATCTCTCGAATTCATTAGGATAAAGTCACTCAAATAATAGATTCAACAAAGTAAATTCAAGTAATCAAATATTAGAGCTTGAAACTCAATAAATCAAGAGAAGGCAAAATACAAGAACAAATTAGGGTTTACCCTTTCAAGTACAATTAAAGAAATTCATACAATTTGACAAGAGAAATTTAAAAAAAAAAAAAAGGAAAAGAGAGAACTCATAGACAAGCCATTTCTCTTTTTTTTTTTTTTTCAAATCTCTTTTAGATCAACTCTTCAATTTTTTTCCTTGAGCTTCTTTCTTGTGTGTGTAGGAGTTTTTCCTCTCTATTGGCCACCCTTACTGGTGTCTTTCTATTCTATTTATAGTCCCATTTGAAGTCCTAAAAATCGTGGTTGAATCTGATATGTGAACTCAAATGGCAGCATTTATTATGTACTAACCAGCGTAGTTTCTCTCGTAATTTTTTAGCTCTGTGTAACCAACTAACATTATTTCTCTCAACTTAATTGGCACCATTTATTCTTCGGAAATTTTGATTTGTGAACTATTAACATAAGGGTTCCGGTTATGTTGATCCTAGAAGCATCATTCATCTCCTGGCAGCCTTATCTTTGATATAAAATTTTTTGTCACTTTATTTTCATTATTAATTAAATTATTCTTTATTAATTCCTACATAAAAAAGATTAAAAAACCGAGTATGAGTAGCTATTTAACCATAAAATCCCCAGAATTATATTACAAATGACATAATATATATAAATTAATACTAATCATAAACAGATCAAGCGATTGAGGATAGATAATGGTATGGAATTCTATGAAAAAAACTTGTGAAATTTTCATAAGAATGAAGAAATTGTTTGATATTTTATGGTGTTGCACATTTATGTGCTCTTTATGTATAAGAAAAAGATGCCAATAATGTCCACAAATGATAGGAATCGTCTTAGCCAAGAAGGTCACTCCAAAAAAGGGAAAAGGAGGACAAAGACATAGTACATGGCTCCATAAATGAGACTTCTTTTCAAGAGGCTTCAAGGTGTATTTCAAGATTCCAAACCAAGGATGAAGAGGGTTGTCAAGCAATGGAAGATCAAAAGAGGGTCAAGAAGGTCAATGCTTGAATAATAATTGGTATGGAAGGCTAAAAAAAGTACAAAAGGAGGTTAAAGATGAGAAAAGCTGGCTATTTGAAGAATAGAATGAAGGCTTAAAAAAGGAAAAACACAGAGCACGCAATGGAAGCGAAAATCGAAAAACTAAAAAAACTGAAGAATAAGAGAACTCCCAAACAGAGCTGGCGCTAGCTCCGGCAGCCCTAGCAGGTGCCGGTTGGGCTCTATCCAGATTCCAAGGGGAAAAATTTCTAACCTTTTCTCCTTGTTCTCAAAATTGCCTGGATCAAAATGTGTGGAATTGGGGTAGGTGTGCTGGTGAAAACCTCTGGTGCGATTCCTACAAACCTCCTACTCCGTCTTTGCATGTATGTGTACGCTAACCTCTCGATCTTCCAGTATATAGCCTGCCTAATTCTGTTTGGTGAACAACTCACAGACTAAGGAAATTTTCTGGAGAGAGAAAGAGAGACGTCTAGTTTTTTTCATAGAGAAGAAGTACTGAAAAACAACGTTATGTCCAATCCTCCTATTTAATCTAAATAAAACCCTAGGTTAAACTAAATTGGCCTATTGGACTCTTAGTTTAGCCTTTTGGACTAAATTAATTATTCTAATTAGAACCAAATAATTAGCCCAACAAATAATTAATTTCTCAGCCTAAATAAACCAGTCCAATAAATAAGCTTATATTAGTTTAGTCCCAGATTAATCTTTAATTATTCAAACTGGGCCAAAACCCTGAATAATTAATTAACCCACCAAATTAATTTAATTAATTCTCTCTCTCCATAGACCTTTATTTTATTCTAGCACAACAATTAAATCAGGCTACTTAAATAAAATAAATTTCATTTAATTTAAGATCAATTCCTTAGCCTGTATTTAATTAGGACTCACGGTCTATACTGAGGACTAAAAAACACACTGCCTTGGCTACTAAAATGATCAAAATACCATTGCCATATAAATAGCTGTATTTTGCTTTTTAAATTCTTTCCTAACATTACCATAAGGAAATATTGACCCCAAGGATAGTGCTGCATTACCAAAGTCTCTAACCTACATGTGTAATGACTAAAATACCCCTTCATAAATCGCCGTACATTTAGAGAGGAAGAAGTGTACTAACACCTCTCTAAATGACATTTACCATCCTTAGGTTTCTAGTCCAATGATCCACGACTTCTTAGATTATTTTCGCTTTCCAAGAGAGCTACTCTAAAGCAAATATCCAAGTCATATTTCCTAAGGCCCTAGATATTTAAATCATTCAGACAACCACAAGGAACGATATAGTATAGAAACTATCTTGTACAAGTCTGTCTTAACTAATTAGTCACACATACCTAACATGTAAGTATATTGGCCTTACGATAGAACCTCAACTATAGCATATCAAAGTACATGCTTCCAGCTTCGTCAAACCACCAACTCATACTCAAGTCGTAGAGTACTAGTCTATGCTGTAGCAGTAGTAGTCTAGGTTCTACCATATAGTACTTTAAGAAACTACTACTACAAGTTCTGTTCTACGTATTCGAAATACGCTTATGTCATAAAGTGAGTGAACTACTCATTGGTTAAAGGTAAGCCATTCCCCATTTGGAATTTATAACATAATAACCTATACATGATGAGATTCCCATTCTCATCAATTGGTTAAGAATGAATGTTTATATGTTAAGTAACCTGTGATCCATACCTTACTGTGAAAAACCTCCATTCACATGGACCACTTACTTAAACACAATGGGGTTTTTCCAAACGTAACTATGCACAAATAAAAATGTAAATTCACAAATTATTTCTGAAAATAAATTCTTTAATTAAAACATTCGATATTTACATCAGAAACCTAGTCTAAGAGGGCATATTTCCCAATAATCTTCCACTTGCACTCTAAGACTAAGTAAGTCTGTAGGTGTCCACCCCTATGGCATCTGAGTGTTTCTTGAAGACTCTTTCAGCCAAAGGCTTGGTGAATGGATCAGCTAAATTGTTCTCAAAGGCAATCTGTTTTACCACGACTTCCCGTCTCTAGATGAAATCCCGGATCAGATGGTACTTCCTCTCGATGTGCTTCCCCTTGTTGTGGTTCCTGGATTCTTTAGATTTTGATACTACTCCAGTGTTGTCGCAATACATTACAACCGGTCTATCCATGTGTGACACGACTCCAAGTTCTGAAAAGAACTTTCGGAGTCAAACTACTTCCTTGGATGCCTCCAAACTGCCACATATTTAGCTTCCATAGTTGAGTCAGCAATGCAAGATTGCTTAATACTCCTCCAAGAAATGGTTCCTTCAGACAAGGTGAAGACATATCCACTAGTGAATTTTCTCTCATTCTTATCTGCTTGAAAGTCTGAGTTTTTGTATCTTGTAGGAATAAAGTCATCAGCCCTGTAAACCAGCATATAATCTCTCGTTCCCTTGAGGTAGTTGAGAATATACTTTACAGCTTGCCAATGAACCTCTCCAGGATTTGACTGATATCTGCTAACCAAGCCTACGGCAAAACAGATATCTGGCCTAGTACATAGCATGGCGTACATGAGACTTCCCACAGTCGAAACGTAGGGAATCCTACTCATTCTGTCCTTTTCTTCTTAAGACTTAGGACAGTCCCTTGAAATAAAAGACAATCCATATCTGCAAGGAATCAGAGCTCTCTTGCATGAGTCCATGCTGTACTTGGCCAGCATCTTGTCAATGTATGCTACTTGGGATAATCCTAACATTCTCTACTTCCTATTTCTAAGAAGTCTAATCCCTCAAATGTAGCTGGCTTCTCTCAAGTCCTTCATACTGAATTGACTAGAAAGCCAAACCTTTGTAAATGACAATGACCTTACATCATTTTCAATGAGTAGAATGTCATCCACATACAAGATAAGAAAAATCACATTAATGCCTTCAAGTTTCCTGTACACGCATGGTTCATCCTCGTTTTGAATAAAACCATAAGACTTTATAGTCTCGTCAAAACGAATGTTCCATGCTCTCGATGCCTGCTTAAGTCCATAAATGGACTTCTTAAACTTACAAACCATGTATTCTTGGCCTTTAGCAATAAAGCCTTCTGGTTGGGACATATATATGTCTTCACTAAGATGGCCATTTAAAAATGTCGTCTTAATATCCATTTATCATATCTCATAGTCATAATGACATGTGATGGCAAGAAGGATACGGATGGACTTAAGTATGGTTACCAGGAAAAAGCTTTCCTCATAATCGATTCCCTCTTTCTGAGTATACCCTTTCGCTACAAGTCTAGCTTTGAAGATTTCTACCTTCTCATCTACTTCCCTCTTTCTCTTATAAACCTACTTACACCCTATGGGTTTTATTCCTTCAAGTAAAGTTATAAGATCCCAAACTTAATTGAGGTACATAGACTCGATCTCGACTTTCATTACTTCATGCCATAGATTTGCATCGACATCAGCAATAGCCTTCCGTATTTAGTGGGATCTTGTTCCTGATGGTCGGAGACTAGCTCGAAAGTTTCTCCAGTCCATCTCTCCAGAACCTTGACACTCTCCCACTACGACGAGGCTCTATTTGTACAAGCTCTTGAGACTGTGCCTCTTCTTGTTCCACAATCGGGTCAGAAGAAGTTGATTCCGAAGATAACTTCTCCTCAAGTTCCAACTTAGTTGAACCTTTCGTGGAAGTACTCTAATCATCCACTAAGTATCTAGCATTGGTACTAATCAATACTTTCTGCTCCTTAGGATGATAAAAGTAACTACCCTTTGTCCCTTTTGGATACCTAGCAAAATAGCATAAGTCTGATCTTGGTTCCAACTTATCTCCCTTGACCAGTACATAAGTTGGACAATCCCATATCCTGAGATGATTCAGACTTGGCTTACGCCCAATCCACATCTCATAAGGAGTCCTAGGCACTAACTTGGAATGCACCAAGTTCAGAATGTATGTTGCTATTTCCAGGGCATATCCCCAAAAAGACACTGGAAGGGTAGCATGAGACATCATGCTTCGGACCATTTCAATCAATGTCATGTTCCTTCTCTCAGCTACTCCGTTTTGCTGGGGTGTCCCCGATGCAGAGGGTTAAGATACAATCCCATGATGTACCATATAGTCCTTGAATTCACCAAGGAGGTACTCTCCACCATGATCCGATCATAAGTTCTTAATCAATTTACCTGTCTGACGCTCCACTTCAGCCTTAAACTCCTTGAACTTGTCAAAAGAGTCAGACTTGCGTCTCATCAGGTAAATGTAACCAAACCTTGTACAATCATCTGTGAAAGTGATGAAGTACTCAAAATCCCCTTTAGCTGGTATAGACAAAGAACCACACACATCAGTATGAACAAGACTCAATACCTCCTTGGCTCTATTCCCCTTAGGGGTAAATGACCTTTTGGTCATCTTTCCTATCAGGCAGGACTCACATTGAGGCCAATTTTTCAATCTTAATGAGCTCAAAGGCTCATCATGGATCAACCTCTGAATCCTGGTTGAATTGATATAACCCAACTTTAGATGCCAAAGATAAGAATCATTGACATTGGTCTTTCTCTTCCTTGTTAAAGGTTCAGATTGTGCGTTATTTAATTGATTATTAATAAGGTTTAAGAAAAATAGATTTTCATACATGTGCCTAGTACATAAAATTTCTCCATCTCTACTGATAGAAATACCAGAATGGAAAGATACAGAATATTCTTGATTTATTAGTTTCGCAACTGAAATCAAATTCTGTCGAAATCTAGGTACATATAAAATATCTTTCAAAATCACTATTCTATTATAATCAAAAATAGAATCTAGCTCTCCCATTATAAGGGCTTAAACTTATGCTCTATTTCCCACATGTAGTCTATGTTCGCCCTTCTAGAGTCTTCTAATCTTTCTAAACCCCTACAAAGAGTTACAGATGTGATCAGTGACTCCTGAATCAATAATCCAAGTGGAAGTTGATCCAACTATTAATATGGACTCTAGATAGAAAACATTACCCGTGGGGTTTTTCTTAGCTTGAAGATCTGGACACTCCTTTTTTCAGTGTCCCTTCAGTCCACATTTGAAGCACTTGCCTTTAGGTTTGTCTTTGGGTTAGGTTTTGGGCTGGGCCGCTGCGTTCCCCTTCTTCTTCTTGAACTTTCTAGGCTTGGGTCCAGTTCTAGAAAATGAAGCCTTAGCAATCATAGCCTTTCATTGTGGCTTCATGACCTTCTCTGCCATCTAGAGTTCCTTTATCAACTCAGTTAAACTCATGTTTAACTTATTCATGTTGTAATTCAACTTGAACTGAGTAAAGGAACCCGGTAGAGATTCGAGAACCATGTCCATTTGGTTCTCGGGGTAAATGACAGCCCCTAAGATTTCTGCCTCCTCAAAAGCAGTAATCATTTTGAGTATATGCTCTCTGATTGATGCTCTCTCAGCCATCTTAGTGTTTATGATAGTTCGAAGAGCCTCCTACCTTACGGGCCGACTCTTATCCGCAAACATCATAATTAATTATTGACTTATGTCGTATGCAGAAGCCATGTGCTCGTGTTTTGACTGGAGTACATTAGACATGGAGGTCAACATGTAACAACGAGCCATCTCATCGGCCTTCTTCCATGCCTTCTTAGCCTCACACTTTTTGGCGGTAGAATCTTTCCCGATAACAGGGCAGGTTTTGAAAAGAATATACTTATACGCTTCCACTGTGAGTATTATGTCTAGGTTCCTCTTCCAGTCCACATAGTTTTGTCCCATTAGCTTGTTCTTTCTAAGAATAACGGCCAATAAACTAAAAGAACCTCCCACCATTTCTGAAAAATCGAAAATAAAAAAAAATAGTTTGTGAAAATAAAACAAATATGTGCACTTTATCCTTATTATCAAAATTGATAATAATTAATTTGGCTCTTAAGAAAATTGACATAGCTTCTTGGGAAGATTAACAGTTCCCTAAATTAAGTGTGTTGACTACCACAAATTAATTTCCCTTCTAAATAATGATCTAGAAGATTATTTCATCGAGGGGATGGTCATTTCCTCTCATTTCATATGGACAAATCTCGCACTATAACTTTCAACGTGGGTTGGCTGATCATAGTACGTGTCCCGAGTTATTAATTACATCCCTCCATTAGATCTAGATCCTTGTGGTATCCCCATCCTATACGGGTTCACTCCCAGGGTGACGCGAAGGGACCCATGATCTCTAATGAGGATCATGATGGAAGCTGTAGGGCCGTTGGAACCCCTCACTCACTTAGTTTTTCAAAACAAGTGTTTTCTGAAAAATATCCTTTTGAAAATTTCCATTAAGTTTCCCCTTTAACTCAAAAATAAAATGTCTAAATCCATTAAAATCTCTATGTCAAGGTATATATCCGTTGAGAGATTTTTCCATGGACTAATTTTATTTAAGTTAAAAAAACTTAATAATTTCAAAAATTTTCCAATTAAAACTTTCTAAAGACTTTAGTCTCAAGTTTATTTGACAAAATAATTTTTCTTGTGTCAAAATAAAACAAAATGGGTTTCTATTTTAGCTTACAAAAATATCTAAATCCAATATATTTTCTATGTCAAGGAATAAATCCTTTGAGAAAATATCCAATGATTAATTTTTGTTCAAGTTAAAATAACCATTTAATTTATAGAAAAATATTTTCTTGTCAAAAAAATTCCCAAAGACTTTGGTCTTTGAGAAAACGTGCACATGGGTACTTTAAAAACAAATAGCATGCTAGAAAATAATATATGTTTTTATGCTTTTCTATTTTTAAACCTAAGTGTCCAGATAATAGAATTAAACACATTAATTAATTAATGGTCTTGTTTAATCTTAAAATCCCTTACTAATATTTTTCATGCAAAAATATTCCAAGAATATTAACTATTGCAAAAATATTAACTTCGCCTGGTATGGACCCCAAAACCAAAAAGAAAATGCAAGGAAAAATAAAAATTTCTCGTTGGTCCATTGCACCCGTCGCACTGGATCAAACACCCATCTAAACTGTGGTCTACTGCACCCGTCGCACAGAACCAGGACTTATGGGCAACCAGCGCGTGGACCAGATCCCAGACTCGAGCCGATGCCGGTTCCAGCACTCCAAGCCGGCGCCGATTGCAGTCTGCCGGATCTCTTCCTACAGTTTTTTTTCTTCTGCGATTTTCTTCTATGAATATCCTCTATTTTTCTTCACAACTTCTAGCTTCGTTGGCTCTCCGATTTCAACCCAAATACAATGAAATCAACCAAAACCAATAACCGCCTATACCCATTAATATTGGGTTTACACGATTTGCTAAGAAAAACAGTAAATTACAAATCTCCTATATCTCAATCCGAAAGGTTTAACAGAGAATCTATTCATACCAAAACAGCGAAGGATTATGATTTAATCACACTTATATGTCCTGTTTTATTCAACTAGATGCATGCTCCCTATATTTTTACAAAACCTTCATGCTCTAATACCAATTGAAGGTTTAAAAAAGGAAAAATACAGAGCACGCAGCGGAAGTGAAAATCGAAAAATTGGAAAAATTGAAAAACAGGAGGACTCCCGAACAAAGCCGGCGCCAGCTCCGGTAGCCCTAGCCAGCGCCGGTTGGGCTTTGTCCAGATTTCGAGGGAAAAATTTTCTAAACTTTTCTCCTTGTTCTCAAAGTTGGCTGGACTGGAATGTGTGGAACTGGGGTAGGTGTGCTGGTGGAAACCTCTGTGCAATTCCTGCAAGCCTCCTACTCCGTCTTTGCATGTAGGTGAACGCCAACTTCTCGATTTTCTAATATATGGCCTGCCTAATTCCGTTTGGTGAACAACTCACAGACTAAGGAATATTTTCTGGAGAGAAAGAGAGAGACGTCTGGTTTTTTTCACAAAGAAGTAGTGAAAAACGACGTTATGTCCAATCTTCCTGTTTAGCCTAAATAAAACCCTAGGTTAAATTGGATTGGCCCATTGAACTCTTAGCTTAGTCTTTTGGACTAAATTAATTATTCTAATTAGAACCAAATAATTGACCCAATAAATAATTAATTTTCCAACCCAAATAAACCAGTCCAATAAATAAACCTATATTAGTTTAGTCCCAGGTTAATCTTTAATTATTCAAATTGGGCCAAAGCCCTGAATAATTAATTAACCCATCAAACTAATTTAATTAATTCTCTCTCTCCATAGACCTTTATTTTATTCTAACCCAATAATTAAATCAAGCTACTTAAATAAAATAAATTTCATTTAATTTAAGATCAATTTCTTAGCCTGTATTTAATTAGGACTCACGGTCAAGAGAGAGAGAGACGTTTGGTTTTTTTCACAGAGAAGAAGTAGTGAAAAATGACGTTGTGTCCAATCCTCCTGTTTAACCTAAATAAAACCCTAGGTTATATTGGACTGGCCCATTGGACTTTTAGTTTAGCCTTGTGGACTAAATTAATTATTCTAATTAGAACCAAATAATTGGCCTAATAAATAATTAATTTTTCAGCCCAAATAAACCAGTCCAATAAATAAGTCTATATTAGTTTAGTCCCAAGTTAATCTTTAATTATTCAAACTGAGCTAAAGCCCTGAATAATTAATTAACACATCAAACTAATTTAATTAATTCTCTCTCTCCATGGACCTTTATTTTATTCTAACCCAACAATTAAATCAAGCTACTTAAATAAAATAAATTTCATTTAATTTAAGATCAATTCTATAGGTGCTCACATCGAGAGGAAGTACTATCTGATTCGAAATTTCATCCAAAGACAGGAAGTTGTGGTGGAACAAATTGCCTCCAAGAACATTCTCACAGATCCATTCACCAAGCCTTTGGTTGAGAGAGTCTTCAAGAGACACTTAGACACCATAGGGGCGGGCACATACGCACTTACTTAGTCTTAGAGTGCAAGTGGGAGATTGTTGAGAAATATGCCTTCTTAGACTAGGTTCCTGATGAAAATATCGAATATTTTTAATAAAAGAATTTATTTTCAAAAATCGTTTGTGAATTTACGTTTTTTATTTGTGCACAGTTACGTTTGGAAAAGACCCATTGTGTTTAAGTAAGTGGTCCATGTGAATGGAGGTCTTTCATAGTAAGGTATGGATCACGCGTTACTTAACACATAAACGTTCATTCTTAACCGATTGATGAGAATGAGAATCTCATCATGTTTAGGTTATTATGTTGTGAATTCCAAATGAGGAATGGCTTACCTTTAGCCAGTGAGTAGTCCACTCACTTCATGACATAAGCGTATTTCGAATCCGTAGAACAAGATCTGTAGTAGTGGTTTCTAAAAGTACTATATGATAGAAACCTAGACTACTACTGCTACAGCGTGGACTAATACTCTATGACTTGAGTATGAGTTGGTAGTCTGACGAAGTTGGAAGTATGTACTTTGATATGCTATAGTTGAGGTTCTATCGTAGGGCCACTATACTTGCATGTTGGGTATGTATGACTAGTTAGTTAAGATAGACTTGTACAAGATAGTTTTTATACTATATCGCCCATTGTGGTTGTTTGAATGATCTAAATATTCAGGGCCTGGGAAACGTGACTTGGATGTTTGCTTTAGGGTAGCTCCCTTGGAAAGTGGAAACAATCTAGGAAGTCGTGGATCATTGGACTAGAAGCCTAAGGATGGTATATGTCATTTAAAGATGTGTTAGTACATTTCTTCTTCTCTAATGTACGGCGATGTATAGAGAAGTATTTTAGTCATTACACCTGTAGGTTAGAGACTTTGCTAACGCAGCATTGTCCTTGGGGTCAATATTTCCTTATGGTGATATTAGGAAATATTTAAAATGCAAAATACAACTATTTATATGGCAAAGGTATTTTGGTCATTTTAGTAGCCAAGGCGGTGTGTCTTTTGGTGCCCAATATAGACCGTGAGTCCTAATTAAATACAGGTTAAGGAATCGATCTTAAATTAAATTAAATGAAATTTATTTTATTTAAGTAGCCTGATTTAATTGTTGGGTTAGAATAAAATAAAGGTCTATGGAGAGAGACAATTAATTAAATTAGTTTGGTGGGTTAATTAATTATTCAGGGCTTTGGCCCAATTTGAATAATTAAAGATTAACTTGGGACTAAACTAATATAGGCTTATTTATTAGACTGATTTTATTTGGGCTGGGAAAATTAATTATTTATTGGGCCATTAAGTTGGTTCTAATTAGAATAATTAATTTAGTCCAAAAGGTTAAACTAAGAGTCCAATGGTCCAATCCAATTTAATCTAGGATTTTATTTAGGTTAAACAGGAGGATTGGAGATCATCGTTGTGTTGACAGACTCTTCTCTGTGGAAAAAGAAACACACGACTCTTTCTCTCTCTCTCCAGAAAATATTCCTTAGTTCTGTTAGTTGTTCACCAAATGGAATTAGGCAGGCCATATACTGGAAGATTGAGAGTTTGGCGTTCACCTACATGCAAAGACGGAGTAGGAGGCTTGCAGGAATCGCACCAGAGGCTTCCACCAGCACACTTTCCCCGTTGCACACATTCCAATCCAACTAATTCTTAGAACGAGGAAAAGAGGTAAGAAATTTTTAACCTCGGAGTCTGTACAGAGCACAATCGGTGCCGACTCTGGCTCTGTTCGGATTTCCCTGTTCTTTAGTTTTCTAGTTTTTTTGTATTCGCTTCCACTGCGTGCTCTGTGTTTTTCCCTTTCTATGCCTTCAATTGGCCCTATGATAGAACCTCATCTATATCATATCAAAGTACATGCTTCCAACTTCGTCAGACTACCAATGCATACTCAAGTCGTAGAGTACTAATCCACACTGTAACAGTAGTAGTCTAGATTTCTACCATATAGTACTTTAAAAAACCACTACTATAGGTCATGTTCTACATATTCAAAATACGCTTATGTCATGAAATGAGTGGACTACTCACTGACTAAAGATAAGTCATTCCCCATTTGAAATTCATAATATAATAATCTAGACATGATGAGATTCCCATTCTTATCAATCAATTAAGAACGAACGTTTATGTGTTAAGTAACTCGTGATCCATACCTTACTGTGAAAGACCTCCATTCACATGGACCACTTACTTAAACACAATGGGTCTTTTCCAAATGTAACTGTGCACAAATAAAAATGTAAATTCACAAAAAAAATTTGAAAATAAATTCTTTTATTAAAACATTCAATATTTACATCAGAAACCTATTCTAAGAGGGCATATTTCCCAACATAGAACACAACCGATGTAGACTATACCCAGGAAACTGGCACTGACTAAGCACTGGAGAAAAACAATTTCATGCACACTATACAACCGGCACTAGCTACTCTAGTCCAACCAGCCCTGGCTTACTTTGGGCAATGCCTGTTTTTCTATTTTTAAATTTTCTTGCTTTATTTGTTTCCAATTAAATTTTTACGACTTTTACATTATAATAGGGATATTTTAGGCTTAGTTAATTAGAGATGAATGACTGAGATTTAATCTCCTATTTTTTAGGTTAAGATGGCTATATATATATGCCATTATTGGACTTCTGTTTTTTAGAGTTTAGAGTTGAAGGTTTTGGTAGGAAACAAAATCCTCTCAAGAAAGTGTGTGTAAGGGGTGATTTCTATTTCAAGACCAATTCAAATGGTTTAGTTCCATCTTTGATTGATGTCTCTAAATTTCAATGGGATTATCTAAAATTTTTTTCCTTAATCTTGGGTGCTAGAATTTCCTGACATTCTTGTTAGGTTTTAGTTTGGGTGCCTTCAAATCCCATCCTTATTGTTCTAATCTCTTGATAAATTAGGATGATGAGGTTTTTTTTTAAGTAGGCTAGATTCTCCAAAAACTCAAGTAAGTTATTTGGATTTTGCATCTAGTTTCTTGTGTATGAGAATTTAATAGAGAGAGTGGGATGACCAACTCTTGAATATTTAGTACTTAAAATCAAGGTTCTTTCGTACTCGTATCAAAGTAGTATCACTGTAAGATTATATTGATTCTAATCAAAATAATTTTCTTTAGGCAAAGGTACAAATTTTCTTCAAGAACTTGTAAAAAAAATTCAAATTTTCGTAACTTATTTGGGGCTATTTTTGAATACTTGGAACTCAAAATTATGCCATAAACATGACGTTAAATTGATCCTATATATTAGTATAATGTTTGAGGAATCATTTGGCGTGAAGAATGATTGATTTAAAGCTAAAAACAAGTGGAAAACTCATCAAAATATTGCTGCAAACTCTCAAATCTCATAACTAAATTTCTTGCAATTTGTGTGAGTTGAAAACTTTAATTTTTACCTTGGGTTTATTGTGAAATTGAGCTTACAAGATATATTGATGTTTAGGAAGTCATTTTGTGTGAAAATTTATTAATTTAGAGCAAAAAAAATTCAAATTTTCCAAACAAAATTGATTTACAAGATTGCATATAAGGTATTCAATTTGTTGCATTAATGACTTGTGATTGCTTATGCATAACTATCTCAAGCTTCTATTCATGAACTATATTATCTCTTAGTATATTAGATTGTGATTGCTTATGCATAACTATCTCAATCTTCATCCACACAAATCACACTGTTACTGTACTCATTTTTTTTCTTTTTCATTCTCCTTTTTCCCCTTTCTGGGAATACTATACCATTATTTCTAGCTCCTCCTCAACCAAGAAACCAAATCAATAAAAAAGTCTCTACTTTTATCCAAAAGGAAGGACAACCGATATGGGGAACAACACATTAGGCCAAACAAATAAAAATTAAGTCTAAGATTTATTACAACATAACTAGAATTTCAGCTTTAGTAGTCTTTAGTGTGTTCTCCATAACTTTTTACTCACAAGTCCAAATTTAATAAAACTTATCCCAAAATACTCCTAAGACAATGGGCAACAAAAACCAATTTATGCCTTCCTAGAACACTTAGCCATTTTGTACAGTTTAATACTCAAAAAAACAAACTCAACAAAAGCACAAAAACAGAATAGAAGTTGTTCATTATTATACTTTGTTCAAGCTATTACTTTCATTTTAACTACACAACATATTCCAGATTTGCATCCCAAATTCCAGAAATCTAACTCCCCTCATAGCCCTATCCTTACATCAAATAGTCATCTGCATTTTTGTGACACAAAATATGTTCAAATAAAACTTTGATTATCATCTAATAACATAGCTAATTTTAATTCTATTTTCTTCTTCAATTGACCACAAATTAGTTATGTACATTCTCGCACTAAATGAAGGTAGTAATGAATCGAAATAAACTTCGTAACATAACAAAAAAGCAGCTACAAACCAAATAATATCTTTCTCACAATTAATGTATCACATTTCTAGCTTTAACACCACATACACAGATATTTCTGCAGCTCTTTTTCCTATCTTTTCTTCACACAAAAACACACCAAATGAACTAATACTCATACCAAAATATTTCTCAAACAAATTGATACACATCCCACACAAACAACACTTAAACAGAATTTTCCTTCACAAATCATAGCTTTGTTTTCTCAGTTTTCCGCAACAAAATTGGTATCAAAATGAAGCTCTAATTGTCATGATCTTTTTTATTCTAAAAAGTATGAAGTTTTATCTTTATAATGGATTCGAAATTGTACTTTGAATGCAGCACAACAAGCTATTTCGGCCTTCTCTCTTTTCCTTAGCAGAAAAGAGAAAAAGACATCACAAACAAAACCAAATTCCAACATGTATCGGTCACACCACAAAAATACAGCAATGACAACTTTAATTTCCTTCTTCAACATGCCCTTGGCTTCAGTAAAACTCACAAAACCAAAAGATATACCCACTACTGATTTCGGCTAGCATATATACATAGACTAGAATTTCAGCAATACAAAACTAAAATTATGTCCCTCTTGAACATTCAAAACTGAAACTCACTAAAACGCACCCTCTTGAACATTCAAAATTGAAACATCAAGCAAACTGTCACACACACATACGAGACAAAGCAGCCAACACAAAATCTTCTTTTCCTCCAAAACCAAAGCACCTAGTTCCTATGAACAAAAAGTATCATATGTCAACAGTGCACATCTCTCAAACAAATTCTGTCCTACACATTTAACAGTGAGTAGACTGCTCCAAACTCTTACTATAACAATACAAACACATTCAACAGTGCACATCTCTAAAACAAATTATGTCCCACACATCTCAACATAGCTACAGTTTTCTCAAAACATCTACAGTTCTCTCAAAACAAAACTAAACCCAATCAAACCCATACATCTCTCAAAACAGTAACAAGGAGCAATGCTCAATGAAGCATAGAAGTACAAAATTTTTGTTAGTAAAATAAAGCTGTAGTTCAATATGTCAAGTGGTAGATTGAGCAAATAGACATGTTCCTATACTAAGTGGTAGAGATGCATTCACAGTCCACAACATTCTCCATCAATAAAAAAACATAGTTGTCCCATATAACTATAAAGAAAGGCATATTCTAATAAAACAAATACTAGTGATTCAAGAATGTATAATTACCACTACATTGGCAACATGAGAGCTGGAAGAAGTTCCATTAGAATCCGTGTAACATTTCTTGAATATTTGTACACGAGTTGGAGAATGGCCTTGCTCCTTTGTCTGAATCATTCAATTTTTGTTAGTAGTTAATAGAAGTCTATGGAAATAGCTCTTAAAATTGTTCCAAAATCATAAAGTTACCATATCATCATGAATTTGATAATGTGGCATCTTCCCTGTCCTATAATTCATGTTCTTCATGCTTCTATTCCTTTTATTCTTCTCCAACATTGCTTGAATTTAAAAAAAAAAAAATTCATCAACAGATTTTCATGAGATTAGCCAATCAAAATAGAATGAGTTTAAGGAGAGATTCTCACCTTCTCTTCAACTGAATCCCACCATTGAAGGAGATTAGTCCACTGAGTTTGTATCACACGGTCATCGGTACATGGAGTTTGGTGATGGATATCTTTTTTTGCATCATACCATTCATTCTTTAGTGATGCTTTCCAAGTCCTCTATTTTATGTCAATTGATCTTAGAATAGTAGGCTTAAGACCAAGTGGTACATTAAACTTCTCATGTACATGGTACTTCTTCTTCTTCCCTAGTTCTTGCCATATAACATATAATGGAAATCTAGGATTCAAATGTTCACAAAGAGATCAATAATTTTATATCCAGAAAAATTCCCGAAAAGAACCCAAATATTAACTAAAAAAAAAAGGCAAACAAACAAACAAAATGCAAAGACACATCACATATTGCTTGCAACATGGCATAAATAATGGAGCCTTAAAATGCTATATCTCATATTACTGCCTTTAAGTTTGAACAACTTGGCCTGAATAGAAGGATTTCAAAAATAAAATAGAAGATAACAAAAGCAACTAATAAAATAAGGATTTATCAAGTAGATGTAATTTTAACTTCAACTCTATCAACCCCTTCACAAACGCAACTAACTTCCTCACTACCTAAATCTGCTTGGATGTTGCAAGTTTCACCCTGCAAATAAATCTCAACATTGACTACAGACCCCATGTTATACACAGCTGTTGGATTTGTGACTATAACAATTTACCAATTACTTTCAGTCAGGTCTCCAACGAAAAAGACTTGCGTTGCTTGAGAAGTTAGAATGAAAGGCTCAGAATGGGGCCTAATATCAGTGAAATTGACCAGAGTAAAGCCCTCAACATCTTGTTTCAACCTTTTCCCTATTGATACCCAATCACATTTGAATAACACAACTCTACGTCAATCTCTATAATCTAACTCAATCACATCCGTTAATTTCCCTAAATAAGATATATCACTTGAAATTGGATTTTTGTCCCTAACACTTGAAAAACTAGTTGTTGCATTTACAAAAACGCCACTATTTTGAGTTTTCCTTTTACGTTCAACTTCTTTAGTATGAAACCGAAAGTCGTTCACCAAGAACCTATCGTATTTAAGCCCAATCTGATTAGGTCCTCCGGCCAGATGCTTCAAATCCTTAGAAATTATATCATCATCATTGAATTGCAATGCCTTCATTTAGGAAATTGACAAGAGTCAGTGTAAGCTTAAATATTATTAAAGTATAACTTAAGCATGCCATTTGAGATGAATCTTACATAATTGCAAAACCAATTCACAAATTCTTCTCTATGGATGCACTCAATTTCATGCAAACTTGCATGAGGATGCCTTTGCTCCTCTAGTCCATGATGTTGGCTGTATACACATACTCTGCATTAGTCTGACATGGCTTCATGGGCACTAATCTAATCAAGAATATAAGTCATTTATCTTATACTTACTCTATGTAAGGTTTTACAGCTGTGAGAATTAAACAACACATATTGATGTGCTTTCTTCAGTGTGTCTTCATCGAATTTTGTAGGTACTCATTTTCCCAAGTGGACGTCCAGTTGGTTTGAAAATCTCTAACCCAGCATAGGAATTACTTTCATGATCGTTATTCCTACTTAGTCGGTTGAACTTTGTCTCAACATAGTCAGCAAGATATAACAGATAAAATGTTAAACATTCCTAAGCCAAGTACCCTTCAGCAATAGAACCTTTTGGGCGACTCCTATTACGAACATAGGACTTTAGCGTGCTCAAATACTTATTTAACTTCAACTTTCATACATTAGTTTCAATGCCATTGTTGTACATGTTTGAAATTTCAAGCAAGAATAATCTAAATATGAAATGAAAGAAACATGTACCTTTTTATAGGATACATCCATCGATAATGAACCGACCCAACTATCCTAGCTTTGGATGCTAAATGGACAGTTAGATGCATCATGATACTGAACGATGAAGAAGGGAAGACTCGCTCTAATTCACAAAAGATAACTGCAATCTCTTACTCTAATTGAAACACTTCATTTGGATGAATCTCAGTACAGCACAACTTTCTAAAGTATCTACTGAGCTTTATTAAGAGATAGAGGACAAACTTAGGTAAAACTTTTCTTAGAGCAATTGGCAGCAATTATTGCATCAAAATATGATGGTCATGGCGTTTAAGTCCAGAAAGCTTAGGTGGATTAAGGTGTATGCACTTAGACAAGTTAGCAGCGTATCCGTCCGGCACCTTAACACCTTTCAAAGTCTTGCAAAATGTCACTTTCTCCTTCTTACGTGGTACAAACGAAGCCAGTGACAAATAAACTTTACCATTATCCCTTTCAATAGGATGAAGGTCGGATCAAATACCCATATCCTTTAAGTCGAGACGTGACTTAAGGTCCCTTTTCTTATCCACCTCCAACAATATTGTACATATAGTTTCAGAAATGTTCTTTTCAATATGCATTACATCTAGATTATGGCATACCAAATTGTCTTTCCAATACGCAACTCGAAGAATATACTTTGTTTCTTCCAATTATAGGGCAATTGTTGGTTATTATTAACTGTCCTTCCAAATTTGATCTACTTTTCCTCAAACTCATACAATATCATATCCCCATTCAATTTAGGGGGGTGGCCTTCTATGTTCTTGCTGACTATCAAATGATCGTGCATCATTTCGAAAACGATGATTAGAAGAAAAAAACCTACGATGCCCCATTAGCAATGTTTGGCACCATTCTTCAACCATTATGATTTTGTTTCCTTATGACAAATAGGACAGGCTAGCTGCCTTTTAGTACTCCACCCAGACAAATTTGCATAACCCGAAAAATCATTAATTGTCCACAACAATGCAACATATAGCTGAAAATTCTACTTCGAAGATGCATCAAATGTTTGCATGCCTATGTCCCATAACTCTTTGAATTCAGCAATTAGAGGTTGTAAATAAACATCAATATTATTACCAAGAACAGATGGACCAGGTATCAACAATGACAATATGAAATATGGTTGCTTCATCTACATCCAATGGGGTAAATTATAAGACAGAAGTATCACAAGTCAAGTAGTATGAGCAACATTCATATTTTTAAACAAATTAAAACCATCAGATGCCAATCGCAACCTCATATTGCGTGCATCTTTTGTAAAATCTATATTTATAGTGTCAAAAGCTTTCCAAGCAAGTGAATCAGTAGGATGTCTCATTCGACCATCATCTGTGCGCTCTTCTGCATGCCATCTCATAGAAGCCGAAGTTTTGGCCGACATGAATAGATGTTGTAGTTGAGGTTTCAAAGAAAAGTGCCACAAAACTTTCGTTGCAATCTTCCTCTTCTCACCCATTGGGTCATTTTCAGAAATGACCTGCTTAAACTTTTTATATGTTTTACAATCTTTCCATCCTTCTTTATCCCCCTAATACAATGTACAATCATTAGCATAAGCATCTATTTTTTGATAGCCTAAGCCCAGTTGCTTCGTCAATTTTTTAGCTTCATAAAAAGATTTAGGAAGTTCAACACCCCCAGGTAATGCTTTTCTCAGCAAATCAAGTTGCATATCAAAATGCTTGTTAGACTACTTCCCTGTGAACTTAAGATGAAGTAAGCAAATGATGAAGGCAAGTTTAAAGAATTTCTTACAACCTAGATACAAATCTTGTTGAGTGTCATTAATCAGTTTGTAAAATTTTTCAACATCTGTAGATGTCGAATTACTTTTTTCATCTACATTTCCACAAGGTGGGACCGCAAAAGCTTCATAGAACATTGCTTCCATGTCATCAAGCATAGATTCTACATTATTTGAAATAGGCTTTGAGTATGATGTACTTAAACTAGGCGTAAAAAGTTCTCCATGTGCTATCCAATGTGTATATCCCTTAATAAATCTCGTAACAATCAAATGCTCCCTGGCCTCAACTTTTGTTCTCATTACTCCATTTTCATATTTCAAACAAGGACATAATATCATTTCATTTAAACTTACGTTGTTCATTGCAAAGTTTAAAAACCTTTCAACTCCATTTTCATATTCAATGCAATTCGTTGGAAGTTTCATCCAACCTTTATCCATGCTTTTGAAACTAATTATCCAACTCAAATGGCAGTAGCAAATGGAAGATAATTTACCTATATTAGAATTATGTTAGTGTAGGTCAAAAATGGCAAAAATCATCAAACTAAAAGCATGCTTATAGAACGAAAAAATTTACCTCTGTATTTGAATAACCTCATTGGCACTGAAGAAGATGTCTATACAAGAATGCTTGAAGCTATTGAATCACGTCCTTGTAAACGTTGATTTTGTCTTATTCATGCGAAGCTTTTGAGCTTCCGAAATGGTACCATTTCCTCTGCCGGTGAAAGTTTATTGAATTGGGTTTGCTATAGTTTTCCCAGTGAATACTTCTTACTTTGCCTCTGTGAAAGCTTACAAACTTAGCTCACTGTACTCACCAGTCTTGATTACATTTCTTTGTGTTTTCATCAATTCACCGAGAGAGAAAGACCAAGAGAGTCAAACAAAAAGCCCCATGCTTTTTGTTATTTCTCACGCAAAACAACACGAGATCCATCCCGTGTTGTTTTTATTTTATTTTATTTTTTGAATTTACCCTTGGTCTTATTCATTAGGCCGGATAAAATTATATACTATTAGGCTTGAACACCCATAAATAATAAATCTCAATTATTTATTTTCTAAGCTTCATTAAACAACCTAATAAATAATTAATAAGCCCAAATAGACCAATATAAAATATCAGACTTTTTATCTAGTTTATATTTAGATTAATTTTCTAATTATTTAATATGGGTCCAAGTAATTAATTAACCAATTCAACTAGATAAAATATATACTCTCTCTTAGGCCTTTTAGTTTATCCTAATCCAATAATAAATTAGACTACTTAAATAAAATAAAATAAAACTCATAATTACCAAGATCAATTCCTTAACCTAAATCTGTCAGGACTTAAGAGTTATTCTGGGGACCAAAAGACACATCGCATTGGCTACTAAAATATCCAAAATACCCATGTTATATAAATAGTTATATTTTGCATTATATATATATATATATATATATATATATATATATATATATATCCTAATATCACCAAAAGAAAATATTGACCCCAAAGATAATGCTGCGTTAGCAAAGTCTTCGACCAACAAGTGTAATGACTAAAATACCCCTCTACGCATCGCCGTGCATTTAGAGAGGAGGAGTGTACTAACACATGGCCAATAGACATCTACCATTCTTAGACCTCTAGTCCAATGATCCACAACTCCTGAAATATTTCACTTTCTAAGGGAGCTACCCTAAATTAAATTTCCAAATCATATTCTCCAGGGCCCTGGATAAGTAGATCATTTGAACAGTCACGGGCTTTTGACCAAATTGGGTCAAAATCTCAATCACGAACTGTGAGGGAGACGCATGGGGTGAGTATCTACGTTGGCAGGGTTCCTCACGATAGGTGGGTGCGATGTGTACCGGCACATTGTGATTGGAAATAGCGAACTACCCCAACCCCTGCCCAGTTAAAGAAAAAAGTTGCCCCTAGTCCCCCATGTGACATGACCGGGTGAAAAGCTGATCACCACACGACTGCCAGTCGCGTGGTCAAAAGGCCGAGAATTCTACCGCGACAGAAATTCTTTTGACCAAAGTTCACGGACTTCTCTTTGCACTGCTATAAATACATGCGAAATTTCTCTTCTTACAAACCATTCTCCAACTCTTCTTCTTTGCAAATTTATGTTGTTCGATTTCTTCATTGCAGAACACCTCCCATTTCTACATTCTTCCTCCTTTGCATTGCACAACAGATTTTGCCTTCTTCTCATTGCACTATTATTCTCGCCTCTATTCTTTTTCTTAATTTATTTGGCAAAAAAAATTATTTTGTTTGTTGCGGAAGAAGTTTATTTTTGAAGTGTTGCTGCAAAATCTATTCCAGATAAAGAGAGAGCTACTACCAGAATTATTATTCACATATTCACTGATAGTGTTCTCCACATATACCAGGTTTTTCTTTTTAAACAATAAAATAGAATTTCAATTCTATATTTATTTGTAATTTAATTGATGTTATTTTGATTTATTTGTAATTTGAGAGTATGTTAAATAATTTATAAATCTATTTCTTGTATTAATTATTAGATGTTATTTTTATTTATTTGTTGTCTTATGATTAATTATGTGAAATAGCATAGTATGACATAAATAGTAAATGAAGTTTTAGTGATAGTTATTGTTGTGAATAGATTTTTTGTGTTCTATATCTTTGATTTTTTTGTGCTATTCTTTCTTGACATAATTAGTTTATATTTTAATTAATTAATACATGACATTTTTAATTGATATTTTAATTAATTATTTATTTTAATAAATTTAGATAATTAATTATACTTAACGGTTTTTAGATTTTGCACATTTTTAAAATATTATATTATTTTAAATATTTTACAAATTGATAGATAATTAAAATGTTGTTATCTTTTGAATATTTACATATTTTAAATATTTTGGTAATTTAATTAATTATAAAATATTTAATTAATTTAATTAATACTCGACATTTTTAATTATTTATTTTAAATTATTGTAGTTAATATTTTAATTAATTAATACATGACATTTTTTATTGATATTTTAATTAATTATTTATTTTAGTAAATTTAGATAGTTAATAATACTTAAATATTTTTTAGACTTTACACAGCTTTAAAATATTATATTATTTTAAATATTTTACAAATTGATAGATAACTAAAATGTTGTTATAATTTGAATATTTACATATGTTAAATATTTTGGTAATTTAATTAATTATAAAATGCTTAATTAATTTAATTAATACTAGACATTTTTAATTAATTATTTTAAATTATTTTAGTTAATATTTTAATTAATTAATACATGACATTTTTAATTGATATTTTAATTAATTAATTAATTAATTATTTTAGTAAATTTAGATAATTAATTATACTTAAATATTTTTTAGACTTTACAAAATTTTAAAATATTATATTATTTTAAATATTTTACAAATTGATAGATAATTAAAATGTTGTTATATTTTGAATATTTACATATTTTAAATATTTTGGTAATTTAATTGATTATAAAATTCTTAATTAATTTAATTAATACTAGACATTTGTAATTATTTATTTTAAATTATTTTAGTTAATATTTTAATTAATTAATACTTGACATTTTTTATTGATGTTTTAATTAATTATTTATTTTAGTAAATTTAAATAAATAATTATACTTGGCATATATTTCTCTATAATGATGATCGATATAGTATGATAGCTTTTTTTATATTTCTTTAATTATTTAATAGACAAATACTTATAATTTTATATAGGTACAATGTCATTAGAACAGCCTGTCAAATTACAGTTGTATTGAGATTGCGATATTATACGTATAGAACACGGTGATTTTTTTAATGGTCCCTGTCGAAAAGCATTGGTTGTGAGAAATCGAGTTAATTTCCTCGGTTTAGTCAATAAAATATGTGCAACTCGAGGATTTGATACGGCTACGGTTCAATTACGAATCACAATGAGGGAAAATATTGCTATTGGTACGACAATAAGGTCTACAACAACTTTCATAAATGATGATGAAGATATAGAAAATGTGTGATACTATTCATCTACCATACATGGACAATCAATTGATTTGCATATTAATCATGAGATCATCCAAATACCGAATGTAGTAGGAACAAAAAGTCAAGAGCAAAACAGCCAAGCAAATGCCACTGAGACTTTCACTGAATTATTGAACTTAGCTACTCATGAAAACATGCCTAATTTTGATTTAAATCCACTTGCACCTGTTGACCTCAATATTCAACGACAGCTACCGACCGACACTTTCCAATCCTTCCAGATAACATGCAATCCAAATACTCCGGTTGTTGGAACAAGTAATCAGTCATATTCAACCCCGACATATTTTGTTACGTCTCTACTTCATGTCAATAATCAACCCTTCCAACCAAGTGCTACGACACAGTTATTTTCATTTGCGAAAATCGGTGTACCCTTAGATGTAACTCCAGTTGATGAATGGGTTGCTCAAAAGCGCAATTGGGTTGGTGCACCGGAAGTGACGTGACGGTTTAGGACATACCTCTGATATTGATGGACCTACTACAGAAGATACTCCTAATAAGGATGAGGATGAGGACCCCAAGGGGGGTGACGATGCTGAAGAACAGATTCCTGATCACTTCGTAATGCAGTAAGAGCCTGGAAGACCCGCTGAATATAAACGTTTATATAATCCACCATATGCAGTGTACCTTGATAGGTTAGATGCTGCTCAAGAAATCAAAAACGAAGCTGATGAATTTGGAACAAGTAGTAGTGTGATGGATTTTTTGTCGGAATTGAACAATGATTTGAGAGTTGGCATATGGTTTAGCAATAAAGATGAGTTACTTTGAGCTACTCGATCATGATCAATTAGGATTGGATGTGAGTTTAGAATAGTGGAAAGCAATAGTGCATTGTGGATTGTCAAGTGTAAAAATTCAACTCAGCAGCATCCTTATCCGTGGAGAATCCGTACAAAAAAGAAAAAGAGTCATGGCTTATGGCAAATATCTCGCTGGAATGGAGATCACATTTGTCTAGTGCAAAATGTGGGCGGGAACCATTGCAATATGAGCACGAAATTCATAGCGAAGCATATTATGACGATGATTCATAATAATCTGGAGATTAAAGTCAACGAGATAAATAGTTATATTCAAAATACACTACATTTCACTCTGTTCTATAGAAAATGGTGGAACGCTTGGAGGTTTACTATTGAGATGATATACGGAGATTGGCATAGTTCGTTCGACCAGCTACCGTGGTATATGCTAGCATTATAGGATGTGAATCCTGGTTCCGTCGTGGCATGGTACTTCTTACCCATCGAATGGAATGGGGCCAGGATATTTGGATATGTTTTTTGGACATTTAAACCATGCATTGATGTGTTTCTTCACATGAAACCGGTAGTCAGCGTTGACGGGACATTTCTTAGGGGCATATATAAGGGAAAACTGTTAACAGCAATGGGTCAATATGTCAATAATCATATACTGTCCCTTGCATTTGCAGTCGTCGATGAAGAAACAAATGATAGTTGGGGTTAATTTTTGTCCCTACTCAGAAAGTATGTGCTAAAGGATCGAAGAATTTGTTTAATATCAAACAAACACATCGGGATAAAGAATGCTATTGATTGACTACCTATCTGGCAAGAGCCAATGGCAGTGCACAGATTTTGTCTTAGACATATCCGGAGCAACTTCAACGCAAAGTTCAAGAATTATCAGTTCAAGAAGTTGATGTTGCTTTCTCAGCCTTGCGCTCCTCAGAACCCTCCCCAATAATAGGGTAGGTGTCAAAGAGAACATACTTATACTTTTCAACAGTGAGTATGATGTCCCAGTTTCTTTTCCAGTCTATATAATTTAGACCCGTTAACTTATTCTCACGGAGAATAACGGCCAAAAGACTAAAAGAACCTCCACCAACCATTTCTGAAAAATCAAAAATAAAAGAAAACTCAATTTGTGAAAAACAAAATAATTTGTGACTTTATCCTCATATTAAATTTGATAATAGTTAACCATATTACTATTATCTTTAATATGATTAATTTAGCTCTTAGAAAAATTGACATAGCCTCTTGGGAAGATTAACAGTTTCCTAAGCTAAGTGTATTAACCACAACAAATTAATTTTCCTTCTAGATAATGATCTAGAAGATAACTCCATCGTAGGATGACCGTTTCTTTTCATTTCCTATGAACATTCCTCGATTATAACCTCCAATATGGGCTGGCCGATCATAGCACATGTCCCGAATTATTAATTACATCCATCAATTAGTTCTAAATCCTTATAGTATCCCCATCCTCTATGGGTTCATTCCCAGGGTGACTCGAGGGGACTTATGATCTTTAATGAGGATTGTGAAGGAAGCCGTGAAGTCATTGGAACTCCTCTCCCACTTAATATTCTAAAATAAGGGTTTTCATGAAAAATATCTTTTAAAAATTTTAATCAAGTTTTTCTTTTAACTCAAAAATAAAATATCTAAACCCATAAAAATTTCTATATTAAGCTCCAGATCGTCCTGATTCCATCAGTGATTTGAAGGAAAAATCTCTCTATCCACCATTGTCGTTGATCAGCTGCTTTGAACGGCTCTGTTAAAAACACAAACAGGTCTCTATTTTTTTTAATGACTCGCGCAATTTTTTTTAGTGAAAGTGTCTATGCGTGCCTTTTCATTCCTTACAATCCCAAACTGTCAAGAAAATTCTAATATTTTTTCTTGACACAGAATTGTGTCATAACAATATATCACTTTAAATGAAACTAACAAAATTACGTCATATTGATTCTATATAATAACACTAAAAAATCTAGTGTCATTAGAAGTATTATATTATTACGCTTTATAAAAAATGTCATTAAAAATATGTCAGCAAAGCTCTTTTTTCTAGTAGTGCTCCAACTTCCTCACCAAAACCATTTTTCCTAGGGAAAAGCTTGGAAATTTTTGTCACCAAAGCCATTAATTTCCTAGCTAAAATCCCCTTCTAACTAAGAAAATTTCCTACTAAATCAATTGAAAAAAAAGCGGTTTTTGGATAGGAAAATTTTCTGGCTAAATCAATTGCAAAAAAAAAAAAAAAAAAAGTGGATAGCCTGGGCTTTTGGCTAAGAAAATTTCTTAACTAAAATAAATCAATTGAAAAACATGTGGAAACACTTCCTCACCAATGGGGTTTTTGGCGACGAAAGAGCCTTTGGTTCCCGCCAAAGTTTGGTTTTCTCGTCAAAGAGGAATACCCTTTTGGCTAGGAAATTTATCGTTGGTGAAAAAATTTTCCAGCCAAAGCCTAAACCTTTAGAAAAAATGGTCTTTGGCGAGAAAGTTGGCAAAAAATTTCCTGCCAAAAGGGGAAAAAAAACCATCAATTTAAAACAAAAAAGTGTTAGCAAATCTAGGCCATCAATTGTAAAAAAAAAAAAAAAAGAAGAAGTGGACAGGCTTTAGCAAGGAAGTTCTTTCCTAGCTGAAGAACTTCTTAGCCAAAATTCAAACAGGGATTCCTCAAACTTTCTCACCAAAACCATTTTTCGTAGGGAAAAGCTAGGAAATTTCTGTCACCAAAGTCATTAATTTCCTAGCTAAAATTCCCTTTTGGTTAGAAAAATTTCCTACTAAATCAATTGAATAAAAAAAAAGGTAGTTTTTGGATAGGATGGTTTTCTAGCTAAATCAATTACCAAAAAAAAAAAAAAAAAGTGGAAAGCACTTCCTTGCCAATGGATTTTGGCGAGGAAACTAGCCTAGACTGACTTATGGATTAGTTCCCCGCCAAAGCTTGGTTTTCTCGCCAAAGATGAATACCTGTAACGTGCCAAAATTCCTAAGTGTTTTGGCAAGGAAATTTATCGCATTGGTGAAAAAAATTTCCTAGCCAAAGCCTAAGACTTTAGAAAAAATAGTCTTTGGCGAGGAAGTTGGCAAAAAATTTCCTCGCCAAAAGAAAAAAAAACCATCAATTTTAAAAAAAAGAAAGACGTTAGCAAATCTAGGCCATCAAAAAAAAAAAAAAAGTAGATAGACAGGATTCATCCTGTAGTGGGGCAGCCAACACTTTTAGTATATCACTTTAGATTAGATGAGCTATACAAATATAATAAATAATTAAGTTATTCTCTAGGAATGACCACGCTAAATATGATAATATATGATTAGTAACTGAATCTCATATAAATACAATAGATAAGCACAAACATAACAAATATATACCCACAACACAAGTCATAATATCCATAATAATTTCAATTTATGTCAGAAAATAAAATTTCAAGAACAACAGTTGAAGAATTCTTTAACAAAAATAGGTGTCAAAAATCACTTATCCCTACGAAATTGAACCCCATAATGTAGCTTAAATATTCTGTTGGATTATTTTCTAATCATTAAAACAATGAATATCGTACGATTAACCCACTAAATACTTTTTCAAATCAAACCTATAAATCCTAGGATAAGAACCTTCCAACTAATAAACTAATAAACTTTAAATTCTAATTATCCTAACTCTAATTAAAAGAAGATAATAAATTATGGGAAAAACTAATTTTCAATTGTAGTTGAATCTCTAAAACCTTGCTTCCTAGTGTCTTTGAAAGTATCGTCGTTTCTTCCATTATCAGCTCCTAAAACGTAATATTATTTCTTTTTTTGTTAAGAAAAAGGTTTGATATTCTAAAAATTATTTCATTCAGATTCATAAACAAAATTATTTCATATCAGATTCATTTAGATTTCCCAAACAATATTATCTATTTCATAAACCTACAACAAAAAGGATTCCACTTAATCTATTTTTAGCATTTCTTGGTTATAGTTTTTTAGTGTCCATGACATCCATAAATAATATGATAGCATTTTTTAAATAAAGTTCTTATTCTACCCATATTAAAAATATGATAGCGGTTGGTTAGTGAAAATTCCCAAGAAGCAAAAAAAAAAAAAAAAAAAGTTTTGAAAAGTTGTGTAGTTCACTTAGAATAAATAGGAGTAAAATGGGAAGAAACTAATCATTAATTCTAGAAATATTTACATGAATAAGTATTTTGAAATAAAATAAAAAAAAATTTATAAACAAGTATTTTGAAATGAAGGAATACTAGGCTGTGTATAATAGAAGCCACTTCTAGAATTCTAACTATTTGATTGGTCTTTGAACTTTATACTATATTTAGTTGTGGTAAAAAGGGGAAGTTTTCAAAAAAGGGAAGTAAATATAAAAGTAAATAAGAAAAATTTATATTTAGTTGAAGGTAAATGTGAAACAGGACTAAACTAGTCATCTTCTATATTAGTAAATCTTTACATTTATTTTTAGAGGAATCGAGAAGTAAATCATATTAAAAGATAAATTTATTCTTTTTTATTCTTTTTTATGATTAAAATAATAAATATTGTAGATTTAATAGTAAATTTAATGCAATGAGAAATCTTTTATTTACTTTACACAATAGTAAATTTAATACAATAAAAAATCTTTCGTTTAATTTACTTTTGGCCTAATCAAATAAGAAGAAAATAAGTGTAATTTACTTCATCGTATTAGAAGTATATGCCTCCCTTTCCTTTCCTCCCCTGTCCTTCTTTATGAACCACACAAGAGTGTTAGTCAATAGATTGGGAGCCATAAGGCGTGAATGTGATATTGCCTAGTTGGGTTTTCAGCTTTGATTAACTAGATTAAGACACCTTATAACAAGGATGTTAGGGCGTTAAAAGAGAGTTGAATGTGATATCTCTATCCTATATATAAATAACATGATACGATACATAAGTGCAAACTTATGTATCCATTAATAATTTAGAATATCTAATTTTGAAAAGTGAGAATAATTATTAAGTATTTGTCTATAGATATTATGAAACTTATGATCTAGTCCTATTTGATAAAGTTCAAGTTTTAAACATTAAAATTCAAATGTTAAAACCTTGAGTGTACAATTTTTATTAAATATAAAAGAATAATAATAACTAAATAAGTGATTAACTTATTCAAATTTTATATTTAATTAATTTTTATTTTACTTAAAATTTATAAATAGTATTTAAGAAGTTTTTAAATAATTAAGTGACTAAAAAATTTATTATTAAATATAGTGAAGTAAATAAAAAAATTTTATTATCCAGTACGTTGTATATTTAATTAAATAATTGGTTTCATTATTAAACATGCCCACAGCCTCCTTTTGTAGGAAAAACATTTGTCAGTTTGATGTAAATCCCAAAAAATACTTATTTGTTGCAAAATAATTTTTGATCTATTAAATACAAAATCTAGATAAAGTAATGAAAAATTAAGGTTACTAACCATTTTAATTAGAAACCTTAAAAAAAAATGACTCTGTTTCTTCAAATTAAGCTATGCACCTCACTCACTCGGTAATCAATTTCACCAATATTCCCGATTTTTGTGTTTTATGAAATTAATTTTTATAGGTAAAAAATTTAAAAGAATGTTCCAAATAAAATTTGATTTATAAATTGGAAATTAACCTTAATATTTGTTCGTGGATTTTGAGTCTATAATTATCAAGGACTCAACTTTCTTATTTTAAATTAATATAAAATAATATTCCTTCCGTTCTAATAAAATTCACCTACATACTATTTTGAGTTGTCTTAAAAAATTTGACAACTTTTTTTAAAATTTTTTTATTATATAATTTATTATAAAATAATCAATATACTTCATATATATTATTTTTATATATTTATATTTAATATAAAATATATATTTATTATTATTATTATTATATATATTTTTATTTTTATTTTTACAAAAAATATCGTAACAAATAATCAATTATGGCCATTTTAATGTCAAGGAGTAGTACGATTCAACAACTCTCTACTTTGGCATGCGTTTCCATCGCTGATAGTCTGATAAGGATCCTCCCAATGAAAACACAACAACAAAACTCCAGCATTCTTACCGAGGAAGTTTTGGTGTGGGCCGTGCGGAGACCTCCGAGACTACGGCCTCCAAATTTCCATTGCTACTCACTTTTTGACTTTCACATGACCTTTCATGTCGACGTAACTACCCGAAGGCAATATAAATTTTAAAAATAAATTATAATTATAAATAAAAAATTATTTGAATTGAATAATAACCTAAGTACACCTAAATATTCTGATTTGGTTCAAAATTTAGATATGTATTTAATTATTAATAAATTATTTTTTTTAATACTGCTATTCGAAAGTTCACACAAAATTTATATTTCAAGAGAAGTTTGAATTCAAAATATTAGTATAGAAACTCTAACACTAACTACGTCTGCTTTTCTTTTATAATTTGAAATGTTAATACAAGAAAATAATTGCAAAACTTTACCTAAAAAGAGTTATTTTAAGTGTGTATTTAGATTTGGATCATTATCTCAATCTATAATTATTTTAATTTAAAAAATTTTTATTTTATTTACTTATAATACTCCATATTCTCACTCTTTTAACTCCTACATTAAATCTTACTTGATCTTACACAAGGGTTGAAAAAGTTGCCATGTTATCTGAACTAATAGTCCATATCAAAAGTTCAAACTATGATATGCTCCTCTTAAAGCACAAATAAATTTGATCACTTTTCACTAGAGTGTATTTACTAAATAAATTTGATATACACAACAACTTTAAAAAGGAAAAAAGAAAATGTACATTACTTTGATTAAAATAGAAAAAGATAAAGTTAGGGAGAGATCAATGAGAAATTTGATAGTCAATTAAATAGTTAGTATTAATTTTATAAAAATTAGATTAATATGAGTTTGCAATAATATAATAAAAAATATAATAAATATGTGAAGTTTAGTAGGGTCTAAGGTGAAATTAAAAAAATGATATATTATGAATATATAATAATTTTTTAAAAATAAAAATATATAAAATAATAAAATTTTAAATTAGAGTAATTTTGAATTAAATTGAAAATAAATATTTAAATACTTAAAGAAGACCACTAAGACTTGAGTCAATGCATTGTGGGGGAATGATCAAGAATGTGAAAAGACAGACCTCAAAGTTAACTGAGCTCTCTTTCATTTGTTTTCTTTTGCTACTTCCTGCTTCTTTCCCTTGTTGTGTTTAAGGTTTCAGTTCTTGCTTTTGACATTACGTTTGCTTTCCCTTTTGACAGTGAAGAAATTTTCTTAATACTGTGTACTATTGATATACGTATATTTACGTCTATGTTGCAAGAAAGGAATTGTATGATAAGGGTTTGTCATTCTTTCTTTTTGCAAGTGCTTGTACTATAGATTCTGTTTAGCTTTTGATCACCATTTCCTTCATAGCAAAGAAAACCCATTTTTCTGTATGTTTTACACTCACATACACATGCAGTTTATTTAAAAAACTGATCTTTCGTGCATGCAAGTGCTTTTAAGCTAGGCTAATGAGATATCCATTTGGGTTTTTGTTGCTTTGGGTATTTCAGGGTGAGAATTGAAAATTCTTGTTTTGGGGCCTGCAAGGTGGTCACAATGGAAGGAGCGTCAAAGAAGAAGAGATTGTGGCATAAAAATGACTTCACTGATTTGGTTTTCTCATGGTCTCTTGAGGATATTTTTGACGAGAATCTTTACAAAGATCAGGTTTCCTATGCTCCGTGCTTCCTCTTCTTCTTCTTCTTTTTTTTTTTTTTTTTTTTAATTTTAGAAGAAATCTTTGTCTTAGTCCTAGTTTATCAGGAATAGTTTAATAACTGTGTAGCTTTTGCAACAAACTAGTTTACCAAAACTTGTTCTAACATTTGATTGCTGCTTAGAAAAATGTGAAGCTATCATTTTGTTTCTTATTCCTGTGTTGTTTCTTACATGATGGGCTGCGTTTTTTAGCACTAGAATATCTCTGTCAGACGTGTGTTGCCTGATGCTCTGAAATTAGTGTGTTCCTTATGGCAATAAAGTGTCTGCTTCATTTGACTTTCTTAATCTTTTCACATGGTTAACATATGTCTATAATGGTTATTTGGTAACTTTTGGTACGTTTGATATAAGCTAACTTCAAATAGTTTGCATATTTAAAACTCAAATTTCCTTAATAAATCAGAAATTGATTTTAATAGTCCTTGGAGAATAATATTTTGAGATTACTTTTGCAAAGAAAACCGATAACATAATTTTAAGAAATGTATTTAAGTTTTCTATTATCTTATTTCAATAAGATCACTCAGAATTTTAGAATTTTGAAATTATCATATTGTGATGAGATAAACCAAGTATTTTTTTTTTTTAAAAAAAATCTTACAAAAAATTAACTGCTAAATTTTGCATACCTAAATATTTCAACTTGAGATTTGAACTTCTGTTGCATTTTATTCATTACTGTTTTTGCTTTGATTTCTGCAGCACTTGCACCTTTCCTATTGTTTCTCTGAGTTCTTGATTTTCCTGTAGCTGTATCTTGTTGATTTGTCCTCCACGAGCAATTGAAGGTTATAACTTACGAAGTAGTATTTGGGCTAGGTCCACATTAAGACCTGCGGCATAAGATCGCTGGTTCTCTTTGTTCCCTGCCAATTGAGCTTTAATTATTATATATGCTTTAGAATGTTAGTTTAGTAGGCAAGAGGCTTAGGATTCAATTATCTCAACTATATTTTACATGGTATGCTTCTAGGCATCAGATTGGGTAGTCACATGTATTTCTTCATACCCAAAGAGTTAATATAAGGAGAAAAATGATGAAAATGAGTTATAGGGTGCCATACTATTATGCAAAATTGAGAAGCTTTTGAAAGTAGAGTACAATGAAAGCAACAGCTTTCAACATTACTTCTTATTCTTAAATTTGCTTCAGTGAGAAGAAATGATGAAGTTTCTTATTGGCTTAATCCTGAAAAGGGGGATATCTCCATTATCTTTCTTGGAAAATCATTTTTTTTTTTTAAAAAAGGAGAGAAATCTAAGAGTGACATAGCTAAAGATTTGCCTGTTGGGTTGATGTTGTCGGAGATTATAACTTCTGGCATTAATTCTGTCATATTATATCAGGACACTGATATATATATATATATATGTATATATGTATATATATATCTATATATATATATATGTATATATAAGTATGTTTTGATGCTTGGTATCTAATGCAAGGTGTGTTCTAAAAGTTCAATTTTATAACAGTCATTGTATTTAAAGTTTTCTTAGTTGATAATACCTTCTCTCTATTGGAGGTATAGAGAGAAGTAATTCTTTAGATCATTGAATTGTACTTGGACATTGTAGTCTTCTTATTTCAGTTTAAAGAGATTAACCTTCTGTAATAGTAGCATTCTTTTGCTGTGGAAATGTTTTCTCTGTTGTACCGTTTATTTATCTTGTTCAATAAGTAGAAGAAAAAGCAATTATACTTTTTTATTGAGCTTCTGAGTGCATTCTATTGTTTTCTTGTTATTATCTGACATAAATTGTTGTTTATTTCTTTTCATTTTTCACTGTATTGAAGTTATGTATCTCTTGTTGTGCTTTCTTCTACCTTTTCACTTGGCTTGCTGAGTTTTCTTGTGTTTACAATTAGATGCTTCCTAATACTCAACTGTCCTATGAACTATATTTGTTTCACTGTCAGGTTGAAGACATTCCTACGTCATTTGAATCTGTAGAGCATTACCTTGGTTCTTTTGTCTTCCCTTTATTGGAAGAGACACGAGCACGGCTTGCTTCCAATATGGAGGTTATAAACAGGGCACCTTTTGCTGAAGTTGCGGCTATTAATCAAGCAAAACCTTATGCAGCATTATCATATCATGTTAAAGTTGATTTTTGGAGAAATAGGTTAATTGACCGTGGTCGAGAGCTCTACAGAGTCTTGCCTGGAGATATTCTTCTTGTTTCAGATTCAAAACCTGAAACCGTTGCTGACCTACAAAGGACAAAATGGACATGGAATTTTGCATCTGTAATTGATATTGAAGAATATGAAATTGAAGATACTAGTACATCAACAAAATTTATTATCAACTTATCAAGAGATATTGAAGTCAATGCTGGAGAACAAAAGCCAATGTTTTTGGTTTTCTTGACAAATATGACAACAAACAAAAGAATTTGGAGTGTATTGCACATGCTTAAAAATCTGAGTATTATTCAGAAAGTTCTTTCCGCTAATTCTTTGGTAAGTTCGAGTAATGGCATTTGTTTCTTTGCCAATAGCATGTATTAAGAAATAAAGGTCCTGAAAAGTCCATGTATCTGGATTCTCTAATTCCCAAATTGGATGCATGAATTTTTGCTTCCTTATCATCTGCTTGTCCATAACAAAAAGGGTTGTTATGGAAAGCATTTTGCAATGCATTTTTTTAACTGTGTACATAAACTTTTGGAGCTTGCTAGCAGAAATTCGTTCTCCTGATCCATTGAGTATATACGTATAGCAATATGTTATTTGAGTAATGCAGGTAATGAATGATACTGGTGGTGGGTAAGCACCCTGATATCTATAAGAGCTGATAATTTATTGTTGAGATCTATTGTTTGAGTGAAAAATTAAGTTCATATCTCCATAAACTCAGAAGAAATATCGAAATCTAGCTATAGAATCTTAAATTCTCTTTCTTTCCTTTTCTTTTTTCTTTAATCCTCTTTTGATCTCAATTAGCCATGTTGTATTTCATAACCAGGCCCTTTTTCTGTCTTTCCTTTGTTGACAAACCATTAAAATTCTACAGTCAATTGAAACTAATTCAGTCTTTCTCTTCCTTTCTCTCCCTTAGAGAAGATTAAAAATATGGCTCCTTCTTTCTTCCTTTATTTATCTTTAAGTTTTCTCATTCAATTATTTGAATGCCTCTCACTTATTGGCTAACAGATCTGCAAAAAGAAAATTTTGCATCCATATAAATTACATTTATGTTACAAGACATGAAAAGGATAATTTAGGAACTTTTAGAGGGAAGAAAGAAGTTAATTTTGCCTCTGTTTTTTCTTTTGTAATGTGGAAAATAACAAATGCTATCACCTTCTTATTTGTTGCATATTTTTGTCAGTTTCTAGATTTATCTTGATTCAATGGAGCTTTAATATAAAGATGTACTGGAACTTTTCTACTTTAACCATTGTTTTGTGGAGTGCTTTTGTTTTCAATTGTTGTCCACTGACATCTATGTTATTGTGGACAGGCTGTAGAATCCTGTGAATTTTGCTCTGCACAGCATAACATTCAGTTGGGTGAAAAAAATGGACCACCTACAGAGTTTAAGTTGAATGAATCTCAAACCCAAGCAATCATGACATCTCTTCACAGAATGAAATGCAACCACGGGTCATATGTTGAACTTATTTGGGGTCCACCTGGGACCGGTAAAACAAGGACCATCAGTGTGATGCTCTTTATCATCTTAAGAATGAAATACAGGATTCTTTCCTGTGCGCCAACGAATGTAGCAGTGACAGAAGTGGCATCTCGAGTGGTAAAACTGGTGAAAGAGTCATTTAATACTGAATCATCAAGAGGTGGTGATCTGCTGTGTCCATTGGGTGATATTTTGTTATTTGGTAGTAAGGATAGGATGAAAGTTGGCTCTGATATTGAGGAGGTATATCTGGACTATCGTGTGGAGAGGCTTATTGAATGCTTACAGCCACTGTCTGGTTGGAAACATTGTATGCGTTCTATGATTGATTTTCTGGAGGATTGTATCTCAGACTACAAAATATTCGTGGAAAATGAATTGATCAACATGAACAAACAAAAAGATGAAGAAAAAATCCCAACAGATAAGCCTGCATCATTTCTTGAGTTTGCTAGAGCCCGATTTAAAGCTCTTTCACCACCTCTCAAGGGATGCATGATTACTTTCTGTACTCATGTGCCCAGAAGTTTTATTCTTGAGCAAAATTTCCAAAACATGTTACATCTAATTTGCCAACTGGAATCGCTGGAGAATTTACTGTTTCAAGAGACATTAACTTCTGATAAACTGGAGGAGATCTTTTCAGTTCAGGAAGTGCTGAGGATGAAGGATTTTCTTACAGAAGTCGAAATATCACCATCCCTGGCATATGTGAGAAGCCGATGCCTCTATATCTTGAAAGTGCTTTGGGAATCTCTTGGGAAACTTGGCTTCCCGAGTTTGGTGAATATAACTTTAAAAATGGATAAAACTCCAGTAATTGAATTTTGTTACCAAATGGCTTCGTTGATATTCTGCACTGCTTCTAGCTCATATAGGCTGCATTCTATAGTTATGGAGCCATTTGACTTGTTAGTCATTGATGAAGCTGCCCAGTTGAAGGAGTGTGAATCAATTATACCTCTTCAACTTAAAGGTTTGAGGCATGCTATTCTTGTTGGTGATGAGTGTCAGTTACCAGCAACTGTTAACAGCATGGTAACTTGTTAATTCCTCTTTGCTCAAATTCAACCACTCTCACAGGCATGCCAAATCTCCTTTTTGACAATACTTATTTGTGCTTGTTTACAAGACAGGTGTCAGATCAATCTGGCTTTGGAAGAAGCTTATTTGAAAGATTAAGCCTGCTCGAACATCCCAAGCACCTGCTTAGTGTGCAGTACAGGATGCATCCTTCTATTAGTTGCTTCCCAAATTCAAAATTCTATGATAACATGATCTTGGATGCACCTAATGTCAGAAGCAAAAGCTATGAAAGAAATTATCTCCCAGGGAGGATGTTTGGTCCTTACTCATTCATAGATGTGTCTGGTGGAAGAGAAGAGCGGGATGATGATGAATATAGCCTGAAAAATATGGTGGAGGTAGCTGTTGTTACAAAGATAGTGCAGAAGCTATACAAAGGTATATGCCCTGTTTTTCAGTTTGTTTCTTTGGAATGAATCTTGGGATTGGATGATTAATGATACGCATCGGGCCAATACTATGAATATGAATTCATAAGCTGGATACTTTCCTAAAAACCAGAAATAAATAAAGAAGGGAAGCTAAAAACATCAGATTAAAGATGCTTATGCTTATATTTATATATAAAAAATAAAGATGAATACATTCATCATAAATTCCAACTTGTGGAAAAGTTGTTTTATTTTTCTCTTGACGGATACATTAAAACTGATTTGTCAATTTGTTCTGTATCCTATTGCTGTAGAGTTCTTATGTCATTTATGTGTTGAAATTTTCTTATGAGTCCTTTCTATTTACTAAACCACAGCTTGGAATGGGTCCAAAACATTTCTTAGCATTGGGGTGATATCACCCTATGCTGCTCAAGTTGCTGTTATTCAAGACAAACTTCATCAAAAGTATAAAGACCTTGATAAATTTCTTGTGAAGGTGAAGTCTATAGATGGATTTCAGGGTGGAGAAGAAGATGTTATAATAATTTCTGCTGTGAGAGCTAATAAAGGTGGATCCATTGGTTTCCTGTCTAGTCTTCTGAGAACTAATGTTGCCCTAACAAGAGCTCGGTAAAACTGATGTTTTTCTTTTGTTCTTTAGTCTTTATCCCTATCAGAATGGTGGATGAGGATTTTTTTTTCCCTTCTCCTTGCTAGGCACTGTCTCTGGGTATTGGGGAATGAAAGGACACTGACAAATAATCAATCGATCTGGAAAGATTTAATTCATGATGCTAAGCATCGCGGGTGCTTCTTTAGCGCTGAGGAAGACAGTGATATATCCAAAACCATTTTGGATGTCAAAAAGGAGCTTGATCAACTTGATGATTTGCTCAATCCAGATAGCATAATTTTCAAAAGTGGAAAATGGAAGGTATTTTATGGCTTTGTTCTACTTAACTTCAAACTGTCCATTTATCAGTGATATCATGAAATATCAGTGTTGGCTTTATTCTACTTAAGGACCTGCATTTTATTCTCTGCCCTGGGTAATATTACTTTTTTGGGATTTTGTTTTCCTAAATATATCATGGTAATGTTTGCCCAAGGAAATAGCTTAAGAACTGTTAATAGAATATGTTCCATTTCACAAAGTTTCATAGAGTATACTACTTGTCTTCCAACAATTGACTGAAAACTACTGCACAAGAGAAAATTTGTTTCTTACATGCTAAGCTAATATTCATACTTATTGTTATTTTTCACTAACCTCTGATTTGATCTCTTATGTGCTCAATAAAGTCATGTATTCAAAATGGCAATTTCACTCAAATAAACAAGAAGAGATGGCAAAAATGTGACTATGCCAGCCACCTGTGCAAATGTGAATAATCAACTGTAATTTAATGGAATTATTAGGTTGAATACTTCAAGATAATGGAGTGAACTTATTGGGGATTTTTGAAGTCGGTGTTGGAATTCTAGCATGATTCTGTTTTAATAGTTGTATTGGCGCCTTTATTGTCCATTTCGGAGAATCAGAGATACCTAAAAAAATTGTTGACTTTTCTATGGGTTTGTTTAGATTAGTTAAACTCACATGATATACATTTACATTGATGATCGGAATTTGTGTATGCTTTTGTTTCTGTCATCCTAAATGCGTTTTTGCATTTGTGTTTGCCTTTCTCTGTAACAGGTTTTGTTCAGTGATATTTTCCGGAAATCTTTTGCAAAGTTAATGTCCAAAAATAAGAAGAAATCAACCATACAACTTTTGCTTAACCTTGCCAGTGGCTGGCGACCAAAGAAAAAAAGTGTGGACTTGGTTTGTGAAAGCTCTTCACACATTGTGAAACAATTTAAAGTTGAAGGGCTGTATGTTGTTTGTTCAACTGACATTGTGAAGGAATCACAGTACAAACAGGTTTTAAAGGTGTGGGATCTATTGCCTCTGGAGGAGATACCAAAGTTACTGAGACGTCTTGATAGTATCTCTGTGATGTATACTGATAATTTTATCCGTCATTGCAAAGAGAAATGTCTAGAGGGGTAAATCTTCTCTATTGTGTTCAATGCAACTATATTGATATATTTTAAATTTTCTTGTGTGAGTTAAGTATATCTCCACTAATTTTGACTTGTTCTATTTAGGGACTTAGAAGTTCCAAAGAGTTGGCCTGCTTCTTCAACAATTACTCGATATAAAAGCCTTAATGAAAATAACCTTGCTAGTGATTCTAATGATACCATGGATGGGAGAAGTTATGTTGAAAACTCAAGAGTGAGTGAAAGTTTGCTGTTGATGAAGTTTTACTCCCTATCAACTGGCGTTGTGAACCATCTGCTTTCAGATCAAGATGGTGGAGAGCTGGATCTACCATTTGAAGTCACAGATGAAGAACGGGAAATAATTCAATTCTGCAGAAGTAGCTTCATACTTGGTCGCTCTGGCACAGGGAAAACTACTGTGTTGACCATGAAATTATTCCAAAAGGAACAGATCCATCATTTAGCTCTGGAAGGGTTTACTACAACTGAGAGCAGTAATACTCCTCATCTTGCCATGAGAAACAAATTTGATCACTCCACAGGAGATTCTGAGAGGATCTTGCGCCAGCTCTTTGTGACTGTGAGTCCAAAGCTATGTTATGCTGTCAAACAACATGTTTCCAGGCTAAAAAGGTGGGCAAATTAGTTGGTTAAGGGTTTACCATATTTTGATTCATTAATTGCGGGGTTCTTGTTGCTGTTTTAAGGCATCTATATGTGCTACTTGCTGTTTGAACTATAATGGTTTCTGCAAACTTCAGAAAATGCAATTTCAGATATAAAGAATGGGAAGATTGTTATCTATTGACTTGTAATTTTCTGAAAATAGTGCTTGGAGTGGATGCTTGCATGACATGCACATTGTTACTTGAGATTGGAATGGTGATTTAATGGACAGAAGTGGCTTTCTCTAGTTATACAGCATGGTAGAATATCTATATTTTTCCAATATTTCATCCCTGTGCAACTGAAGGACCAATTGACTTGATGAACCTTGGTCAATAATTTGTTTTGGAAAACAACACAAGGAGAAAAGCTCCCTATTATAACAAAAGAAATTATTAATTTGTTAATTACTGAAACTGCTTATTTATATTTACTGAGTGAAACCTGCTTGCATGAATCTGAGCCTTTTGTTTGCAGCCATGCACCAATTTTGGTTCACACAGTGGGTGATGAAAGGGAAGAGGAAGAATTACTTCATCTAGGTGAAAGTGAAGTATATTTGATTACCTTCATTTTGTTTGGCATAAGGAAAGGGGAAGGCAGGGGAAAAAAGAAATATCAATCTAACATGTACCATATAAATGTATTACTCGTCTTCATTTGAATATTGGCTCTATATTGTTTTCCTAATACTGTGCAGAACTTTAGAGTGATACAATTTGCAATCATTCTGATGTGAATGCACTTGCATGATAAAATATCTATTTGAATTATTTTAAATTTTCAATTGCTACTGTTGATAGTATGCTAGGCTAGTGCTTGTCTTCATGGGAATAGTGGTTCTAAGCTATTTTAACCTGAATGCAATAGCATGAGAAAATTTATAATTGAAAATATTTCCTAGCCATTTATTTTCATACAATTATTTAGGCTTAGTGTTTTAACTAACTATGAGGAAAGAGAAATGGAATTGAATGGCATAAGAAGAAACATGGGTGTTTCATGGAAGTCAATGTTGCCATGGTTGGTACTGTACCATATTATTTATGATACGAGTGGCTTACTGTGGTTTATGCAATGGAGTAGCACTGTTATCTGTTTGGGGGAAAGGTAAATGAAGCAAAGAATGAAAATAAAGAATGATACTCGGGAAAAATTTCTGTAGTGGTGCTTTTTCACCTCTTCTCTTTATAAAACTTCCTGTCAATTACTGTAGCTCTATACGGTTTCTTACCTTGTATGTATGAAAATGCTTTTTCTTTCAAGTAATACACAGTCTCAGATGTTACTGGCTTCTGTATTTTAGACCTAATATTTTCCTAACAATAAATGTCTTCTCTGTATAGCTTTGCAAGTAGACAGAATCTGTCACCAGAGACCAGTTCATTTGATTTGGAAGATATGGATGACATTGAGCATTTTAGAGATATACCAGATTCCTTTGTTGACATTCCTGCTGAAAACTATCCTCTCGTGATTACCTTTCAAAAGTTTTTAATGATGCTTGATGGGACGCTAGACGATTCATATTTTGAAAGATTTCATGAGATAAGGAATTGTTCTGGAGAGAATAGTATGAGTGCAAAATCAGTCGCTTTGCAAACCTTCCTAAGAATGAAGGAGGTTAACTTTGACAGGTTTAGTTTCTGCTATTGGCCTCATTTTAATGCACAGCTGACAAAGAATCTTGACCCTTCAAGGGTATTTACTGAAATAATTTCTCATATAAAAGGAGGAGTGCAAGTGAGAGAATTTGATGGTAAATTGAGCCGGCAAGAATATGTTTTGATGTCTGATAGTAGGACATCTACGTTGAGCTCACAGAAGAGAGAAGACATCTATAGTATTTTCCAAGATTATGAGAAGATGAAAACGGAGCGTGGTGAATTTGATTTGGCTGATTTTGTAATGAACCTTCATCTGAGACTGAAGAATAAGAATCTGGAGGGTGATAAAATGGATTTCGTATATATTGATGAAGTGCAGGATCTTTCCATGAGGCAAATTGCCCTTTTCAAGTATATCTGCAAAAATGTTGATGAAGGTTTTGTCTTTTCAGGTGATACAGCACAGACTATTGCTAGAGGAATTGATTTTAGGTTTGAAGATATACGATCTCTATTTTACACTGAATTTGTCAGGAGATCAGACAATGAGAACTCTTCTGCAAGAAAAGAGAAAGGACTTATAACGGAAATGTTCAATTTGCATCAGAATTTCCGTACTCATGCCGGTGTTCTTAGATTAGCACAGAGTGTTGTTGATCTTTTATACCATTTTTTCCGCCATTCTGTAGATTTTTTGAAGCCTGAGACAAGTCTGATTTATGGGGAAGCACCTGTTTTGCTTGAGCCTGGCAGTGATGAAAATGCTATTGTAACTATCTTTGGTAATAGTGAAAATGCTGGTGGAAAAATAGTAGGCTTTGGTGCTGAACAGGTCATATTAGTACGTGATGATTCTGCCAGGAAAGAAATTTCTAATTATGTTGGCAGTCATGCTCTAGTTCTGACTATAGTTGAATGCAAGGGCCTTGAGTTTCAGGTACCTTTTTTCCCCACCAATGGGCAGTTTGTAAATATGTTCACAGGAAAACTAAATTCTGGTCCCCTCCTATTTTTCTTATTTGATGAATCTGTAACCAAATCATTCACTCTATGATGATTCAAAGATAGTTTCCAGTGTCCTTAATTTCCATTTCTGGGCCTTTTTCAGGATGTATTGCTATACAATTTTTTTGGTTCATCACCTCTAAGGAATCAATGGAGAGTCATATATGAATTCATGGAACAAAAGAATTTGCTTGACTCTTGCCTGCCAACCAGCTTTCCTAGTTTCACTCATTCGAGACACAGTATCTTGTGTTCTGAACTGAAGCAGTTGTATGTGGCCATTACTCGAACAAGGCAGAGGTTATGGATTTGTGAGAGTGTAGATGAGCTTTCCAAGCCTATGTATGACTATTGGAAGAAGCTGTGCCTTGTTAAAGTGAAGAAGGTAGATGATTCGCTTGCACAAGCAATGCAGATGGCAAGCAGTCCGCAAGAGTGGAAATCAAGAGGAATTAAGGTTGGATTACTTGTTGGTTCATATCCCCACTGCTTCTTTTATTCTGTCCATATTTTGTGGACTTTTCCTTAATAATGTCAGTTTCTTTGTCATTCCTGCTATCTTGACATTTTAGTTCTTATTTCTTGCAAGAAAATGATAAGTCCTTGCTCATGCAGCTTTACTGGGAGAAAAATTACGAGATGGCAACCATGTGCTTTGAAAGAGCCGGAGACATACACTGGGAGAAAAGAGCCAAGGCTGCCAGCCTCAGGGCAACTGCGGATCGTTTGCGCAGTTCAAATCCTAAAGAGGCTTGTACAATCCTTAGAGAAGCGGCTGAAATTTTTGATTTCATTGGCAGGGTTGAGTCTGCTGCTGAATGCTTTTGTGATTTGGGGGAGTATGAAAGAGCAGGTATAATAATGTTATGTCTACAATCATCAAACTGTTTCAATGAGAAACAATTTCTCAGTCATTTTTGTGTAAAACACATATCAAGAGAGTATTACATTTTTTAAGTATGCTAATCTCTTCTTTCTCTTGTACTTTGAATCTTCACTTTGCACTTTCCTTTACCTTGAGGAATTTTATTTTTATTTTTATTTTATTTTATTTTTGTGTGTGCATTACTTGTTATATGCCTTATTGACTTGAAAGGAATGTTGAAAGCTTAAAACAGACGGGTCCTATAGATGTTCTGCTTACTCGTGCTTGTCAGTGTGATAAATTGAGCCAATAACAAATTCATTCCATATCCTGCGGTGAAATCAAGTATTGGATTTTAATGGTTAGAATCTTGATGCAGGAACTATTTACTTGGAGAAATGTGGAGAAGCTGCATTGAAAAGGGCAGGTGAATGTTTCACCCTGGCTAGATGTTATAAACAGGCAGCAAAGGTTTATGCAAAGGGAAACTATTACTCAGAGTGCTTGTCAGTTTGCACAGAGGGGAAATTCTTTGACTTGGGTTTGCATTATATTAAGTCCTGGAAACATCATGACCTGCAGGGTAGTGATTCCCCAATGGGTAAAGAAATAGAAAAAATTGAACAATGCTTTCTGGAGAGATGTGCTTTGAGTTATTATGACATCAAAGAAAATGACTCCATGATGAAATATGTCAGGGCTTTCATCTCTATGGATTCCAGACGTAACTTCCTGAAATCAATTGGTTGTCTTGATGAGCTGTTGATATTGGAGGAAGAATCGGGTAATTTCAAGGAGGCTGCAGAGATTGCAAAGCTGAGAGGAAATCATATACTTGAGGCTGATTTGCTGGTGAAGGCTGGGCATCCTAAAGAAGCATCCTTGCTCATTCTTTGGTATGTGCTCTCCCAGTCTCTCTGGGGGGCTGGAAGCAGAGGTTGGCCCCTCAAGCGATTTGCAGGAAAGGAGGAAATATTAAAGAAAGCTATGTCATTTGCTGCACAAGATTCAGATCAGTTCTATGAACTTGTTTGCACAGAGGCTAAGCTTTTGAGCGATGAGAATATTAACTTGCCTGAATTGTATCAATTTCTTTTTTACTCACAGAAGCATAAATTTCTTAGAATTGAACTATTATCTGTGAGAAAGCTTCTGGATGCTCACCTTCATTCTGGTCCTGTGGAATATGAGTGGGAAGATGAATTACTAGGTGCTCTGAGAAGCCATTCTGAATACAGGATTTTGCAGAATCAGATCTCTGTTGGAACACTAATGTACTTTTGGACTCTGTGGAAAGACAACATGTCAAATATCTTACAATACTTTGAATGTGTAGAAACTCAACATTTCAGTAAGTACATGGATGTTGGTGAGTTCTGCTTCAACTATTTTGGTGTATGGAGGCAGTTCAACAATATGAATGTGGCCTATGTTTTGTTGAACCCAGAAGCGGAATGGGTGAAGAAGATTGATTGCAGATCCATGCAGGAGAGCAAGAACCTTTTATCCATCGATGCCCGACAATTTTCATATGCTGCTCGGAGTCATTGCCATGCAGAAGTAATCTCTGTTGGTTTGAAGGTTTTAGAAACTCTTGAAGCCCTTTATAATCTGTCAATGAAACTCTCATTGTCTTTGTTTTGTCAGAGCATGTGCCTGATTCACATTTATGAGGTGGCAAAATTTTTGACTGGATCCTTTGGAAGCAGTGAGAATGTTACAAGGAAGCTACAAGGCTTTTTGGGGTTATCAACCAAGTACTTTGAAAATGTGTTTCCTTTAGATTGCCGTAAAGCACTCATGGAAAATATGATTTCACTGAGGAAAACTGAGATTTCACAGAATCTTCTTGAAGAGGTAATTGCCAGAAATGTTAGTGTCAAAGGTGAACTTACCTATGGGCAAATAGGAAGGGTGATGATGATTTGGCTTGGATTTGGGAATCCAACAGCTGAAATTTGCAAGCAGATTGCTAAAAGATTCGATACAAACTTGTCCTGGAAAACATTCATTGAGATCCTTTCTGGGAGTGTGCAGTCAGAATCTTTGGGAGAATCCCTAACAAAGGACTCTGTAAATACAAGCAGAGATATAGAATCTACAAAAATATCCCAAGCAAGTGGTGGTTCTCAGAATGTTGTCTTAGAATCAGGAATCTCGGGCAAGTCTGCATCAGATATCTTGGCTGAAGCTCCAAAGATGGCTTCACTCTATGAAGGGTTCCATAAAGCTCTGAGAGATATCTATGATGCAAATTGGAGGGCTAAAGACTATATATCACCTAATTGTTTCTTGTATCTTGTTGAGCGCCTATTGATTTTGGTTTGTCATTCCAGGGGTTTCTTTTTCACTACAAAATATTCTTTTGTGGAATGGCTTATGTACCTTCAGTTTGACGAATACCCAAGTGCTGCATTAGTTTCTGACTTGGAGTCATCCCCTGAAACTGCATTTGACTTTGTTGTAACGATGGCTGAACAGTTCCTTTACGGAAATATGGAGACAGCTGAATGGATTGCGAGATCAAAAATTAATTTTGATCAGTATTATCCACTTCTAGTGTTGAGACTGGTGGTCATAGTATGCTGCTTGTGCTTGAACTCTGAAAAGTATATTCATGTTCTTTCTCGACTGCTTGGCCAGGTTCATATTAGATCGCAACTGCCAAAACAGTTTACTGAAGCAATTCGACGTGGAATAAAGCGCAATTGCATTGTAGATTTGAATGCAATTGCTGAAGCTTTCAAGAGGATTGGGAATCCTCTTGTGATTGTGAGATTGAGAGAAGACTCTCCAAAGATTCGGTGTCCCAATGCAGTTTCTGTCGACATGGGAATGACCCCACTGAAAGAGGACATAATGCGAATCTTATTCCCAAGAACTGCTAATTATCATCAGGGAAACAAGCCAACTTTGAATGAAGGTCTTCCTTCAACCGGTAATAATCAAAGCGAGAATGTCGTGCATGTGTCTGGCGGTTCCAGGGTTGTGGATCAGAGCACAAGTTCAAAGAATGGAAATCAAGGCAAACCACTAATGAGATGGACCCTTTTTGAAGATATATTGGACTTATTAAAGTCAGCAGAGAATAAAAGTGCTGCAGAGCTTGGTCGAACTTCCACTGATGTCTTGAAACTTAAGGTAATGCTAATTGATCAAAAGTTCCAGTTTGCAAGTCTGTACATTCTCTGCAACACGTGCACACACAATCTGAGAGCGGAGTTTTAACATTGAAATTACTCTCTTTGGTAGGTGGAATTAGAAGAATGCATAAATTTCTTAGCTGCTGGATTGAATGTTAAGATGTCTAATCATGGTGAGAGAGTAAATTTCTACCATGAAGCAAGCAGCGTGCTGCAGGAACTCCAGCAAGTTTACCTGCTTCTGGATTGTAGTAGGTAAGTTATATGTGATTCTTTTTAGATATGCAAAAAGCTTGAGGCATGAAGTTTGTTTTGCCAATTGATTTCTGTTTCCTTTTATTCTGTAGAGATGTTTTTCTTGCAAAAAATGCACAGAGCATTCGGGAACTTGTGAAGAGCATCCAGTCAAGAAGGCCAATGCTGGAGACCTTTTTAAAGGAGTTAACTATGTCTAGAAATGATAAAGAAGCTGAGGGTATGGGAAAACATTTGCCTTCCAATGCTGCTTCTGGATCCCAAAGCAATGATCAAAGTAAGGCTGCTGAAAGCAGCAAGGGAAAGGGAAAGAACAAAAACAAGAACAAGAAGGGAAAGGGAGGTCGAAAAAAGTAAGTTAAAAATTTGTAATTTTGTTGCCTGTAGGAGCATTTGATCTCTTCTTGATGTAATGAGTTTCTATGTTGTCTGCAGTGCAATCATTGGATGATATGTACAGTTGAAAAAAAGTTTAAATGGAGTTATAAGTTTCTTTGATATGATTACACATTTGTTTTACAAAAAATTATGGGGTGCACTTAATTAACAATTGTTTTTCAAAATAATACTACTTTTGACTTTTCTTGACGAAAAATAGACTTAATGCAAGTAAATTTTATTGTTGAAGTATTGCTAATTTTATTATTCATTTCAAGTAGATCACAATATTATCTTTGAGTTTTTAATTTTTTATAAAATTTAAAATTATAATTATATTTATAACTTAAAAATATATAATTCCCATATTAGTGTAATTATAAAAAGAATTCTCGACACTCAAGTTATAGTCGAACTTATCATTTTTTGAATCGTTCAATCTCACGCATCTCAACTAATTTGGTTATTATAACTTTTGTATTGGACTATTTAAATTTATTTATTACAATTATTGTTAAGGTATAACAATAAGTGCAATATTCACGGTTTCATATGTTCAGTAGAGTTGCAGTTTATATATGTTCTGAGTTTCAATTTTTGTTCCTTGTATTTCAAAAGTCACAAATATGTAGTCTCCTATCTATGGAAAATTTTATGGGATGAAAATTGCATAGTAATTAATGGAGGTTGGTTCAATTTTTATTTCCCCTCCAATTTTCATGCTTTAGCTTTTCGCTCCATTGCTTTCCTTCTTCATTTCCCGCCTCCAATCCCCTCAAAGTACCTCAAAGTAAAAATATAGAAATATTTAACCCATTTTGTAGACTACTATATAAAAAAATTAAAATTTCATATAGTGTATATGAATATTTTTAAAAAGTACACATTTTCAATTTCGAGAGCAACTATTAGTATAGTAATGTTGCCACCTATGGTAACTTAATTGGTGAAATCAAGAGCCATGATTGTACATTTGGTCATCTTGGAGATTGAGTTTAGTTTGATTTTCAAAGAAAAAAATTGCTATGTGAAATTTGGACCAAAATAATTCAATATGAATAAATATTTTGATTCGTCACTAACATGCTATAAAATCTCCACTAATGAGCTTTTGCCATGACAAAGGCTTTGCTAATTTGGTAAGTGAGATAAGAAAATGAGGAAGGAATTATTTTAGATAAACAGGGGACTATATTTCAGAAACACCAAGAAGCAAATTGAAAAAAGGGTACCAAAAGTGCAATTCTCCTAATAATATCTGATTGGCATAAAAACACAAATTGCAGAAGGAAAATTGATTCCTTAAAATATTTTTGCTATAAGGTTTCTACACTTAAATTTATCTTCATGTTAGTTAATATGATCGATATACTTATGTGTCAACCAAAATTAATAAAAAGGGGAATTGATCTATGGTCGATTTCCTAACAAATAAATAGAAATTTCTATTTGTATATTGAAAATAGAATCATAAACTAATATGTATAATTGACTCTATCTCAAAATACGAATCTTGATAGAATAAGAAAAGTATAGTTGTGTACAACTATTTTCACTTATCCTATTCCATCTCAAATACGATTTTTGATTTCCTACAATTTTCATTAATAAATTATAAATAATTTATAATTTATTATTGTCCTATAATTAGGAGCCACTGAAGGGACTTGACTGGATATAATTAGACTAAGTTCTAATAAATTATTTTGTCAATAAAATAATTTATTAATTATATTCCACTCCACTAAAAGAATGTAATTGTACTCTTAGTCTAATCGCAATTATTGGAGTCAATAATTATATCCAATGATTGATCGATCCAACAAATTACCCATGTCGATCAAATAATACTTTGAATGAGGCAGTATGACCACAATGCCCCTCATTCAAATCCTCAATTCTCATATTCAATTTGACAGTACCATGCGACCACGTCACACTTACAAATTGAATTCAATAGACACTATTGAATTATTGAGCTCAGATTTAACTGTCCCTTAGAAGAATTCATGAGGAAATTATCTTGCCTATTAAAGGTGACGGATTCTATATTGCATAATAATTATTTCATATTTATTTCACTTTAATTCCCAAGATGCCGAAATATTGATTATTAAGTTAATCTCACTCTTTGGCAACTCAAGGAACTTCAAGTTAGTAAATATAAATAATTATTTGCTCAGGACTAAGGTATTATATACGACAATCTTTTAATATTTTATTTGTATGGTCTATTCCACAAATAAATATTGATGGTCCATTCAATATATATCCTTAATTTTATTACCAAAGTCAAAGACAAACTTCAATAAAATTAAGACGATCTTCCAAAATAAATTGCCCAAATTTATTTTAGATAGCTGATAATTTATTTCGAATTAAATTATAAATCAAGTCTTTTGTGTTTAACAAATAAACACTTGATTTATAATATTTAAATAATTTGTGGATAAAACAAGCTCATATATAATTTATACATATAAATATATAAAAACATACTTTATTTAATTTTAAAATACAAATATTGTATATATTCGATGGGCATATCTAATAAAAATTCTCCCACTTGTCCTAGAGTAAATGAGACATGTCAGAAATACCCATACTTTTTATATGACTTTTAAAAATAGTTACAAGTAAATTTTTAATAAAAGGATCAACAAGATTTTCAGTAGAAGAAATCTTGCATACTTCTACATCTCCACGTTGAACAATATCCCTAAGTATGTGATATTTACGTTCAATGTGTTTACTATGCTGATGGCTGTGTAGTTCTTTTGCATTTGTCACTGCACTACTGTTGTCACAGTACAAACTAATGGCTTGAGATGCAGAAGGAACCACTTCAAGTTTTATCAAGAACTTCTTCAACCATACTGCCTCTTTTAGCTGCTTCACAAGCTGCCACATATTCAACTTCCATTATAGAGTCAGCAAAACAAGATTGTCTAATACTTCTCCACACAATTGTACCACCTACGAAGATCTCTATCAGCTTGAAAATCAGAATCAGTGTAACCTATAGGTACCAATTTTGGAGCTGAGTAAACTAGCATATATTCTCGAATTCTGCGAAGATACTTGAATTTATGCTTCACTACTGTCCAGTGTTTCAGTCTTGGGTTTGACTAATATCTACTGACCATCCGAACAATATGACAAATGTCTGGACGAGTACAAAGCATAGTATGCATGAGACTTCCTACAACTGATGTATAAGGAACTCGTTTTATGTACTCAACTTCATTAGGAGTCTTAAGACTATACTTCTGAGATAACGGAATTCCATATCTGAAAAGCAATTGACCTATCTTGGAATTTTGCATAGAAAATCTCATCAGTATTTTGTCAATATATGAAGCTTGGGATAAAGCTATCTGTCTATTCTTTCTATCCCGAAGTATTTGAATGCCTAGAATATATCTTGCTTCTCCTAAGTCCTTCATATCAAACTGTTTACCCAACCAACTTTTCACCAATGTTAATGTTCTTACATCATTTCCAATAAGAAGGATGTCATCAACATACAGTATGAGAAAAATTATCTTACCATCTATAATTCTCTTATAGACACAAGGTTTATCAGGATGCTGATTAAAACCATAAAATTTAATAGCTTGATCAAACCTGATATTCCAAAATCTAGATGCTTATTTAAGCCCATATATGGACCTATTCAGCTTACAAACTTTTTGTTCTCGACCTTCTTGGATAAAACCATCTGACTGTACCATATAGATACATTCGTCAAGATTTTGATTAAGGAAAGCTGTTTTGATGTCCATTTGTCATACTTCATAGTCAAAGTGAACTGCAATGGATATGAGGATTCTTATAGACTTTAGCATGGCCACAGGCGAGAAGGTTTCCTCATAGTCAATACCTTCTCGTTGGGTATAACCCTTAGCAACCAATCTAACTTTAAAAGTTTTCACTTTCCCTTCTACTCCTCTCTTTCTTTTGTAGACTCATTTGCACCCAATAGGTTTTACCCCATTAGGTAGGTCTACAAGTTCCCAAATAGAGTTAGTGTACATGAATTTCATTTTTGAATCCATTGCACTCTTCCAATGGTTTACGTCTATGTCCTCTACAGCTTCTTTATACGTAGTAGAATCCTCTTCTTTCTCAAAAGAGATTGCTTGAAAAGCTTCTCCATAGAGTAAGTATTTAGAGGGATGTCGAATGACTCTCCCACTACGTCTAAGTTGTGGAGGTTCTTGGATGATTGAACTTTCCTCCTCGTTGACTGGAACTAGATCTGCTGATTCCTCAACGACTGGATTTTGAACAAGGGCAGGAGGTTCTTTCACTCTATGTGCTGAAGAGTCAGTGGGTATAGAAGGCGTAACATCTATTTCTCTCACACTGGAATCTGGCATGTTAAGTGGCATAGATACGAATCCTATACGTGAATCTTGAGTATGGGTTTCTGTAATCATTTACTTGGGATTATCTCCCTTAATTTCTTCTAAAATAACCCTACTATTAGATCCTCGTTCTTCCATGTACTTGTCCTCTAAGAAAATTGTATTTGTGCTTACAAATATTTTCTTATCTTGAGGACTACAGAAGTAGTATCCCCTTGTTCCATTTGGGTACCTAACAAACAGACATAAATTTGATCGTGATTCTATTTTATCCATCTTTCCCTTTAGCATATATGTAGGACAACCCCAAATACGGATATGTGTCAAATTAGGCTTTCACCCATTCTACAATTCCAATGGAGTCTTAGGGATAGACTTTGATGGAACCATATTCAATATATACTTAGCAGTTTACATAGCATATTCCCAAAAGGATGTACTGAGTGTAGAGAAGCCTAACATTGTTCTGACCATGTCTAACAAGGTCTTGTTTCTCCTTTCTGCCACTCTATTTTGTTGAGGAGTGCCAGGTGCACTTAGTTGGGATAAAATTCCATTTTCTAACAAGTAAGATCTAAAGTCATGGGATAGATATTCTCCACCTCGATCTGATCGAAGTGTCTTAATATTCTTTTTTAACTACTTCTCAGTCTCAGTCCTAAATTCTTTAAATTTTTCTAAGACATCAGACTTATGAGTCATTAGGTAAACATATCCATATCTTGAGTAATCATCTGTAAAAGTAATGAAATACTCATATCCACCTCTAGCTTGGACACTAATTGGACCACATACGTCAGAATGCACTAATTCTAAGACTTCCTTTGTTCTATTTCCTTTGGAAGGAAATGATCTTTTGGTCATTTTACCTTCCAAACAAGATTCGCAAACTTGAAAAGGTTCCACCTTTAAGTCACTTAAAAGACCTTCTTTTACAAGTCTTTGAATCTTATTTAGATTAATATGACCAAGTCTAAGATGTCATAGGAGAGTCTTATTAGTAGGAGATAACTTAATGCGTTTGTTTGTTTCAGTATGATATAATGAACTGTTGGTAGGTTTCAAAACATATAAATCATTATTTAAATATCCACGACATGTCAAAGAGTTATTCAAAAATATCTCTACTGATAATTTATAAAATTTAACAGAATATTTTTATTTAAATAACAAAGAAACCGAAATTAAATTTCGATAAATATCGGGAACATAATAACAATCTTTCACAATCAAATATTTATTATCAAAATAAAGATAAACATCTCCAACAGCTCTTGCAGATATCACAGATCCTGTGCCAACCCTTAGAGTATGCTTTTCTTTATTGAGATGGCTGGTTACTTAGAACCCCTACAATGAATTGCAAACATGGTTACTGGTTCCAGAATCTACTATCCAAGTATTTATAGAATCAACCACTAAACAAGTTTCAATGTAGAATAACTCACTAGTACCTTGCTTGCGTTTAGCTAAGTAATCTGGGTACTATGTCTTCCAATGTCCTTTTTGCTTGTAGTGGAAACATTTGCCTTTGGACTTTTCATCTACTTTTGCTTTCTTAACACTGCTGCTTAGGCCCTTTATTATTCTACTTCCTCTTATTTCCTCCTTTGCTCTTAGGCTTGGAAGAGAAAGATCCAGCATGAGTTAGAACAAGAGCGTTGCCATTTCCCACTTTTAGGGTAGCCTCGGTGCTCTCAAGCACCTTCATTAATTCTGTAAGAGACATCTCCATCTTGTTCATGTTATAATTAATTTTGAATAGTGAGAACATCTCTGGGAGAGTTTCTAGAGCCATATCAACCTGAGTCTCAGGCTTAATTTCAGTCCCTAAAACCTCTGCCACGTTGAACTGAGCGATCAGTTCTAACATATGATCCCTCACAGGCGTTTTAGGTTTCATGCGCATATTCATTATGCGCCTCATTGCTGCTTGATGGGTCTGACGTCCTTTGTGCTAAAGCATTTGCTGGAGGCTTCTTATGATGTCTGTAGCGGTTGTCATGTTCTCATGTTTCTGTTGCAATACATATAAGATAGATCCCAAAATGTAGCAGCGAGCCATCTCATCAAAACTCAACCACTTATCATAAGTCTCATTTTGTTTGCACGTGGACTGTTCAATAGACTTAACAGGACACGGTTCAGTTAGCACGTATTTGAGCTTCTCAGCAGTGAGTACGATTATGAGGTACCGTTTCCAATCAATAAAATTTTCTCCAACCAATTGATTTTTTGTTAAAATTTGGAATAAAGTATTGGAAGTCATTTTTCTGAAATTAAATAAAATAAAACATATTAGTCATTCATCATATCATGATGCATGATCAATATAAAATAGTATGATGCATGATCAATATCATAATATTTTAAGTTGTAATAGAAACTACTATCAAAATACGACAACCTAAAACTCTACAATAACATGTACCTCTATAGGAGATAATAATGTAACTTATAGTTATGTTAAGATCCACAACCTAAAACCCCAAAGTAATATGCACCTTTATAGGAGATAACAATATAACTTATAGTTAGGCCTAGATCATCCCACTAAAATTAATATATCTTGCATCTAAATGTAATATTAGTTTTAGTGTTATTAATATTTTGGCCATCATAGACATTATTTGGATATTCTATAAGAAGTCCTTATAATGTCTTTGATTAAAGTGTAACCCCTATATTCAATTTTTTTTTATATATATAAAGTTTTCAATCCAATCACACCACCTAATGGGTAATTATGAATGAATTAAACTGAAAAAAATAATTAAAATTTTGATGTCCAATCTAGTAACCAATAAAACGTAGCCTTCTTATAGGGAGACCATTTAAAATGGCATGAAGCAAATGTTAATTTTACTAATGGGATAATAGGGGAGGCCTAAGGTTAACTAATTAACCATTTTACACTTTTTTTAATTAAATAAAAAATATTAATTTATTTATGCATAACTAAATAGTACCTAGAGCGATGTTAATGCAAATTATATGCCATGTTAATATGAATGATACATAATTCAATCAAAATTAAATAGTAAAACTATAAAATAAAAATAATTTTATGGCCAACCTAGATTCAAAAATAAAATTGCAAAATTACAATTGCAAATCTAATTGGCTAACAAAATAACCAACCTTCAATCTTCTGTAATATTAATTTGTTGAAGTAAGATAACTACACAAGCTCTATTGTGGAATGCTGGATAGAATACTATGCCCCCATATTAGTGGTTTTGGGATCAAATCCTATGGCTTCAGCCTAGAACGCTGGGTTGTGGCAACTGGATCTGCTGGCACATTGCTGGGCCAGCCCAGTTCCAGCCACAAGCCATCTCTAACATACATTAGCTAAGTCAACGAATTTCTCCTCAGTCTTCTTCAGAAATCTCAGTGCGCGCCTAGCCAAAACAAATTCTTTTACTTTGAATTCTTCTTCGGCGATTGGCGAACAACACCATTACCCAAACGAATTTATTTATAAATTTTTTTATAACACAAGAATAAAATAAAAAAACTCAAAAGGGACACATGGAGCCGTAATCCACCCATTTTGTTACAAGACTCAAAAATACTTATACATATTCACCGAATAAAAAACTATAGCCATAAAATTATTTTGAACAGAATTAATTAAATTATTCACCATGAATATAAATGCATTATTTCTACACCGCTCAACTAAATATATGCATAAAAGATTTAATCTTAACACATAAAAACATATCAAAGCCAGGCTTTGATACCAATTGCTAGTTAATATGATCGATATACTTATGTGTCAACCAGATTAAACTCTGAGAATACGTTAAAACGAATCATACATTTATAATCGTCTTCACCAATACGATCCTTGAAGTCTTTGGCCTTTTAGTCACGCTCCAAACCCCCAAATCTTTTTCAATGTAATCTCCCAGGACCAAAAAATTGCTAATCGTATTTTTCTTTCTCTTTTTGTTGAGGGTGGACTCACACAAAAACTGAGAGAATAAGAACGTTATTTTTCACGTATATTGAAAATAGAGTCATAAACTAATATGTATAATTGACTCTATCTCAAAATACAAATCCTGATAGAATAAGAAAAGTATAGTTGGGTACAACTATTTTCACTTATCCTATTCTATCTCAAATACGATTTTTAGTTTCCTATAATTTTCATTAATAAATTATAAATAATTTATAATTTATTATTGTCCCATAATTAGGAGCCACTGAAGGGACCTGACCGGATACAATTAGACTAAGCTCCAATAAATTATTTTGTCAATAAAAATAATTTATTAATTATGTTCCACTCCACTAAAAGAATGTAACTGCACTCTTAGTCTAATCGCAATTAGTGGAGTCAATAATTATATCCAATGATTGATCGATCCAACAATTTTCATATTTTATTTTATGTATTTTTTTTGGATTACCAAAAATCGTCCTAAACCCTAGCTCCATGCCGAATCTGGCCATCTATGAAAAACCATTTACGATATTCCATTCCATTTTAAGCAATATCCACAGTGCAAATATCAGTACAATTGGTGAAAGGGACTCCATGACTTCAGCTATTTCTCCAAGGAAAAAAAAACTGGTTTAATTGACTATGTTTTAACATGGAAATCTTATCTACACTTCGTTATTAAGACCATGCATATTAAATTTACATTTTAGTATGTGAAATGATAGTTTTTTTTCTTCAAAAAATTGATAATTTTTTGAACTAGTTTTTAAGAATTTGCATTTTATATTTATTGTATATCATACTTTTAAAAAATTATAATTTTTTTTTTGGTATGTGATTCACAAAGATCGAACGTATATCAAAAGCAAATGCTTGAGATGAAGTTGGAAGGAAATTGAGAGGCAAAGAAAATTGGAAATTTTGCTATAACCAATGAGGAGAAAAAGAAAAAAAGAAAAAAGAACCACAAAAACAATAGGAATTTATTCAGTTTACCAAAGAAACATCATTTCATTCCAATTTCGTCCTAACCATTTGCTTTCTTGTACTACATACATTGATAAAAGTGTTAAGCTTTTAATAAAGAAATAATAAAAGAGTGTTGTTTATAAGTGTAATAATAATTGATTTGACAAAAATAAGGAAGTATCAAATTTATTATATAGTTACAATAAGTTTTAATAAAATTTATTGTGTTCTGGCTGAAATTTTTTATTCTTATCAAATTAATTATCATCAAATTTATAAATATTACTATTCATGTAGATACTAGAATGTATAAGGATGACCTGTTGATTCAAGATATTGGAAAGATGAGCACAAGAAATTTGTCTTACTTGGTAAGGGGATAATTTTTTTTTTCTCTTCTTTAGGATTTTTCAGGATTTGAAGAAAATATTATTGATCATCCGCATGCAGTTTTTAATTTTACTACGATATTAAAGCAAATAAAATTATAATCTTGTGTCTGAGCAATTGGAAACTACACTTTCACAAGCAATGTCCAATGAAGAATCTAACGAATCTAAGTGGATACGAATTTGATTGGATTGAGATGAGTTCATTTAAATATAATAAAAAATTATTAAATATCTAGTGTTAAAGTAGTATTTAAATGGAGTTAAAGAGAGAGAATAATATGTTCTAAATATATGATATTTTTTGAAAAATAAAAATGATTTAAATTATAATTATTTTAAATTAAAGTGATGTTGGATTGTAATGGATTTCCTTGTCCAAGTACAGCCAGGTAAACCACAGATGATTGCTAGTAATCTTTGTCCTATTCTTCTGTCATACTTTTAAAAATTTAACACATTTGTACTACGGAAAATGTAAGAATCTGTTAATGCAATTGCCAAAATTCCTTAACAATACTGAAGATTCAATTTTGAAAAATTGTTAAATTTGTTTTTGGCAATGTTTGATGTAAGGAATATTAGTATTGGATTAGGAAAAGGATTCTAGAAGATGTAGGAAAGATTTCAACAAATTTATTCTGAAGATTATATCATGAAGACTTGAAATCTTACTAAAACTAAATTTGTATGTGATCTTTTAGGCAGTCTCTTAGTTCAATAAGGAAGCAAATACTCTATTGCTAATTTATATATAAACAAGCCCAAGGGACTTTGAAAGAGATACACGAGATAGAGAAGAGACTAAAAGGATTTATTCAGTAAAGAGGGCATAGTAGTAGAGAGTATTCTTAGGAATCATTCCAAGTTATTTTGAAGCATACACATTTGATAACTATTCTACTTCTCATTGTTAACATATACTTCATGATACAAGTTTGAAAAACCTTACAGGGGGGGCGGTGAATAAGGTTTTTGGCAAGCTAAAAACTTTTTTCTATTTGTCTAAAATGCAGAATAATGATAATCACCAAGTTGCTTGGACGGATTTTATGGAAACATAGAAAGTTATCTAAGAACTCGTAGATGTAAATCTAGATTTAGACAAAGAAAGAAACTCAAAGCAGTAAATGAATAACAAAAAGAAGTGAGACAAGGAATGTATAGTGGTTCAATCTACCAATATCTACATCCACTACCTTAAGCTCACACTTAAGGATTTTCAACTAGATTTTATTTACTTCACTTAATGAAATCAAAATAGTACCACATACAAGAGAGGATCACCACACTAGGTTTTCCAAAACCTCTTAATCACACAATCACATCAAGGATCACCCAAACTAAGTTTTACACCACAACCTTGAACATTAACCAACACAAGGCTCACCCCAATGGGTTTTACACCACAATCTTGCACTATAACAGAGATTTGAATATCAATAGAACAGTAAAGAGCTCACTTATTTGAGTAGATGTTCACTCGGATACAAAGTACAAATACTTTTACCTTTGATACAAAATGAATTCACTTTGGAGCTTTGATAAAAAGAGATTTTTAAAAATATTGAGCAATAGTGTTTCTACGATGAATGTTTCAAATATCTTATCTCTAATCTTGCTTTAGAGGCTGTTTATAGAGCAAAAAACTGAAGTGTAAACGGTCATAAAGAAACGACTATAATTTTCTGTTTAAACTTATTCGTGTTTTGGACCCGGATTTTGGATGACAATCATCCAAAAAGTAAGTCCAAAATAGCACTTTTTCAGGCAGAAACTTTTCAACACAATTTATAGGATTTTGGATAAATCTTTTGGATTCAAACTATTCAATCCAAAATTTTGAGATTTTAAAAAACTTTGAAATCTTCTCATTTGGTGCTTCAAGGTAAAGTCAAATGAATCAAAAGATAAAGAGATATAGGAATTAATACATATACCTTAATAATACTTCCTAATCTAAAGTTCTTCATAAATGACTTCTCGATATGCAACTCCATATACTTCATTCTTTCTCTTTTGATCTTCCATTCTTGAATTTAATCACGAAAGAGTTGCAAAATAATCTTATTTGAATACTTTTGAAGAATGGTGGTCAAACATGTCCTATCACAATAGATTAACAAGTTCGTCCATATCAATATTTGTTATAAGTCAAAACATAGAAGAAAGTCCTTAGGGCTAACAAAGTTGATTGTTGTGTTTATAATATACCTCCAAGACGAACTTGAATCAGCTTTCTTCTACTTTAAATATTTTTTTGGTAGAAAAGGTTTTGCTGTCAATGAAAGTACTATTGTGTTGCAACAACGAAAGATTAAAAGGAGTTCAATCCAAAGAGTTTGGTCTAACAAAAGTCTTCACGAGTTTGACACAGAATACTAGCACGATGTTCTATTAAAGTCTATTAGAAATCACTAGATGATTGAGATTGGCATATTCTTGTAACTTTTATTAACATTTTAGCGAATATTTTTTATTGGATCAAGCCCCTATAGACGTAAGCTTGTTAAAGCCAAATTGCGTTAATAATTTGTTGTGTGCTAAAATTTTTATTTCTGTCTATGAAACTAATGCAACGTTACTAGGAAAGTTTAATGATAACACAGTAGATTGACAAACAAAACTACACAATTGGTACCAAAGCAATTCATCGTGTTAGAGTTGTTATTGATTTAGTAGGTGAGGTATTGTAATTTGATTTAGAGTAACATGACTAGAATAGTGGAAGAAGGAGGATCTATTACTAAATCGCCATTGCTGAAAGGTGAAACTTATGCATGCTAAAAAACCAGAATAAGAATTTCATTAAAAAATCTTGACAATGCTACTTGGTAAGCTATTGAACAAGGCTGGAGACCCCCAATAGTTGTGAGTACTACACTGGAGTAGAAGAATTGAAGTTAATAGATCAATGGATTGATGTTGGACCACATCTTGATACTGTGAATGCTAAAGCATTGAATACTATCTTTGTTGCTGTTGATACTAATCAGTTCAAACTAATTTCAACATATGAATCTACCAAAGATGCATAGCATGCACTATAAACTATGTCTGTAGGTACAAATATTGTTAGAATATCAAAATTGCAAATACTGACATCACAATTTGAGGAGTTAAAGATGAGTAATTATGAGACCATTGTTCTATTCAGTAGAAAGTTAAGAGATATTACAAATCTGGCTTTTCAACTTGCCAAATGATATTCTGAATAAAAGTTAGTATACAAAATATTGAGGTTTTTGCCATAGCTACTATAGAAGAATGTAACAACGTGTCATGTGGCTAAATGATCTTATGGGATCTTTGTAAATCTATGAGATGCATTTTTGCTCAAAATCAAAAGAGAAAGGAGTAGCTTTAAAAGTTGAAGATGATTATGATGATAAAAAGAGCTCAGATGACGAAATTGGTCTGTTGACAAAAAAGGTTTAATATGCTTCTGTGGAGATAAAAAACAAAGAATAAGCCGTTTAGTAGGACTTTCAATAAGAAACTTAAATTTCAACAAAAGAACAATATTGAGTGAAAATCTTCAGAAAATAAAAGTGAATTGAAAGACCGTATGTGCAGGGACTACAGTGGTTATAGACACATTAACACAGAATGTGCTAATACTTTGAAAAAGTTGAAAAACAAGTCACAATATGACTCTGAGTGATGGTGAAGAGGATCAAGAATATCTTAATGTTGATAGCACTGAGGGAGATGATTATGAAGGTCAAGTGAGTAATGTTGCATTCAACTCTATTGTCCATAAGGGTTCAACTCATAAAGATAGTAATTTGAACAGTAATCTTGATGATGACACTAATAATGAGGATGTAAAGCATGAGAAATTTGTTAGTGAGTATGAGTTGTTGTATTTACACTGGCTCGAAGTTGTACAGTTAAACAAAAAACTGAAACAGGAAATTTAGAGACTTCAATAAGTAAACAACTCACAACAACAAGAGATTGAAAATATTTAATATCAAATTTAACAAAGTGAAGACGACTTGAAAATTAGTAATTAGAAGTTGGAAGATGCTAACTAATCTATTAAAAGGCTAAACTCTAAAAAGACAAAGTTGGCTGAAATTCTTTCTTTCGAAAAATACCCCAATGATAGAATTGGACTTAGTGATGATGAGTTCAATAAGGTTGATAAATAGAATATGATAATTATTGAGAAGAAGGGACAATTGAGGAAATTCAAACCTAAATTTAAGAAACCTCTTATTTATTATGATTATTGGTGTTTTGTAGGTCACAAATGAAAAAACTGTCTAAAGGGTTTTAAAGATCTTCAATATGGTTAAACGATTGTTAAACCTGAATTCAAAAAAGATAGTAAAACTCTAAAGCTGAAACGCTTGTGGATTAGAAAGAATGATCTCAAAGTGCATGTAGTATATGTTTATGTAAAAGTTTCTATAAAAGTGTATGGTATTTTGATAGTGGTTGCTCTAAGTACATGATAGGTAAGATGGAATTCTTTATCAATTATGAACATAAAAGAGGTAATAGTGTTACTTTTGGTGATGGTTTGAAAAATAAAATGGTTGGAAATGGCATGTTAAATATTGAAGGTATGCTTAAACTTAAAACCTTGCATATTAATTGTTTCAAAGAAAATTTGATAAGTATCAATCAACTATATACTGACAATATGTATATTAACTTTGATAAGAACAAGCATTATGTAGTTGAAACAAATAGAAAAATGTGTCATCTCTTGAAATAGAATATCGGATAGTTGTTATCAGATATGCACAACTAAAAGTTATAGCTGTATGATGGCTAAAGTAGATGAAGAAGAATTGTGGTATCATAAGTTAGGACATGTTAATTATAAGTTGTTACATGAACTAAGCTCAACATGCACATTTTGTAGGATACCCAAATTGGGAAAGAATGTCAAAAGAATCTGTGGATCATGTCAAAGTGGAAAACAAATTAAATTTCTATGCAAGAAAGTTTAATAGATAGTGACATCTACAACATTTGAACTTTTACACATAGATTTGTTTGGCCAAATACAAATAGAAAGCATAGCAGGAAAAAAGTATATCATGGTATGGCCTGACGAATATTCTAGATTTACTTAGGTTAATTTTCTAAGTAAAATATCATATGCATTTGAACTTTTCAGAAACTATGCTTAAACTTACAAACTGGAGTTTTCAGTATAAAAAACACTCCAGTAGAATAGCGTAACTAAACACAAAAATTAAACCATTTAGGAAATGGCTAGGTGATGCTAAATGTGGTGCATGTGTCTCATAGATGGTGGGCAGAAGTTGTGAACACTTGTACTTATATCATTAACATAATTATTACTTCAGGCCTTGCACCAACAAGACTGCATATGATATCTGAAATGTTAAAAAATCTTAGTTGAACAACTTCCTTATTTTTGGAAGTAAATGTTACATTCTTAATAATAGAGAACAGTTGAGAAATTCGGTGCAAGAAGCAATTAACAATTTTTTCTTAGATATTTCAAAAATAGTAGAGCATATTAGGTGTTTAACAAAAAGAGTTAAGTTGCTATAGAATCAATCAATGTTGTAGTTGAAGACATTCAATTGAATAATCAAAAAGAGTATATAATAGTAAGAGAATATGAGGATGTCATTCAAGTTGATGATAAGCAGAATACATTAGAAGGAACTAACATTGATAAAGAAACTGACTCTGACATATAGTAAAAAGAAGTTTAATTAAAGGTATTGTCTTTAAGAATAAAGAAGTACTATCCATCATATTTGATTATTAAGAGTCTCAATAAATCTAGAAAAGCTAGAAAAAGACCTAAAATTGACCACAAGGTCATGGTGAAATATGATTGTTATACATCAACACTAGAACAAAAGAATGTCAAAGAAGCATTGACAGAGGAATGTTGGATCATAGCAATGTAGGAAGAGTTCCAACAATTTAAAAGGAATAATGTATGAGAACTTGTACATAGACCAAAAAATATGAATGTAATTAGAACCAAATGAGTATTTTGAAACAAGAATGACGAGCTTAGAAACATTACCAAAAATTAGGCTAGGTTAGTTGTACAACATTACACTTAAGTTAAAGGTATCAATTTTGATGAAATATTTATTCTTGTAGTAAGATTAGAATTAGTTAGACCATTACTTACTGTAGTTTGTGCTAAAAGATTTAAACTTCAACAAATGAATGTAAGAAGTACTTTCTTAAATAGATTCTTTCAGGAGGAAGCTTATATTGAACAACCTAAACGTTCTATTAATTCTGAATTTTTTGATCATGTTTACAACCTGAAGAAAGCTCTTTATAAATTGAAACAACTGCCAAGGGCATGGTATGAAGATTGGCGAATTTTCTATTAAAAAGAGGCTATAAAAGAGGAGGAATAGACAAATTATGTATGTCAAAAATTTAGTAGTAGACTTTATGATTGCTCAATTTCATGTGATGACATAGTATTTGTATTAATATCAAAGCATATGTTAAAGGACTTCGTGGAACTCATGCAAATTAAACTTGAAATGAGTATAGGTGGTGAACTAATTTTCTTACTTGGTTTATAGATCAAACAGATGAAAAGTGGAATTTTTATCTCTTATGTCAAGTATACTCATAACTTAGTTAAGCATGGATAGATAAAAATATGTCAGAACACTAATAAATATTAGTCAGAAATTGTCAAAGGATGAAAAAGGACAAGATGTAGATCAACATCTCTATAGAGCATGATTGGAGGGCTCTCATACTGACGAAAAGTCACCTTGATATTTGTTATAGTGTTAGAGTATGTGCTAGATATCAACCAGGCCCCAAGAAATCATGTTTGAAGGTTGTCAAAAGAATTCTCAAATATGTTTGTCATATTTTTGAATATGGAATATACTTTAACAAGGATATAAGTACTCATCTTATTAGATTCAGTGATAGTGATTGGGCTGGTATCATGACGATAAAAAAATTACTTCAGGAGGATGTTTCTATTTTAAAAATAATCTGGTATCTTGGTATAATAAGAAGCAGAATTACATTTCATTATCAATAACGAAAGCAGAGTATATTACTACCGAAAGCTACTGCACTCAATTGTTATGGATGAAACAAACGTTGAAGCATTATGGGATTACACAAAAGGAGTTAACTTTATACTATAACAACACATGTGCAATTAATATATCAAAGAATCCAATTTAATATAGTAGAACAAAAAACATTGCCAAAAGGCACCATTTTATCAGATAACTTGTGGAACAAAAGATTGTGTAGAACAAATATGTTCCCACATAGAAGTAAATGGTAGACATACTAACAAAATTTGTAAATGCTATGCGATTTGAAGAATTACGACAAGCATTGGGATTTTGTTCACTTTGACATGGAGGTTTTGTCATGTTAAAACTATGTATAACAAATTTCTTTTTGTTATTGTTTTAGACTAAAGAAAAATTTGAAAAATTAAAAAAAGGAAGAAAGAGGAAAGCCGAATGGTATTAGAAACATGCAGAAGATGTGAATGGATTTAACTTTGCAAGTGTGTTATTTTGGACGATCGTGCACCAATCATAAACACTTAAAACTGGGATTTGATTGAATAAGAAGGACTTAAGGCAGTTAATAGAAACAAAAGAACCATGATCTTGAAAAGTTTCACTTTGTGTTCAAAACAAAAACTCTTCAAGAACTCTATTGAGATATCTCTCTTTGTCTCTTTGTTTTTTCGTTCTCAAAGTACAAAACATTAGCTATAGCTGAAAAAGCCACAGAGGGGATGTCACACCCCTCATATTCATTCATAAATATACAAGTATACTTATATTCATGAACATGTTACTAGATGGGTATTTATTTAAATATTTTATGAAAATTTATATGAATAAATTACATGACTACTTTTTGTAATATTTGTTTATGGATGAAATATTTATGTAGGAAATTTGTATACATGTATATGAATATATTGTGATGATTTGTAGTGGATAATTTTATATCTTGAATAGGGAATTATTTATTAGAAAGTATTTTATGTATTTATTAAGTGAAAACTAATGTGTTGGGGTAAATATTAGAGATCGATTTTTCAAGGGACTTAATGATCATTTTTATTAAATAAAAGTCATATTTCAATATTTTGACTATAATTACTTTTGACTCTTGTATGACCAAGACCATAAACCCTTTGAACTTTTTGAATTGTACTTGAACCTTTTGACCTATGTGTAAATCTTTTGAACTTATACTTATTATTTTTGCACATGACTACTTTTTTTATTTAATTTTATTAAATCTTTTGAACTTATACTCATTATTTTTGCATAAAACTAATTTGTATTGATTTAATTTAATTTTATTAAACCATAGTGTGCCCAAAAACATGTAAAATTTCTCTTGTGCCCTTACTGGAACCTTTTATTGCTAACAAGATGAGTGGCCACTTCCGTTTAGCTTCTTGAAGCATCAAATTTATTGCTATTTTGGTGTTCCAAGGATCTATCATTGCTATATGGTCATGAAACTTCATTGGAGATTTGTCTTCATTGCTGATTTTTTTAGTGCTTTGAACTTTTTCCTTTTTGGTCTTCATACTAAAAAAAAAAAAAAAAAAAAGCTCTTAGTCATTGCAAAATTTCTAGAACTGATTGCTTTTGTATTAGGCTCTTCAAATTTTATTGTAACCATTTTCACTTATGAGTGTTGATGTTGATAACAGGAATTTGTGCTGATTGACAAGGAGGAGCTCTACGTCCATTTCATGAGCTTATAGGAGCTGTTATTGTTCCATGCTGAAATTTTCTATTTTTGATTGTTAAACTCACTTTGATTAATGATGCAATGTAGTGACCTTCTTCTTAGGAGAAAAAAAACTAAAAAAGTAGATAATATATATATATATATATATATATATATATATATATATAATAACACATATCCGATATGTGCTATTGAAAGTTGACAATCTAGGTAATGTTTTGTTCTATTGGGTTTGGTTTTGCTTACGATAAATTGGTTGTGTACCATTTTATTGTGGTGTTAGTTGACTTCTTCCTTATTTTTCTACAAGTGCAAAAGTTAATTTAAGCGGAATGTTGCCTATTCGAGTTTGTTTGTATGTTTTTTTTTTTAATCAACTTTTCTACCTTGCAGATTTTTGAAGGCCAAACTTTTTTGTTAAAGGCTTTAATTAGATTTTATTACAATATATGATGACACATTCGAGAGTAGCAGTTGTGGGTTCTCTTATCAATTAAAAAAATATTACAATAAATGATGGACCAATGTTGGTAACTTAATACTCATTATTTTACTTTTAGATTCATAATATTGTAATTAAGCTATTTAAGGAAGGATTGTATCTTTTTGTACCATTAATGATATATTTTGAATAGTTAATTTTTGTGTTTTGATTATTGATTTATTCAATTGATTTTGTACATTTAAATTAGAATGGAGAAAATAAATTAGAAAAGTTACATTTTCAATATTTCTAGTTTAAATAGGACAGTCATTCAAACCTAACAAAAAAAAAAAAAATTAAATACGATGGCTATATAATTTTTGCGAAGGCAAATAATAATAAAATACGATCGGTAAAATATTGATATTTCACGAGGAGTCAAAAGCATCTTATATAGTTATATTATATAAGACGGTCTGAAGGCTACCTTATTTATTTGCACTATTTAGAAAGGTTAAGAAACCGTTATATGAAATTATTTACAATAGTCATCGACTTTGTATAAAATTATATATGACAGCTCAAGATTGTCATTTAAAATTAATTATAAATGGCGGTTCTTGGACCGTCGTGTATGGCATATTATATACGACAGTCTAAAATTAATTGTAAAACGGTGGTCCTTAGAACTTCATATATGACATATTATATATGATGGTTTGTATACTATCATATATAATGTCATAAATATTTTTTTTATGTACTAGAATTTTTAAGATTTTTAAACGACGATACTTGTAAACTATCGTTAAAGCCATCGAAAATAGCATAACTGACAGTTCCTTCACCACAGTAATATAAATGACACCAATATTTGCGACAATTCTAAAACCATCGTAGGGCTGTCATATATACATTTTATGAACCCTTTTGGACTATCTAGGACGGGTTTAGGGACGTCTTAAATACCTAATTTTTTTGTAGTGCATTAGTTTAGGGGTCAAATGTTCTTAGGATTAGGGTTTGAAATAGCTGCCTACGATTTAACGGACCTGCCCTTATCATGATCATCATCTGATATGATCTTGGGGCTAATTCTTGAAGGAATTTTGTGGCTATTTATGAGTGAAAATACAAGACTCAAATAAGTATTCAAAACAGAAATTTTAGTGTAGAAACAAATATACCCAATTCAAAATACTAATACCCTAGGCAAGTAGAGAATTTAGAACACTAGAAACAAGAATCAAGGTTACCAAACCACTCCTAGTAACCCTTGATTCAGTTAGGAAATCAAGAACAAATTGAAGAAGAGATTTAGGCAACTAAGATTAACTACTCTAGAACCTAAGAAAAGCAAGTTCCAAGAATACTATTTTAGTAAGCTAATTTGATCTATATTTATGAGTTTATAGACTCAATTCATAGGTAAGGAATGAAAAACCTAAGAAATGGTCTTGACCTTTATGGAAGAACCTCAATGAACTCTCTCAAGAATGTCTTTTGATCTCAAATATAATATATGACTTGTTACAGTAGATGTTATAATAGGGTATATATAGAGAATCCCAACCCTAAACTACTTAACGTTACAAACTTTGGTCAAAGAAAGTTTAAAATAAGTTAATTTGGTCTTAAAAGACCTTATAATTCGTGGGCAAAATAAAAGTCGCTGAAATAGAGTTGAGACAAAGTAAAATAAGTGTTCAAGAGGGTTGCACGAGCATGCATTGGAGCTGTACGATCGTGCCAGAGTCGGGACTTCAAAATTGGCTGTGCACCTAAAAATTCTAAGAGCAACCTCTTCTACTATTTGCACGGGCAGTTACATGCTCATGCACTCTAGCCATGTATCTTTTATTTCTGCACTCCAAATTTGATCCCCTTGATCTCCTCTTTGTTGTATTAGATATCATTGGCCCTCCATATAAGTTGTGGGATACTTTGAGCTCCTCTTGGCCTTCATTTTAGCATCCATCTCTTAACAAACCTCTTGGTCCTTAGCTTGGATGCTTAGTTCACTTGATTTCTCCATTAATAAGCTCCATGATTTGAACTTCTCCAAGGCTCTATGGATTATGGTTAGAATCTCTATCCCCTTCTTTAGTTTTGGTATATTACTTTGATGGATTCCTATTATTTCTCATTTCTTAGTGTACATTCCTCTTCGAATAAATACCTATATAAGATCTTAAGTAAGAATTGTGTTGTGAAGATAAAAATTCAAGTTTATGTTCTCCTACATACAACTCATTTTTTCCCTTATCTTCACTCTTCTTTTTTGTAGCCTATTCCTTATTATTTTCATTTTTCATGCACAAAAGTGTTTCTCTCATTTTATGCTCATGTTTTCCCTTCTTTTTATTCTTCTTATTAGCTCCTTCTTAACTTGAAGTCCCTTTTAGCACATTTTCTTTTCCCTCATTATTTTTCCTCTCGTTCTTTTACTTTTGAAAACTCTCATCAATACTCTTCTTTTTCTTATTGTCCCTTATTTTCTTTTACACTTCTCTCATCTCGCTTGGGGTTAGGGGTAGAAGAATAGAACATGCTTCATTTGATGACCGAATAAGAGTTTCTTCTCCCATCATGTAGCATACTTGTATGAAATTACCATGGCCTCCCCAAAATCAAATGGCTAGCTTGTATGGGAACTACATAACAAATAATCTCATCTTAATACTTTTCCATCTCAATTGTTAATGACACTTGTTTGTTCACCCTCAACTTCCCACTATTACGAAACCATTGTAGCCTATAGGAGATAGGGTGTTTCATCACATATAAGACCAATTCTTGCCCAAGACTAGTTTTCACAACATTTGTAAAGCTTTTTCTATTAATGATAGCAACACATGACTTTTGGTTGATAAAGCAATGGGAGTAGAAAATGTTGTTTCTTTGTATGCTTTTCTTCACTTAATCATTACAATCATCTCCTACATCACAAGTGTCCATCTCCTTTATTGCAACATTAATTAAAGGAAAAAGTGGTGGCATAAAAATTCCTTCATCACTAGAATCATCATTACCATTGTGTACTTCATTTTGTTTTTTATTTTTAATCTCCTCTTCTCTAGATGAAACCTCATCACCTTAGGTATTGGTGGACATCAACTTCTTAGTTGGACACTCATAGGAGATGTACCCATATCCCATGTATTTGTAGCACTTGATGTCTTTAGTTTTTGGTGGCTTCTCAATACCTTTGCTTTTTTTCTTAGCCTATTCTTCTCTAGGCCTGTAGGACTCCTTTAGTAGCCTTGGTGGTTCCTCTCTCATTTTAGGTTGGTGGTTGAATATAGGATTAGTGTAGATAGTTTCTTTAAGTTGAGACTTCCTCTTGAATTGTCCCTCAATCTTTATGGCCATATGCACCATCTCCTCCAACGTCTCATAAGAGTGTAACTCCACCACATTTGCTATGTCCTTATTCAATCTACTGAAAAATCTTGTTTTGGTAGCCCTTACATCTTCAACAATATTGACTCTCATCAAGGTCACCTTCAATTACTTATGAAAATCCTTTACAATTTTATTCTCTTGACTAAGCACATGTAACTTTTGGTAATGTTCATTGTAATAGTGTAGGAATACAAATATCTCTCTCATCAAGTTCCTCAACAATTCTCAAGTGGCAACTAGTTGTTCCCCCATTCTCTTTCTTTGTGATGCTACTTGGTCCTACCACAATAAAGAATACTCATGAAAACTTGAAATAGCTAATTTAACCTTAGTTCGCTCACTATATTCATGATACTGAAATAAAATTTTTATCCTCATTTCCCATTCAAAATAAACATCCGAGTCACTTTTGCCTTGAAAAGGGGATACTTTTATTTTTATATATCTCAACTCTCTATCCTCTTTATCATCTTCTTTTCTTTTCACTCTAATCTCATTTCTCTGAGTTTGTCCTCCATAGTGTTAGGGATATGTCCTAGAATCAATTTATACTTATATTATTGTCGTTATGTATTATGTAATAATACGAGACATTTCTTTTCATAAATAGTATATTTAGTTTTGTGGTCATCAAGTATGTGACTTGATAGTAAAACCCTATAATCAATACAATGACTATTCTTAAATTGTCCCTGATTGATTATTATCAGTGGAATAATAATAAATTAAGATTAGTATGTTTGTGACTTGATGGCTATGTATTATTGGTCATGAATATATGTGATATCAAGTCAAAACATAAATAAATATTAGAGAACATTGTATTTAATATGATCCACTGTGAGAGTACTTCATGAAACATGTCATAAGTACTTTCTAACCATAATGATATTAAAAATCCTTTGACCTGAATTCATCATAGTTTCCTACTTGATAAATTATATATCTTGACATTATCTAAAATTGTCTTTAACCAGATAATAAATTAGATTACTGTTGGATATAGAATAAATCAAGGAGAGGAATATGATTGATAGTGAAGGAATTTGTCCCTCTCAATTATGGTAGAGATATCCATGGGCCCCTTGATAAATTAGACTGTTAAAATTATGGTCGTGCTCAAATATATCAATCTAAGATATTGATATCATTTCTTTGAACAATCTACTATGAGATCAAGAAATAGTTGATTAAGTTTAATAAGGATAACATGCTTCGTGCCTTATGCTTAATCTGGATATCATATGACAAAAGGACTAAATATAAAATTATGATTTGGTTCAAAGAGATCACTGATCTTCATTTAACCTGGCTAGTTATAATGTTTTGTTAGAAATCGCTTATAACTTGTGGGTCATTTAAATGTGATTTGGGCACACTGCCAGTGTTAAATTAACCTATAGGGTCACACAATAAGCGAACTCGTTAAGTTATTTTTCTGGTAACCAGGTTCAATGAATCTGAAAATATGTCTAAGATAATCGAACCTAAAAAATTTACCAGATACAATGAATCTGGAAATATGTCCACATTCGATGTATCTGGATGATGTCTAGATTATAAGAATTTGACTCGATAAATTAATTAGTTAAACTACCGAGATAATGACAGCTTCTTATCATATCAGTTTTAATTTAATTTGAATTTAAAATAAAATATTATAAGATACTAACAGAGTTGGACTCCAAGAGGTTCGGGGTGGGTTTTAAGAAAACCCTAACGGTTTTCTCAAGGGATCTATTCTGTTAAAAAATATTTGTGCCTCCATTCACCAGAAAATAAAAAATCAAGCCTCTTAAACTTTAGGCACTAGCACTCTCGGGGTAACGAGTTAGTTTACCGTGTGTATCCGATAGAGGGCGTTCGCACATTGCAGCGTTTGATAGTCATTCGGGTTGCACGTACACAGCAAAATCAGAATCGAAGGATCTTGATTACGCTAAACAGAGGTAATTCGGTAATCCTTAGATCTTCTTAATCGTTGACTTGGGTCTTCAAAAGGGATTCGTGGATGTTTTTCGCGTTTAAGAGTCCACGAATCCTAACACATAGTCCTCCTTATGAACTATCTCGTCCCAATCTTCTATCCTTTCAAACTCCATCTCAAGCTCTCTCATATTTTGTCCCTCATGCCTTCTTTGTATTCTACATCTTTCTCCTCTCATACCATGCATACCTCCCTTCATTGGTGTAGGTGGATAGCCTCATAAGGAATGTTTATCCCAACCCTCCCCTTTTTGTTCATACAATAAGGGTGTGATATTATTTCTTTCTCTTATCCTAGGGCTATCTTCCCCTCTATATCCCATTTTTTGTGCAATGGTTGAGTCTTAGTTTTGGTTAGTTTGCAATTCGGTTATATCTCTCCTTATTTAATCTATTTTTGCATTGAGAGTTTCAAAGTCTGTTCGAATTTCAAATGGATCTTGGGACATTTTGATAGATAGAAGAAGCAATTTCCTCACAAACACTCCCTATGTGTATACACTTAACTCTTGTGTTTAACTCTCTTTAGCTTTTATACGATAGGCTCACCCTTTTGTATTTTCAGTTCACTCAAATGCTCAACAAATTCTTCCTACAAAGTCTCCCCAATTGTTTAGGAATTAATCTAAACTTTTAACAAGTCCACTAATTCTCTAAGGACAACCAATTCAACTTAGGTGAGTGATTGGCCAACAACAAGCCTCAAATAATTTATATCAAGAATCAATAAATTTAAGAAGCTCAATAATTTTGCTTGACTAAGGGATGAATAAATGGAAAGACTTAACAAGATTTTCAATGAAGCAGTAGAAGTTCAAGGAACATAGCTTTCAAGAACAAGAGCAAGGATTCAACAATTAAGATGATCTTAATTGGACAACCAATATCCCCATGATACTTGAAACTAATATATAATCAATTATAGGAAGTGTTCACAAAAGTTTTAGCCACAATTTTAATTCAAAAGTTCACTCAAACAAAATATCAAACATTTTGTAATCAATTTTCGAAACTCAAGATATAGTAGAAATTTTAAGTACTTTGAACCCCAATAATCAACAATGTAACACACCACATATCTATGCCATAGTGAGCCTTACTTTCATGGGATGTTGCCCTGTTTGATCTCCTAAACAAAGGGTCTTTGTAATGAATCAATAAACTTAACACAACGAAAACATACTATATCCTCAAAATAGAGAATTTATTAATACGAAAATTTCATAATACATGGATTTCGAATCCTTCATATAATATTCTAAATTTAAAAAATATAATATAACATATAGCCTATTTCTTTCATCACCATGCTTCTTTTGCGCACTCTGATCATCAACTTGTACAATAGAGTCTAAAAAACATATAGAAAAACGTGTGAGTTTAAACACTCAGTGAGTCTCGTGTGTGTTTATGATTTTTATAAAATAAGATTTCATTACATTTTTTTACCAAAATAACTTGTAAATATACATGAGATCTCATAATTGGTATGAGAATGAATTCAGTGGAACACACAATATCCATACTTTATAAGATACTCATTTTCATACATTTTGAAAAATCACTTGCAAAAACAAGGTAGTTATAAAATAAAGGGGACTCACCTCATTTTTGCTAATTCCTCAAGCAATCAAACCTTTAAAATTCTAATCTTTTTCTCTCATCGCTCTTCTTTCTCTTTCTATTTCTTTCTTTCTCTCCTCTCTTCTTCCTTTCTCTCTTGTTCTGGCTCACACACACTCTTTCTCCCTTCTCGATTTTCCTTTCTTCTTTCTTTCTTCTCTTCTTCCTTTCTTCCTCTCATTTTTGCCGCCCTCTCTCTCTCTCTCTCTCTCTTGCTTCTACTACTTTGTTAGCTTCTATTTATAGTGTTAAGAAGTTTAGACTAGAAGCTTGGATAAAATCTTAGGTAGGAAGTAAACAAATATGATTCAAACACTTGGAATGGTGATTCACCATTTCTAGAAACCTTATGGACACTTAGCATGGTGACTCATCAATCACTACACTAAAATTGATTATTAGTGGTATACCTATTGACAGCACTTAATGTTTAATTTTTGCCATGCATAATATATTTTTTATATCATCATGTTGATCGTTACCTTTTCACTGTAGCTAAAGATAAATGGTGACGATATGAATATTTTATATCGTCATGAATTATAATTTTTGTCACACTATGAATACTTTCTGTGACGTTCTAACAATACATCATTTAATAGTTTGTTGCTAATTGTCAAATTTGTTGTAGTGACTCCTCGAAGGTTATGGAAGATTATGGAAGTTTTTGAAAAACTTTAAAATATTAGGGAAACTTTTAGAAAATGATAACTCATCCTAATCTAGAATACTTCAGAATCTATTGGAAGCTTATAAAAAATAGTGAAATTTAGCAGAATATTGATAGAGTCTAAATTAGTCATATTTTTTCTAGTTATTTGAGACTATTTTGTGATACATTTTGTTCAATAACTAGTCATATTCCTTTATATTTGAGATTTTACCCTTGGAAAGTTATTTTGTGTAATATTTTAGATTGTAAGGATAAAATAAGATAAAAACGTCGCAAAACAGAACCGAGGTGGCGCCGAATAGGGCAGAGGAACCGACGCCGGCCACGTGTTGCTGGCATGAATTTCGAGGTGGCAAAAAAATCAATGAAACGAACCGGAACAAAATCGAACCGGCGCCAGTTGTGAAGTTGGAACCGGCGCCGGCTGTACTCGTGAAAAGAAAGGTGCGAAAATCAATAAAATATCAACGAACAATTGGAGAAACAGAACACAACCGCACTGGCTCTAGGCAGCCAAGGCGGCGCCGGCTGTGCCCTAATAAGGAGGCAGTGCTCGATTTTCACACGCGATTTTTAGTAATCTGCAGAATTTTATTATTTTCCTACTTCTACTCGGCCAAAAACCCTACACCAATGAGTTTAGGCACTTCCGAAGCCTATAAATAGATAAAAAACACAAGGAATAAGAGGAGAATTCATAGATCATAACAAAAAATCACTCAAATCAAAGGAAGAATTCTACCAAATTAAGGAGGATTGTGCAAGAAGGTCTTCAAAGGAAGAAGAAGGAAGCTTGTCTATGAGTGCTTTCTTTTACTTTGTTTTCTTTTTCTTGAACAATGATGTATTAATTATTTTATTGTAATTTGATGTTGTTTAGGTATTCATAATTTTTAGAGTTACTTTGATCTTTTGATTAATTGATTGTTATTCTTGGTGTTTAATTACTTGTGCTAATTACGAGATTAATTGGTTGTTTCTTTCTATTAACTTGCTTGAAAAAGGGGTTGATGGTGGTTTTAATTCATTAGTTTCAGATTTGTTGTCTCTTAACTTGCTTGAAAAAGGGGTTAATTTCAAAGAATAAGGTAATTAAAGGTTAACTGATATCTGCAAGAATATGGATTCATTGGTTAATTTCATATTTTAAGTTTTCTAGAATATGAAAATTTAATCAAGGATTGTGTTTAATGCATCTTTTGGGTGAATTAGTTGAGACAGAATATGTGATGCTAATTTGTCTAGAACATAGTGATTTCATGGATTAAAAAAGAAGTGAGTCTATACTAATCCTTCATGATGCCAAGAGAATAATTAGTTACGATAATGATTGGGTACTTTAAGATCATGTTTGTCAAAACAATGGTTTAAGTTACATAATTCTCTATCCTTGACATGCATATATTATTTTATTTTATTTTCCTTTTCTTCTTTTCTACTTTATTGAGTCGGTTAAACAATGAAAAAAAAGTGATTAATGCATATTTGTTCCTTGATGATCGACACTTGTTTGAACCCTATACTATGTTAATGATGAGTACGCTTGCTCATATGTGTAATTTGGGGTTAACGTTTTAATTTAAACTTGATTGAAAATGTGCTTATTTTTATATGATTTTTATACCCAAATAAATACGCATTAAGTTTTTGGCGCCGTTGCTGGGGATTAGGATATTCTTCTATTTCATCATAGAGGTGTTTTTGAAAAACTTGATCACGCATCAAGTTTTTGGCGCCGTTGCCAGGGAACAATATCATGAAAGTTCAGGTTTTATTGATTTAAGCATTGTAAATATGTAAATAAGTAAATATGTGAATATGTGAATATGTACAATTGTTCTTTTCACAAGAAGGTGTCATCTTTTGTATCGTATGTATACCTTTGTAGTCTAACTTATTAACTTTGACTATGTTCTATTGACTAACCTTTTATTCTTATTTTTGTGTTAATCATGAATTCTGCTATCTAACTTGCTTCTTATCGGTTCTGGGTGCTATCCTTGGTACATGACCCAAAAATCTGAAGGCGAGATAGTCGATTTTGATCCTGAAATCAAAAGGACTCTATCAAAAATCCGCCAGACAATCCAAAGGAACTTGATTGCAGACATGGATGGTGTTCAAAATAATAATGCTGGAAACAACAGGAGGGTTATGGATGACTTTATAAAACCTGCAATCTCGGGCACAGGCTCGAGTATCACTAGGCCTAGGGTGGATACAAAAAATTTCGAAATAAAGCCCAATATTATCCAGATGGTCCAAAATATGGTCCAATTCGATGGGCTATCTGAAGAAGATCCTAATACCCACTTAGCCAGTTTCTTTGAAATTTGTGATACTTTCAAAATGAATGGTGTTTCTAAAGATGCCATAAAGTTGAGACTTTTTCCTTTTTCTTTGACAGATAGAGCCAAATCTTGGTCAAAGCCTTTGCCTATAGGTTCCATCACTACGCGGAATGCTCTAGCTGAAAAGTTTCTTGCCAAATATTTCCCTCCAGCTAGGATAGCCAAACTTAGGAGCGAGATATTTGCCTTCCAACAATTAGATTCTGAACCTTTGTATGAAAGTTGGGAAAGGTTCAAGGAGATGCTGAGAAAATACCCACACCACAGATTTGAATTAGGAATGCAGATGCTCATCTTTTTGACTGGCCTTACGTTCGCAACACGCCAAGTGGTGGACTCTTCTGCAGGGGGTTCCATCAATCATAAGACCTCGAAACAGGTATTCGATCTTATTGAAAATTTGACTTCTAATAACTATTCTTGGGAAAGTGCAAGGTCTAAAGCTCGTGTGCAAGGAGTGCACAAAGTGGATGCTGTGGCAGCTTTAGAGGCTAAGGTGGAAGCTTTAACTTAAAAAATGGAACAAATGGGGATGTCTCAAGGTCAGGTGTTAAATGTAAATTGTGATTTTTGTGGAGAAAGGCACCCAAATCATGAGTGCTAAAATATGAGTGCACTCCAAGAAACCATAGAACAAGCGACATTTGTAGGTAATATCCGTCGAGGTAACAATCCTTACACCTCTACTTACAATATTGGTTAGAGAAATTACCCTAACTTTTCTTGGAGCAACGGAAATCAACCTAGGCATGGTTCTTTTAACTCTGGAGAAAATCAAAGGAACGCACCCCATTTGAATAACAATTCCGCACCTTCCAAACTGCCATTGGAGGACTTGATTAGCCAATTGGTAAGTACAACGGAGACCAAGTTCCTAGGGGTTGATGCAACAACAAGAAATTTAGAGGATTCCATGCACAACTTGGAGAACCAAATTGGCCAACTTGCTAAGCTACTTTGGGATCGTCAAGCGGGGTCATTGCCAGGAAACATAGAGGAAAATCCACGGGATCAAGGCCGTGGAAAACATTGAAGTCATTTTTGCTTTCTACTTTTGTGATTTGGAATAATTTTTATTTTCATCGTTTTGTGTTATTCGTTTTATCATTTATTCATAAATTAGAATTGCATTATTCATCATTACTGCGTGTTCCTCATTTTTCTTTGGAAAAAAAAATTTCGAAGCCCGGACAGAATGCAACCGGTGCCGGCTATGACTAGGATTGGCGCCAACTCTTGTCGGGCGAAACACATGAAATAGGCCATTTTGGCCACTTTTTCTTTCAAACTCTTCAACTCTCTCTCAAATCCTCTCTAACCCGTATCGGCCTCACCTTTCAAACTTCTCAAAATTTGATTTTTCACCTCCCATACACTTTTATAATATCAATCTATCATTCTTTTGTTGATCCTATTGATCAAAAGTCTTTAAATCTTCCATTTTTCACAATAAACCATACTTCAACCCGTATGCAAAGAGCTTGGATTTCTGAAAAAAGATTGCATCTTTTGCTTGCCCATGCATGAGAGAACACAAATGTATGATTTTTATTCAATCCACACGGTTAAAATATTGTAGATGAATTTTTCTAATTTTGGGTATATTTTTGGCCGAAAATTAGGATATATGATGTTCTCTTGCATTGTGAATTGACTTTTGAGCTTCATAACTTTGGATATATTATGAGTTAATGATTCTTGAGTACTTAATTCATTCACATGATCATTAGAAAATTTCTGCATATGCTTACGGGTAGGATCGTGGTTATTATGATGATTGAGTAGTTAATGCACATTAGCCTTGAATTGTTTTACACTTGATTACTCTAATGCCATGATGATGCCTTCATTTACATGATCATATATGCATATTCAAATGCATTGGGGTTGTTCAACACATTTATGCTTTACAGTGAGTTTCATATGTATTCTTGCAGGTTGGGTTGAATTGATTGAAGGAGAGTGAATTGATTGTTGTTGGGTGTGGGATGTACATTAAAGGAGTTTGGGCATAATTGTTGTGAGTTGGTTGAGCGTTGAGTGGGAGTTGTGCATTGTGTTTGACCAGGGGAGATACAACCCTTCTAAACTCTGTAAGCTTCTTCGTTTTATCCTCCTATTTGCACTACTACTTACTTGCCAACATGTCTAGAGCACGGGTTATCCCTCCAAAAGGGCGAGAGCTTCCTCTTCCTCAGCCCCTTTATCTATCGATCCCTTGTTCCTTAAACCAACTGAGTTTATTGACCAATCATGTGAGGAATGGTATAATAGGAAAGCTTCCAATAAGATTATTATGGAGCGTACATTTGCACCTACCCTAGACCGTGCCCTCAAACTTGGAATGATGTTTAGAAGGCTAGAGTGGGAACCTATTGTACAGCTAAAAGGGAATTATTGCTCAGTACTCATTAAGGAATTCTATACTAATATGGTTGACAAGGGTAATAAACACCTTCCCCACATAGAGATAAGGGTAAAGGGCACCCCCATTATCCTTACATAAAATCACTTAGCTACTTTCCTCCAGGTCTATGATGATGATACATGGCAAGGGATAGATTCTAATAATCAAAAGATCCTTTCTAACCCTAATTGGGATGCCAGTAAGACTAGAGCCACTCTAGGGTTGTAGAAGTATAATGCATTCCAAGGCAATAGTTTCTATTCAAATAATGATCTTACTGCCAACTTTACGGCTCTAGTCTACATGTTTGGGTTTAATGTTGTACCCCGTGCCAGTGGTTTCAATGAAACACGTCTTATTGATATATATATCTTACATAGGATGATGACCACTCAGCTTATCCCTCTGGCTCCGTTGATCATCCAATCCATTAGGGATGTGGTTCATCACCGCCTTTCTACTAAGGCCTTCGTCTTCCTCTTAGTCATAATGAAGATTCTGAGAGACTTTGGTATTAGCACTGAGGGAGAATTGATGGAGACTACCACTGAGCATGATATGGTTACGAAGCAGACACTGCTGAGTTGTGGGTACAAGTATAACCAGGAGCTTAAAAAGTGGTTAACACCCCAGGACGTCAGGTATCTCAGCCAGGTTAGGCCACCACCTGTGGAGGAGGAACACCCACCACCACCATCGTGGGCACGAGCAGGTAGTTCACAATCCTAGTCCAGGACTGACTTTGAGACTGCAGTGCTGGGATAGTTAGCCTAACAGATGGAGATGCTACTACACATGCAAGGCTCCATCAACGACATTGCCCGGAGGCAAGCTACTATGGAGCAGCAATAGGCTGAGTGGAGGTTGCATTTTCCGGGACAACATGGTGGTGAGGCATGGCCGCTCCTGATGATGATGATGGGGCAGATTGAGATGCTTGTTCTACACATGTCCTTACTTGTCACTCTCTTTTTGTTCTTTTTCCTTTATATTTTCATGTCATTTTCTTTTGGATGTGTACTTTTCTTTTCTTTTCTTGTACTATTTTCTTTTTTTAGTTTTTGTTTATTTTTCTTTTCTAGTTTTTATGCTTTGGTGTGTTTCTTTTGTATTTTTCGTTTTAGGTACTTTGACAATGCCTCATTTTTCAGGAATTCAACTCTTCTACAGAAGAATGCACAATGAATGGAAGTAATTTCTTTCTTATCTTTTTCCCTTTATTTTTGGTCCCATGGCATTAATTCTTTGTTCTATTTATTTGGCCATTGCGGAAAATATCCAGTTTAAGTGTGGGGGAGTGGTTAGATTGAGAACTCTTCTGTTCCTCATTCTTCTATAATTTATTCTTCTTGAAATTTTGAAATTCTTTTTTGGATCCTTGTGAGACAAGAGAGCAAAATTTTCAAAAAAATTTTCTAATTTTCTTTGAGATTTCAAGCTGTATTTTTAATGCATGTCTTTGTGATAGGTCATAGAGCATATGCTCTATATCATTTATGACTTATGCATGACTTTTTGCACGCACTTGGACTAAGTAGTTCTGGATCAAATGCTTTACATTATTCTTAAACCTGTTTTTCTACTAAAATTCATTGAGCATTCTAGAACTTACTTGAATACCTCTTGAGGCGAAATAAGAAAGACATTCATGATTTAACTTAGGGATGACGGTAATAGGCTTTCTTTGGATAGTTTGAGCTTTTCAAGCCTACCTATTTTATATTATCCCTAGTGTCAATTTTGAGCCTATATGGTTAATTTCTTTCTTAAACCCCGTTATCATACTTTGTCCATTTCTTCTTTATGAGAGTTTGATTTATCTTCCAAATCTTTAATTGCTCTTGGTGGATAAAAGTATATGTAGGAGAATGTGGAAGGAATTATTTGTGAAAAGATTATAACTTGTTATTTTCAGTCATGCATCAATAAGTTGTGTTGATTTGGGAAAGGAGAAAGGAAAGAGAAGAAAACAAAAAAGAAAGATTGAAAACAAAAAGAAAACCAAAAGCTGCTAGAAAGGATGGAAAAAAAATGAGAAAGAAACAACAGTAGCATTTGAAAAAGAAGAGGAAAAAGAAAGAAAAATTAAAAGAGAAAGAAAAGAAAGATCATAAGAAGAAGGATGGTTGAGCTGTAGGTATTTCTGAAAAACTTGAGTTCACATCCAGTTCTTGGCACCATTGATAAAAATTTAAATGATCTTGTGAGAAAATTATTGATGAGTTGAGAATAAGTTATGGAAATACAAGATTTGCTTGAACGAAATTGTAATTGCTATACAAGGTTATGGGATATTGATTGATTTTGGAATAGGAGAGCAAGAGAAGTTTGGAATTTCTTGATACATCTTGTTTATCCTTTTCTTGCGAACTCTCAGCTTCTTTGATATTTGATTCTCCTATATCCTTCGTTTGACAAGCTACATTACAAACCTTTAGCCTTACATTACAAGTTTAAAAGTTCTACTTGACCTAAGTAGAATCATGGTATGTCTCGGATTAGTGGAGAGAGTGTGTAAAAAGTAAGCTTATGAAATGCATATTCTTTTTGAACTAAATTCTTTTCAATGGTTTGAGAATGATGTTAAAGTATTGAGATGGTTCTACTAGTCATTATTCACTTACACAAGTCTTGCGTTTGTTATGAAAGATGTAGTAGTGTATGTTTTGGTGTTTTGAATAAAGAAAGCATTGAAATACTATTTTGAAACTGTTTGATTAATTTTATGAAAACTTGTGTTTTTCCTACTTGTCTTTGATACTTTGCTTGAGGACAAGCAAATAGCTAAGTGTGGGGGAATACGATAGGGCCTAAATTAGTCATATTTTTTCTAGTTATTTGAGACTATTTTGTGATACATTTTGTTCAATAACTAGTCATATTCCTTCATATTTGAGATTTTACCCTTGGAAATGTATTTTGTGCAATATTTTAGATTTTAGGGTTAAAATAAGACAAAAACGTTTTAAAACAGAACCGAGGTGGCACCAAATAGGGCAGAGGAACTGGCGCTGGCCACGTGCTGCTGGCACGAACTTCGAGGTGACAAAAAATCAGTAAAATGAATCGGAACAGAATTGAACTGGTGCTGGCTGTACTTTGAAAAGAAAGGAGCGAAAATCAAGAAAAAATCGACGAACAATTGGAGAAACAGAACACAACCAGCGCTGGCTCTAGGCAGCCAAGGCGGCACCGGCTGTGCCCTGATGAGGAGGCGGTGCTCGATTTTCACACGCGATTTTTGGTAATCTGTAGAATTTTAGTATCTTCCTACTTCTACTCGGCCAAAAACTCTACACCAATGAGTTTAAGCACTTCCGAAACCTATAAATAGATGAAAAACACAAGGAACAAGAAGAGAATTCATAGATCATAATAGAAAATCACTCAAATCAAATGAGGAATTCTACCAAATCAATGAGGATTGTGCAAGAAGGTCTTTAAAGGAAGAAGAAGGAAGCTTGTCTATGAGTGCTTTCTTTTACTTTGTTTTCTTTTTCTTGAATAATGATGTATTAATTGTTTTATCGTAATTTGACGTTGTTTAGGTATTCATGATTTTTAGAGTTACTTTGATCTTTTGATTAATTGATTGTTATTTTTGGTGTTTAATTACTTGTGCTAATTACGAGATTAATTGGTTATTTCTTTCTATTAACTTGCTTGAAAAAGGGGTTGATGGTGGTTTCAATTCATTAGTTTCAGATTTGTTGTCTCTTAACTTGTTTGAAAAAAGGGGTTAATTGTGAAGAACAAGGTAATTAAAGGTTAATGATGTTTGCCAGAATATGGATTCATTGGTTAATTTCATATTTTAAGTTTGCCAGAATATGAAAATTTAATCAAATATTGTATTTAATGCATCTTTTGGGTGAATTAGTTGAGACAGAATATGTGATGCTAATTTGTCTAGAATATAGTGATTTCATGGATTGAAAAAGAAGTGAGTTTATACTAATCCTTCGTGATACCAAGAGAATAATTAATTATGATAATAATTAGGTACTTTAAGATCATGTTTGTCAAAACAATGGTTTAAGTCACATAATTCTCCATCCTTGATATGTATATATTATTTTATTTTATTTTATTTGAGGGAGACGAAAACAGGGGAGCTTTAAAAAAACGGAGAGAAAAATAAAACCAAGCCTTAAAGGCCATACGGAAGCGTGAAGATCATACATTTGCGCTCCTTAACCCTTCTAGGTTGAGTAGGAGCGGATTGAACGACTGGAATCGCCTCGCTTCGCCCACTTGAAGAAGCTTCCGGTTGAACACCCGCTAGCCTTCTACTTCGCCTTGTTTGCATCAACGCCAAGCTTTCTAGCTCTCGGAATATTCCTCTACCTATACTCTAGTCGGTGAACACTATGGTGAAGAGGAACAGTCTCTCAATTCCCCTTGGTTCACTTGCTATTGGTTAGCAAAGTCTAAGAAGAACAACAAGAAAAGGGCGATGTGAGAGAGAGCAGAGAGAGAGACGTGAGTTCTCTGTAAGGTTAGGGAGATTAGGGTTTATTTTCTACCAAAGACTAGTTTATTAGTTAGCCAAAACTAGATTTCTCAATATCTGATAAACATATCCCCGGGATTTCAAAGCACCCGGATGTTATCCTGAGAATCAGTTTGGCCTAACCCTAAACTCCTCTTAACCGTATCTGGAAAAAAACTCTAAGGTCCAAGCTATTGGGCCGGAAAAATATTTATTATTTTTCTTGGACCCAAAAGGGCCAAAATAATAAAAATTAATTATTTATTTCCTGGGCTTATATAAACAACCCAATAAATAATTAATGAGCCCAAATGAACCATAATAATTAATCTTTAATTATTTATTTCTTGGGCCTATATAAATAACCCAATAAATAACTAAACATTAATTATTTCCCCTAGTTTAAGCCCAGATTAATTTCTTAATTATTCATACTGAACCTAGGCTCTGAATAATTTATTAACCAATTAAACTAGATAATTAAAGTTCTCTCAACTCCTATTTTAATTTATTTATTTATTTTATTCCAGTCCAATAATAAATTAGACTTCAAAAATAAAATAAAATAAAATCCTCTTGAACTGAGACCAATTCCTCAACCCAAAATTAGTTAGGACTTACGGGTTATTTCGAGGACCAAAAAGACACATCGCATTGGCTGCTAAAATGACCAAAATACCCCTGCTATATAAATAGCTGTATTTTACATTTTAAATATTTCTTAATATCATCATAAGGAAATATTGACCCCAAGGACAATTCTGCATTAGCAAAGTCTTCGACCTATAGGTGAAATGACTAAAATACCCCTCTACACATCGCCGTACATTTAGAGAGGAAGAAGTGTACTAACACCCCTCTAAATGACATCTACCATCCTTAGGCTTCTAGTCCAATGATCCATGACTTTTTGGAGTGTTTTTGCTTTCCAAGGGAGCTACCCTAAAGCAAACATCCGAGTCATGTTTCCCAGGGCCCTGGACATTTTAGACCATTCGGACAACCACAAGGGGTGATATAGTGCAGAAACTATCTTGTACAAGTCTGTCTTAACTAACTAGTTACATATACCCAATACACAAGTATATTGGTTCCACTATAGAACCTCAACTATAGCATATCAAAGCATAAACTTCTAGTTTCGTCAGACCACCAACTCATACTCAAGTCGTAGAATACTAGTTCACGCTGTAGCGGTAGTATTCTAGGTTTCTATCATATAGTACTTTTAGAAACCACTATTACGGGTCCTGTCCTACGTATTCGAAATACGCTTATGTCATGAAGTGAGTGGACTACTCACTGGCTAAAGGTAAGCCATTCCCCATTTGGAATTCATAACATAATAACCTAAACATGATGAGGTTCCCAGTCTCATCAATAGGTTAAGAACAAATGTTTATGTGTTAAATAACCCGTGATCCATACCTTACTGTGAAAGATCACTATTCACATGGATCACTTATTTAAACACAATGGGTCTGTTCCAAACGAAAATTGTGCACAAACAAAAAATAAATTCACAAACAAATTCTGAAAATAAATTCTTTTATTAAAATATTCGATTTTACATCAGAATCCTAGTCTAAGAGGGCATACAATCCAACATTATTTTCCTTTTCTTCTTTTCTACTTTATTGAGTCGGTTAAACAATGAAAGAAAAGTGATTAATGCATACTTGTTCCTTGAGGATCGACACTCGTTTGAACCCTATGCTATATTAATGATGAGTACGCTTGCTCATATGTATAATTTGGGGTTAACGTTTTAATTTAAACTTAATTGGGAATGTACTTATTTTTATATGATTTTTATACCCAAATAAATACGCATCAAATATAGGAGAAATTAATGGAAGATGCATGAATCTTACATGGTCAACATTAGTCAAAGCTTGGTCAAACTCGATCAAAGTTGGTCAAAATTGGTCAAACTGTCAACTAGAGCGGGCCACCTTTATTAACTCTTGTGGACCCCATGGCTACTTTATAAAATAGCTTTTGGAAGTTAGAAGAAGATTTTAGAAGCTTTTAGAACAAAATATAATATAAAATAATAGAATAGAATAAAGTAAAAGTTTATGAAATGTTTTAGAAAAGTATAAAATGTTTTAGAACATTATAGAAAATGGAATAGTCAAAGCAAAGTCAGATACTTATCTTATCTCTTTATAAAATATAATATAATATAATATAATATTTCTCATAAAATATTAATTTCATAAATAATTATTTTTTTTTGAAAAAAAAGAAATTAAATAGCTTTATAAAATTCAAGAAAATTCTCTAATGATATTCAAGAATTCACAAAGATAGAAAAAATCTCCTATTTTTAGGACAGTTCAGGGCGGGACGTTACAAATAAACAACAAGAAATTTTCAAACCCCAGTGATTATACTATCAATAAAGCACAAGTTCAACATATAAAACGCTAGAAAACTTGACTTTTTTAAAGCTCAAAGTTGAGTTATGAAATTCTCTGTTTTTTATGCCTTTCTTCTTGGAACCAACCTTTGATAAGGATCAAAGCTCTCCTTGTTCTGATACCAAACTATTTAATATGATCTTAGGGCTAATTCTTGAAGGAATTTTGTGGCTATTTACAAGTAAAAATATAAAACCCAAATAAGTGTTCAAAACAGAAATTTTAGTGTAGAAACAAATACCCAATTCAAAATACTATACCTTAGGCCAAGTTGGGAACCTAGAACACTAGAAATAAGAATCAAATCTAACCACTCCTAATAACTCTTGATTCAGTTAGGAATCAAGAACAAATTAAAGAAGAGATTTAGAAAACCAAGATTAATTCCTACTCTAGAACCTAAGGAAAATAAGTTCCAAAGATACTATTTTAGTAAGTTAATTTGATCTATACTTATGAGTTTATCGACTCAATTCATAGGGAAGGAATAAAAACCTAAGAAATAGTCTTGGCCTTTATGGAAGAATCTCAAAGAACTCTTTTAAGAGTGTTTTTTGATTTTAAATATAATATCTAACTTATTACAATAGATATTATAATGGAGTATATATAGAGAATCCCAACCCTAAACTACTTAAGGTTACAAACTTTTGTTAAAGAAATCTTAAAACAGGTTAGTTTGGTCTTAAAAGACCTTATAATTTGTGGGCAAAATAAAATTGTCCAAAATAAATTTAAGACAAAGCAAAATAAGTGTTCAAAAGGGTTGCACAGCCATACATTGGAGCTGCATAGCCTTTCCAGAGTTGGGACTTCAACATTGAGCATGCACGGTTGTGCATAGCTGCACGGCTTCATGCATGGCCGTGCATCTAGCTAGCCGTGCACCTAAAAATACTGAGAGCAATTTCTTCTACTATTTACACGGGCAGTTGTATATCCATGCATTTTGGCCGCGCATCTTCTATCTCTGCACTCCAAATTTGATCTTTTTAATCTCCTTCTTGTTGTATTGGATGTCCTTGGCCCTCCATATAAGTTATGGGATACTTTGAGCTTCTCTTGGCATTCATCTTTTGACAAACCTCTTGGTCCTTGGCTTGGATGCTTGGTTTGCTTGATTTCTCCATTGATAACCTCCATGATTTGAACTTTTTTAAGGCTCCATAGATTATAGTTTGAATCTTCATCCCCTTTCTTCAACTTTAGCATATTACTTGGATAGATTCCTATTATCATTTGGAGTTAAAGTCGTACATGACTTATGACTATATCCTAGGCGGTGACAATCTGAACAAAGTTTTGATAAATCCTCGTATGAAACTACTTGATAGAAACTATTTGAATCATCCCCCAACCAAATTCAATTAGGCAGGGGCTACTATATGTACAACGCTACTTGGGATCTCTGATCCTAGCCCTGGTCTCTATTGAAACTTAACCTTAGGTCTACAGACTGAGATCTCTGTTCCTCATGTTATGCAAAGAGTCTTAAGTAATGTTACTATAAATGAAGAATCATAGAATGTTTTGATAGATTGCAGGACTACTCTTGTTTATCCTGGTGGTCGATTGTTGTGAGATGCCGTTGGTTCCATTGAGCACTCAGTTGTGCCTAGGGTTCTAAATTTTTAGACTCTATCTTCGGCTCAACATATTGTTCAGAATTCATCTGGAAATGTACAGAATAATCCAAATTCTCCTGCTACCAGTGAAGCTACTCTTCAAGTTTATATAGAAAGGAATGTGCAGTAGCCATAACAATTAGCTTATCTTGCTCTAAATGATTGCCAATTTGCCTCTTTCCTTCAAATTCTTAGGAATGCTTAGCAAGCACATTCTTCAAAACCTATGAATAGTACTTCTTTGCTAGTTGTAGAAAGTGATTTGGAGTTCCACAATGGCTTGCCAATAGATGATTTTATAGTCTTTCTAACTTCTTATGCTAAAGATGATATTTTCTGTAGGCCTAAAATTTTGCAAGATAAGGTACCTTTCATAGGATTTCTATTAGATTCAACAACTCCTAAAATGTCATTTCGACCTAATTTTGAGAGTGAAATATGCAAACATCATAATCAAATGTGAAAAGGGAAAAGTAGAAAAAAGAAAAAATAATTTATTGAAATTCTAATTTCAGAGTTATATGTTGATTTTGTGGACATTCTGAAGATGAGTATGAAGTAGATTTTAGCCTTAGTCCATGAAAAGAAATGAAAAATAAATGCCTCTGAATCATAGAATGCTTACCAGGCAAAAAGTAAGTGGATTTCTTATATGATATCGGAGCTGATTTTCTAGTGAATTTCGTGGCTAAATTTAGGATAAAATACAAGACTCATGTAGGAGCTCAAAACAGTGAGTTTTGTAAAGTAACAAGACACCAAATTCAAATACTAGGACCCTAAACCAAAATAAAAAACTTAGAACACTAGAAATGAGAATCAAGTCATCCAAATCACAACTAAAGACCCTTGACTCAACAAGAAACCAAGAACACTTTAAAGAAGAAAATTTAGGCAACCAACTTTACCTCCAACAAGAACTTTAGATTAGCTATAACCTAAGACCCAAATTAGCAAGTTAATTGATCTATCCTAAAAGAGTTTATAGACTCAATACATAGGGAATGAATATACCTTAAGAATGGTCTTGATGTTCATGGGATTTACCCAAGAGAAATCACATCTCAAAGCTCTCAAATGAAACTCTTTGATTTCCCTCAATATTTAAAGTTGTTGTTACATTGAATATTATAATACCATATATATAGGCAACTAAACCTAACTAAGGTGAGATGAAATCTTAGCCATTCAAACCTTTAAAAGGTCCAAAATACCTCTATTACATAATAAAAGTTATCGAAATTAAATTAGAAATAAAAATAAAATAAAATAAGAAAATTCAGCAAAACTGGGCTATGCACAAAGTGGCCTAGTACCGGGTCTCCTTCATGGGCCTGGCGTCGAATCAGTTCTGTAAAACTTGGCCTACGGGCCGAGAGAACCTGGTGCTGAGTGCGTAGTGGTTCTCCACAGCCAGCTCATTTTCTCTTGCCTTCAACTTTTCTCTTGTAATAGTTAGATTTTAGAGACTTAGAATTTTTTTGGTAGAGAAACTAAATTCTCTCTTAAGAAGAATGTGTAAGAGGTGATTCTCATTTTAAGACCACATCAAAGGGTTTAGTTCTACCTTTGATTCAATGTCTTTAAACTTCAAAGGAATAATCTAAATCCCTTTCTCTATTCTTGGGTGTTAGTTTAGAAGGATGTTATCAAAATCAAAATTTAAATTAGTAGATAAGAAATTCTTATTAAGAGGATCACGTGACACTAAATTTCGTCTCAATCGAACTGTGAATCACGATCTAAATTGGAGATCAAAAGCTAGAAAGAAAATAGAATGGCTTCGGCGCTTCCGCGCTGCAGCTCTGTTCACTCCTTGTCAGATGTGTTTTTCTCTCAACGATGTTAATCTCATGTTTTATTCTGCTTTTGGTTTCGTACTGTTTTTATAGTTTGTGGGCTTTTGTTTTGGCCTTTTTGTCCAACTAAATGGGCTGGAAATTGGGTCCAACACAGGAAAACCTACTTGGGACTACAAAGACACAGCGAATACGCGGTGTAATATGGGTTACTTAGAGGATTACCTCTATTACCAACATAACTAGTTTGGATGCCCGTGCTCCGCACGGTTTAAAATTTTAGATATTTTGTTTATTTTTATTTATGAGTTTATTTTGTAAATTTTGGTATAGAAAAATTAGTTTAATTTTTATGAGAATTTTTATTATTTAAATGTAGTTTGTAATTTTTAATTTAAAAATAATTAAATTGTTGATTTAATTTGAAGTTTTATATTATTAGAATTGAATAAATTTTGTATATGAAATATTTGTTATGATTTTTTTTTTTGGAATGGAGGGTGTAATAATTTGCTTTATCCGTTTATTTATTTTATGTTAAAATAATCTAATATAATACAAAACCAAATAGACAGGGGAAAGCATTTCTCTTCGTTTATGCTGAGAGCGAAAAAGGACAGGAGAAGTCAGGGTTGTCTTTAAATTGGCTACTTTTGAGGATATTTTGTGCTCATTGAGATTATTTAGGCTATTGACCTATTTCAATAGCCTTGTGGATCATATTTGAAGAAAAAACTCTAGGTTGGCCGGGGGGGGGGGGGGTTGAGATTTTAACTTGCTTTGCACTGGTTGTGTGATTGATTCGTAATTATGTAGTGTAATATATAAATAACTTGATGTGCACTGGTTGATATTATTATTAATATCATCATCATTATTAATAAAACTGAGGATATAATGGTCAATTCATATATATAGTTAACTTCAAGCATCATGTTGAAACCAAATAGTTGACTATTGAAGATGATGATGTTGCTTACCAATCCATTTCCTCATGTCGTTGTGTTGGATTATCCAGATGGCAGTCATCTTGAGATCCACAGAAACTGACAGAAGAATAAGAAGGCAAACAGTAATTGATCTACCTGATCAAAATTGCATACATGCTGAACCTCATTAGGATAAATTTGCCAGAAAATTTAGCCTGTTAGTCAGAGAACTTGTTCCCCCGGAAAAAATGGACTCCCAGTAGATTGCATTTTTGTTGATCATGATATTCCTAATATCATGCATGCAATGATACAATAAATTACCCAAAATGGCCAGAGTGATATCTCACAAATTGATTGCATCAACAGCAGGACCTAATTCAATATGTAAATGAGAAGCACAACTAACTCCACATATTTCACAAATGACGGCAACTTCTTTATCTGTGTTGGTAGAGATCAGCTAGGATGTGGCTTCAAATCAACATCCCAATCAAGTGATTTATGGCAAATTTCACAACAATCTTTATAATCATCAACTTGCCAATATAAGATGTTAATGACCTGCATCCTTTGAGCTTATGGCTCTTTCTGACTGCTATCTCCTGCAACACGTGTAGCCTGAAATTGAATGGCATACTGTTGTTGTATCTTTAATTACTTTTCTCCTTTATCCTCATTTCTTTTTACCAACTCGTCGAATGCACTGCAGATATGTTGGATTATAAGAAATGAAGATGTTCAGATCAACTGAGTAAGCAATATGCATATTTTTTAGGGTGAATAAAAACAACAAACAAAAAGGCAAACTTTCAAAGCAGATGCAAAAATTTCTACAAAATTTAGTAAACCTACTCTGGATTCATTTAAACCATATTGTTCAGTTTGATTTTATCAAAACTGATCTTAGATAATGAAATCAAAATCACATGGAAATGCTGGTGGGTTTACCATCACAGAATAAAACACCAAAGAATTAGCCTAATCAATTATTGAAGCAAATTAACAAACAATTATGCCATAAAACATCCATGAATGGTCATCTGAACCAACAAAAACCAAGAACACTCAACAAATAAGTCACCTACAAACCAATAAAATTTTCCAATCAATTCAACTTCCAATCCAAATCTATAGGCCCAGATCATCAAATTCTAAAACACATGCATGCTGAAAAACATAACTTTAGAGGAATATTAAACATAGCAGAGCAACAAACACCATACTTTTCACCTAACAGTGGTTGGTATTCAGAACCATAAATTTATCCTAAAATATTCTTCATTTGTTTAATCATATCAAACTTCACAGAATATGGCACCATAGAAAATAATGACCAGCCTCAAGTTGCTGGGAGATGCCCACTTGAGCAATGGGAACGTCAGGCTCACTAAAGACCTTCCTCTATTGAATATCATTTATAACTATTAACCTCTTTTAATCTACATGTAAAATCAATAAAATGTCAAGAAACAATGGGCTGATTTCCTACCATTCCAAACAAAAAGATCACGGAGAAGACTGCGAAAATTGACAGCCCAGCACCCGACAGTGATGTTTCAGTTAAATCTCTGGGAATTTTTTTTGTAAGCAATACAAATATTCAATAACTGAGTTCTCAATTTGATAAGATACTAATACAGACAACATTGAGCAGGCATAGAAATGAAATAACTAAGTTCTCCCGCTCTTGTTTCTCCCCATCCAAATCATCATTTCTCCTTGCTTGTTTTTGAACATGTTCCTTCTTCAACTAATTCCCTAACCTATCTCAGTCCCATAAACTGCTTCAATGCCAATTTGGGAAGTAGTACCGGCAAATTGCTGAGACATCAGACAGTTTACATTCTGAACTCGATGCAATAAACTCGTCCATATAACTAAATTGAACACCAGAAATTTATGTATGATCTATATCTATTCACAAAGCCACTGCCAAAAACCCCTCAATAAAGCAGAGGAATGCTAACAAAATTCCAAAAATAAAAAAATCTTGTTGGATTTAAAATGTCTTGTAACTGTTTCTTTCCATTTACAGAAATTCCAGCGTTCATAATCAGATTCAATGGTGAACAACTAAAATACACAAAAATAACAAAGAATAATGAATTGAATTAAAGACAACAGAAGCTTCGAACAGCAAAATTCTTCAAATAGAAGAGAACTAACCTGTAGAAGTCCACGAATTTGATTTTGCTAGTGGAAACCATGATTCCGGCAATGAAATTAACGAATGATTAGTAGATCTGGCGATAGAAAATGGAAATTCCAAGTCGGAGGCCTAAAAACCACAAAAATAACAAAGAAGATGTCAGGCAGATTGAAAGGGCATAACCGATGGTGGGTGGTTGCCCAGCATCGGTTATGCCCATAAAACCTCAGAAGAACGGCCGAAAAACCTCACGCTCCTAAACCCTCTGGGTTCGGTGTCATGAGCGGCGACGGTCTTCAGCAGGACGGTGCCAATTTTTAGGGCAGTTGCGAGGAGTGGTTGGAGAAAGAAGACTCTGTTGTTTACTCTAGGGATTTTGAGAAAGAGCCCATCTTTGTAACTGGTGGTGAATAGGTTCGCTCTCATTATTCGTGCCTCCACCTAAAGCTCCTCCTAAAAGACCCTTTAACTTTGCCTTCAATAGAGTGGACTTTATAGCTAGCTACCCTCTTCTTCCTCTGAAACTCAGAATCATTGAAACTCCAAGATTTTGAAGTCAACGTACTCGTGCTCTTCCTTTCTTCAGCTTCCAGTCCTTGAGTTGACCGGGAGGTGGTGGCAATGGCGGTGGTTGTGCTGGTGGTGGACCATATGAAGAAGTATATGAAGCACTGTAAGACCTGAAGTCATTGGGGTATGCAGAGATGGACCTAGGTCCATATCCATGGTAGATGTCCATCTGCATCCTATCATCAGAATAGGAATAGGATCTTGATCTGTTGTAATCCGCCATGGATGATTTCCTCGTTGCAGAGGAAAGAGAGATTACCGAGTCTGGCTTATTGACTTCTGGCTGGAGTTAGAAGAAAGATGTGGAGATATTCCTGAAGAGTACAAAATCGAGGAGTTGCGGCGTCTTCATCGAGAAGACGAAGCAGAAAACTAAGAATGAAGTGGGTTATTTTCGAAGCATCTATTATAAATATAGTATTAACTCTGAAGAAATAAAATCGAGGAACTAAGATCCTATAAATAACTCATTTCATTCTTATAAAAAATCTACTCTAAAGACAATAAGAATCAAACAAAACCTATGAACTAAACCTAAAATTCTAAAATCAAGATCCATACCTAATTAATAAACCTAAAGAAATACTACAAAAATACTTCACAAATACTTCTCTGGCAAAGCAACTAAGAAGTCAACAAAAAATTTAACCATTCACCTAATTATGCTGAGTTGTCAAACCCACAGCAGTTTACCCCCAGCTTTACATATTATAAATTTTCCGAATTGGGTCGTGATTTCTTGGAAAAATGCTTGAGAATAAAGCCTAACTAATGGTGGAGCAGTTACAATATCCATTTATTTCAATGTCTTCGTCTGCCAGCAGTCATTCATTGCAGTGTTGCATTCTTGACTGGTTCAATTTAGACTCTAACGAAGAAGAAGACGAATTTCCTCCCCTCCATGAAAAAAAAAAAATAGAGATGACAAAATTCATATTTCCAAAGTAAAGCATAGAATTAGGGTGCAATATCTTGATGTGGCCATTATTATGGTTCAAATTTTAGCTGCTTGGCCTTTAATTGCTAAAGATCTAGGAAGAGGAAAACTCCATGATTTGGAGGAAGAAAAGGAGAGAGGAAGAAGAGAAAAAAAAAGCATTATTCTTAAAAAATAATTATGGCTAAAATACGATTAAACTATCATATGCATATCATCTGTTAAGTGACTGAAGGGTAAATTTTAATCATTTTATTAGTTTGAGAGCAATTAGAGCTCATATTTAGTTAGAGTGTAAAAGTAAAATTGTATAACAGTTTGAAAGTTAGTAAAATTTTTTACCTTTTTCTCTTATTATTATTTCAGTAGAGGAAAAAATGAAAGTTGATGCTTTTATTTCATTATTTAAACTTCATTTATGTAAATTAGTTCAGATTAATGTGTTTCAGAACTTGGTGCTTTTATTTCACGATTAAAGTTTCATTTGTATATAAATTTGACTTTTTTCTCCCTCCTCCCTTTCCTATTCTCTTGGTATGCTGGGACAGAATTAGAAATTTTACTCTAGGGGGCAAAAATTTATAATTTTAATATTAACTTAATAAATACGTAAATAAACATATTCTTTATATATAAGTAATATTCGATTTATAATTTCATATTTTAAAATGATATCTCTAAAAATAAAATAAAACAAATATAAAAAAAATTACACGATTAGGCTTACTACTTGTAACATATCATTCAATTATCTTAAAATGTTGGCTCCTTTTGTTTTGGAATAAGAGCTTCAATACTTTCATGCTGCCTTAGGGGATGTTAGCATCACAATTGAATTTTAAACTGTACTTTTTCACTTTTTTTTACAACTAAAATTATCTATAATTGAATTAATATCAAAACTTCTAGTAATTGCTTTCTCAATATACATAACTAAGGAACTTACAAGAAAATCATCTTCCATTTTATTTCTCAATCTACTCTTGATAATTTGTTAAGATAAAAATGAGTACAATTTCTAAAATTATAAGAAAGATAACAAATTATTATTTTATAAATAAAAGATTCATAATATATTTACATTACCCAATTTATGACTCCAAAAAAAAAAAAAAGAAGAAATTCTTAGACTTTAGATTAGGAATGGATCACTAAATAAAAGGATCTTCATTAAAAAAGCATCTGTACTCATACAAATATTGAAAAATAAAGAATACAAAAAAGTTAAATACAATTATAATGTTATTTTTTATATCTTTAATTCGAAATTGACTCAAAATTCAATACGAAGCTTAAAAAATATAGAATATAATATAATTACTTTTTAAATTTAAGACATTTTTCATTCTCAACTTTAAATAAGAATCAATTGTTAATGTAAATAAAAAATATAAACTTGCTATATTACAAAATCATTCACGTAAATAAGAAAAAAATAAAACGAAAAAGATTAATACTAAGAAAGAGAAAAAAAATAATATATAAAATAAACTAAAGAAGGGGAAAAAATTATTAACATAACTATGAGTGTTTAATGGAAATTGTTGTTCTTTTCAATAAAGAATCGAGGAAAATAAATTTTAAATTGAGAGAAGTAACTAATAAAGAAAAAAAAATAGAAAATGTAATTGTTAAAGTGTATATAAAAGAAAGTTCTTTTTAAAAAATGGTAATTGCCAAAAGTACAAATAATGTATAATAATGAAATATTGAATTTGAATTTTTTCTTATAAAGATTTTTTTTTTTTGAAAATCTTTATTGTTAGATTTTTTTTTTTAATTGGTGTTGGGGTTGGGGGGGCGGGGGGCTGGGGTGAAGATAGACTGGGTTATTAGATCGCAACGTGTTTTGCTTTATTTGTGTTTTCTATAACCAAGGTTTTATCGCATTGATTTTTTGTGGTAAAGCTTTCTGCTGAGGTATTATTTTCATCATTAAAAGTAAAATATGTTCTTGTTCCTTCACTACGTTCTTTCTTCCACTGGGTTCCTAATCAAGTCTGGAGACATTTACTTCATAGATGGACATCCAAAGAGGAATACTATGAAAATAGTATTTAGCTTACACATTCTCCTGTATCTAACAGATTATCTAAATTCATTTTCACAGCCTCTTATTTATTGAGTCATAAACCTTTGTGATGTGAATGTCTTACAACCAACCCCGATAACACAGGAGTTATAGTTAATGTACAAATTACAATACGAAGAGAAAAGTACAAATGAAATGACTTTTTCTCTACTTCAGTTGTCTCTGTTTTTAAGTTTTGATATTATTTTCTTTCGAGTAGGAGCTGCAAAAGGCTTATGTTGTGACACCTAATAGCTTCCTGTGTTGACATGTGTTGTTCTGAACTCAGATGGATTTTTTCTTTCTTTTTTGGGAAAAATGGCAATGCTTTACGTCTTCCAGTAGAGGCTTGACGTTCAAGCTCCACCCCTTGGTCATATAACCACCCTTTTATTCTTAACTTACGCCTCCAATGTTCGCAGTGATTCTTTATCTGCTTCTTCACAACCTTCTGCTCCTAGGGTCTTTGGGGGGGGGTAATCGAGGTCCGAAAAGGCCGCATGGTTGAGATTTGCAACGCCGGGGAAGAACAACCCTAAAATTCTTCTGCTCAGGTGGTGGAGTGAAGAAATGTTGAGGTGAGTGGACAAAAATGGCTGGGGAGTCATTAATCGATGTTTTAGCGAAGACAATCCGGGCATTAGTAGAAAGTGTGGAGAAAAAATTTGCACGCGTACGGGACGCACCGACGTACGGCCGGGGACCCTACGCACACTACTTCCATAGTGTATTCAAAGCTTACATGCGATTATGGAAGTATCAACAAGAGAACCAAGTGAAGCTAATTGGGTTGGGTCTACAGAGATGGGAGATCAAAGAGATCGCATCGAGGATCAAAAAATTGTACTTTAGTCAGTACATGAGGACGAGTGAAGCTAGGTATTTGATTGAGGTGTATGTGTTCTATGAGGTGATTTTGAATCAACGGTACTTTGAAGAAGGTTCGAAGAAGGATAAAGGAGTTAGGTTTAAAGAATTGAGATTTTACGCGAGGTTTTTGATGGTTTCGTTGATTCTGAACCAATCAGAGATGGTGAAATTGCTGGTGGATAAGTTTAAAGCTCTGGTTGATGATAGTAAATCCACTTTCCCGACACGATTTACTTTTACCTCTTGATGAGACTTCGCTTCATCATGGAGGTCAAGATCAAGGAGGGGGAGGCGTGACCATACAAGAACTCAAGTCGACAATAAAGACGGATGAAATTCGACCAAAAATGAGGCCTCCAGAGGATGACCGGCGCTGCCCCAAGCAGCAGAACCGGCTCCGGCTCCATTTTTCCCAACAACGGCTTATTTTGCCATGCGACCATCCGAAGACAGATCACAACCAGCAACAGCTGTGGTGTCCAAACCGGCGCCGGCTTCATCCTGGTTGGTTGCCCCGCGTTTTTGATGTTTTCTCCGATTTTTTCCAATTTTAATTGTTTGTAAAGACTTATTAAGACCTTAAACTGTAATAGAATCTCAGGGATTACTTAGCTAGGGTTATGGTAGTATAAATAGTAACTTTAGTGATTTGACAATACAATTCACACACTTTAATTCAAATTTGAGAGAGAATCTTGAGAGGCCTTAGCCTCCTTATTCATCTTGTTCAAGATCATGCTTAAGGGTTAGTCCTTCTTATGAATGAGTCTATAAATCTTTTAGATAATCCAATGTGGTTTTTTCGAATGGGTCTTAGTTGCTTTGTTCTTCTAAGGTTTGTTTGAATTCCATTACTTGGGTGCCTATTTTCTTTATTCTATTTGTTCTTGTTTGCCTTTGTTGCTTCAAGGATAGTGGGGTGAGATTATAGTAGAACTTTCTACTTTTCTTGAGGGTCTTTGAAGCTTAGTTCTTCAAGGGTTTGATAGAGGGTAGGTGGTTATTTCATTTTCTCCTTTTGTTTCTAGAAGAATCACTGTTTTGGTCCCATTGTTTAAACTAAACACTTAACTAACTATTCCACTCACAACACCAAGAAAAAGCCACACAAAAAGGTCATGAAATTTTTGCTATATTTTGAATTTTCTTTGGGAAAATTGCTCCTTGATGTTATTATAATTCCTTGGAACAAATTTATCTTGTGACTGTGCTGAAAATTGGATTGAATATGGGTGAAAATGCTGGTTGTTCTTAAGTGACGAGATTGCATCCAAGGTGTTTGATAAATGTTCCATAAGAATATTTTTTGTTATAGTTGGGATCTTTGATTCTTAATTTTCATTCCTTGGGATATGGGGATTTAGTATATCATTCTATTGTTGAATTCCATGTTCATTGAATTCAATTTTTCTAGTGCACACTTGTGATCGTCTTGTTCTTTATAATCCTAGTTCTAGTTGATTTTGTTTCTTTGTTCTTGATAATTCTTGTTTGTTTCTTGCTTAGAAGTGTTTATTTTGCTTCTAGTGCTTGCTCTTATGTTAATCGAGTCCATTTTTCTTGAAATTCTTGACTTAAAACTTGTTTGCTTGAGGCACCCAACAAGTGTTTGTTGAAATTCCCCTAAGACCCTGTAATTGGAAAATTCTTTTGATTTGTGTGATTCACTAAGTTGGACTAAAACTTTAGCTATTGGGGAGAATTATGATTGAACAAGAAGGCTTGAGTGTTGAGAAAAAGGCAAGAGGGTGAGCCTATTATTAAAAGAGCCTAAGAGAGCAAAATACGAGCAAGGAGTGAACAACCTTGAGAGCCAACACGCAAAGTAGTGAAGTGAGGATCAATTTTTCATTCTAATCTCTTTGTTTTGCATGTATAGACAAGTAAATACTCTACCACCACGGCCTATGAACAAGAGATCTCTAGGCCTAACCCAAGTGGACCTAGTAGACTTCAAGAAGAACAAATTGATGCTAGGGGTTTGCGTGAAGACTTGCAAACTATGATGATGACTATGCAAAGTGAGTTCCAAAACATGACAAGAGAGTTGATAAATCATCTTGGATAGTCTTCTACTGTTGCACAAAGGAGAGGCTAAGAGTGATTTGAAGTACCTAGCCCTAAGATGAGGGATGGTGATGCCCATACTCCTCCATTAAATGCCCAACAAGGGAAAAAGTGGAATGAGCACTCAATTGGGGGATTCCAACAAGCATTCCATGTAGATGATGGCAATGATTTGGAGACGAATCCTTTCCAAGGAGGGGGAGATGATGAGACTTCGCTTCATCATGGAGGTCAAGATCAAGGAGGGAGAGGCATGACTATGTAAGAACTCAAGCTGGCAACAAAGACGGACAAAACTCGACCAAAAAGGAGGCCTCCAGAGGACGACTGGCACTGCCCCAAGCAGCAGAACCGGCGCTGGCTCCATTTTGCCCAACAACGGCTTATTCTACCATTCGACCGTCCGAAGACAAATCACAACCGGCGCCGGCTCCATCGGCTGCCCCACATTTTTTATGTTTTCTCCGATTTTCTCCAATTTTAATTATTTGTAAAGACTTATTAAGACCCTAAACTGTAATAGAACCTCAGGGATTACTTAGCTAGGGTTAGTGTAGTATAAATAGCACATTCAGTGATTTGACAACACAATTCACACACTTTAATTCAAATTTGAGAGAGAATCTTGAGAGGCCCTAGGCTCCTTGTTCATTTTGTTCAAGACCATGCTTAAGGGTTAGTCCTCCTTATGAATGAGTCTATAAATCTTTTGGATAATCCAATATGGTTTCTTCAAATGGGTCTTAGTTGCTTTGTTCTTCTAAGATTTGTTTGAATTCCATTACTTGGGTGCCTATTTTCTCTATTCTATTTATTCTTGTTTACTTTTGTTGCTTCAAGGATAGTGGGGTGAGATTATAGTAGAACTTTCTACTTTTCTTGAGGGTCTTTGAAGCTTAGTTCTTCAAGGGTTTGATAGAGGGTAGGTGGTTATTTCATTTTCTCCTTTTGTTTTTAGAAGAATCACTGTTTTGGTCCCATTGTTTGAACTGAACACTTAACTAACTATTCCACTCACAACACCAAGAAAAAGCCACACAAGATTCGTATCACCTCTATTGCTGCCTGGGAATTTCGTGTGCATTTGAGTGAGAATTTTTTACTTTGCTTTGGAATTTAATCATCAAAATTTCTCCTGGGGAAGGAAATTTGATTTTCACAATTTTTAGTTACCAAATTTTGGGTTTTTTTTTATTTTTTGTTTTCATTTTCCCCCTTTCTATTGGTTTCTTTCAAATTCAAGGTTTTGGGCATGGGAAATGATCATATGCAATTCAGTTCGTAGAAATCTTCGCTGCTGAATTTCAAAATTTGGTGAGTTTCTTAGCTTCTTCTCACAGCTATTTAAGTTGTGCGTGCTATGTAATTTTTGTTCATATTGGATTTATGCTCTCATTTTCAGTCTCATTTTCAGCTTCCTAATAATACAAAGGATTATTCAGCTGCTAGACTGAAAGTTCTTAATGAGAATCGTCTCATTCATAGAGACTTGAAACCACAGGTATACCTTATATTTATCCTTTTCCTTTTTTTTGCAAAATTTGAGTTACTATTATGATTTTCAGCTTGGTTTAGAGTTCAGAGACATTTCCCCTTATTGTTTGCTTGCCTTTTTGCAATTTGTCTGGTCATGCTTATTTTGCTTAAATTGTTCCATTTTGCCCATTTGAATCCATCTTCTACCCTTGCAGAATCTCCTTCTATCAATTACTGAGGCAACTCCATTGTTAAAGATAGGGGATTTTGGGCTTGCAAAGTAAAGTGTTGGATTAGCTGCCATATGCTTATATTATATGGCAAAAGAAAAGTTCTCATCGTGGCACTTATTTCCATTGTCTTGGAATATTTTTCCTTCAGTTTGATCCTATTCCTTACACACAAATAATTTTCCATTTGGAGAATTGCCCTTCAAACTGGATGCTCCATGAGGGTCAGAAACAAAATATCTGGTCTTTTATGAGGAGAGTAATGGAAGACATATGCCTCATGGTAAAATGCCAAAAGTGCAGATTGCTTGATCTGACAACTCTTAAGATCTAAGTGTAGATAAGGACAAAATTGCAAATAGTTCTCCAATAAAGCCAGCAATAATATCATCTATCAGTGAGCCTCTTTTTCTCTCTCAATAGAATTACTTCACAACCAAATTGGCAATGGCCATTAGATCTCACTCAAAAGTTGAAGTGTTTATAGATTCTTCTATGGCCCCTAAATATTACAAGTCCAATTATCGAACTCTTAACAAAATATGAAGTTAAGAAAATGTATTCATTATTTTAACATGAGTTAAAGGTTACAACCCAGCTCCACCAAGACTAACAGGTTTGTGCTATTACTCTCTTAATTACTTTTATTCAGCCTATAATGATGTTTAACTGCTTACGTTTTGGCTGTAACCTTTGCATGCGTCATCTACCTTTTTTTAAGTTGCATTCCAGCAACTCTTAAGAGTTATGACACAATATTTCTTCTCTCTGCATTTGAGTCTCAATGACATTCTCATCGGGCCCTGTGATTTTAGAATTAGTTCAAATCAATATTAGTTGTTGATGCAGCCAACAGGAATATCAATGCTTTGGTCCTTTGATGATAATACTTTGAGGATGAGGGCTGAATTTTTGTTGTGTGCTTAGTTTGTGAGTATTAAGAGGAGTTTGGAGTCAAAAGGCATTGAGGAAAATGAAAAGGGTTTGAAGAATTTTAATTTACAAGTTGAGTTTTTGGCGAATGATTAGAATTTTAGAGGTTTACATGAGGAATTGGTGAGTGTTTTGAGGGTTGTGGATAAATTTTTTGATATGGATTTGAGCAATTAAGGTTTGATTTGATTGTGGCAAAAGGAGATGGGGAGCAAATATTAGAGGTTGATGGGAAGATTAGGGAAGAGGATGTTATGGGTTTAAGGAGAATAATTGTGGAAAACGCCGAATTTTTTGATGTATTGTGTTGGAACATAGAGAAGGAAATTGACTGGGTTGAGAAAGAAGATTCATCAGGAATGGCCATTACATTGGTAATAGAAGGAAAGAGTAGGGAGGCAGAGGACAAGGTGCGTAGGCTGGTGCAAAGATGTATTCAGACTGCGCACCTAGATACTATGAGGGAATGTGTGCATAATGGTGCAGAGGATGCCTTGGTTTCTCCATTAATCTCTTTATCATTCATGCCTTGACTAACAATGTTTATGCTATAGGATACAAACATGGATACAAATAAGGGAAACAATATATCAGTTCTCATGAAGACAAGAGAAAAAAGAAAACTAAGTCAAGTATTATTCCTCAGATAAAATATCTACATAATTTCAATATTTACATGATCAATGCATTAACTTTAAATAAACTCATGGCACCTAAAACTTCAGAGGTGTAGGAACTGCATCATCTATACCCTCCTATTTGTTGCACAATACAAATGAATTTCAACATTTGGTAAATCATCTTTCATCAGAGAAATTGATATATTTTGTAGATCATGTTGGCAACATATGTTTGCTTAACAAAAATGATTAAGTGATTCTTGAAATGTTGAATTATAGAAGATGTTCTATAGTTGAGCTACTTTGAGGATTGTAATAATATAAGTTATAGCTAATGACATGTGCTCATAAACAGAAAATAGGATTTTAATATGTAAAATAACTAATATGGATGAATGTCTAATATGTATGCAATATTCTTTTACAACACAGATATGTATATAGCTTTTTGATTCTGCCCTTCCTGATGTAAAACTCCATACTTTTGGATTCAGTCAAGTGAGTCTATTGAAGTAGAGACAGAAGATTTGATTGAAGATGTCCCACTGTCCAGTGAAGCAACAGAAGGTGAAAAGAGTAAGAATAACTTCTTTGATGATATTTTTTTTGTAAGTGAAGCGTCTAAGGTAGAGAGGCAATCAGAAGATTTGGCTGGAGATGTGTCTCTATCCAGTGAAGTTACGATAGGTAAATGTTGCATCCCTAGTCCCATGTTGCCAAGAAGGAGAAATATTGTCTCAGCTCTGCAGAGAACACTATTCATTTCATACTTGTTTTGTTGTTGTTCTGTGCCATTGTCTTATGCTTTTTCTCTAGACCAGGTAATTTAAAGGGTTGTACTTTCTTGGACCCTTTGACATCCTGTTTGACTTGGACATCATTGATGCTTTGCTTAGTGATGAATGAACTTTTGTGTAAAGTTTTTTTTGTAAAAAAAATTTCCCCTCTATTGTTGCTATTGGGTTGTGAGATGGGTTATAGCATATGATGATGATGCAATTTACAATCATCAAAATTTGAATTTTTATAGAATCTAGATTTGTTTTTAGTTCCTAAATCGGATGCCGGGTGCAAATCATTGATGCTTTGCTTAATGACGAATGAACTTTTGTGTAAATTTTTTTTTAATTTCCCCTCTGTTTCTACTATTGGATTGTGAGATGAGTCATGGCATATGATGATGATGCAATTTTCAATCATCAAAGTTTGAATTTTTATAGAATCTAGATTTGTTTTTGGTTCCTGAATCGGATGTCGGGTACAAATCATTGATGCTTTGCTTAGTGATGAATGAACCTTTGTGTATTTTTTTTTTTTTAATTTCCCCTCTGTTTCTGCTATTGGATTGTGAGATGAATCATGGCATATGATGATGATGATGCAATTTTCAATCATCAAAGTTTGAATTTTTATAGAATCTAGATTTGTTTTTGGTTCCTAAATCGGACATCAAGTGCAAAGATTTAGAACAAAGATGATTGAAGTCATGTATACAGAAATACGAGATCCAACTAAAGATCTAATTAGATATGAAGTTCTAACTCAATTTATGTTGTATGGATCATGTGAAGTTCACACAAGTTATATTCCAGTGCATTCTAATCCAAAATAACAAATTATATTCCCGTGCAATGCACGGGCATCAACCTAGTGTGTGTGTGTGTGTGTGTGTGTGCACTCGAAAGAAAATAGTATCAAAACTTGAAAATACATACATACATATATATGTACATACATACATATTATGCACTCGAAAGAAAATAGTATCAAAACTTAAAAATACATACATATATATATATATATACATATATACGTACATACATATATATATATATATAAATATATATATATATATATATACATATATATAAGTAAAATTTACTCTTATTGACAAAATTAATCTATTGAGCGGAAAAACTATGTTGTCACGCAATAATGATTAAAAAAAATTCTTGTCATTTGCCATTAGCTAAAAGCTGAATTTGGAGTGCACAATTTATTTATCCAAAAAATGCAAAAGTTGGAACATGTCTAAAATTTATGAAAAACTTTCTTTCTTCGTCCATATTTATCTATCACAATTAACTACTTCACACAATTTAAGAAAAATTCATTAGTCTTTTAAATTCATACAATTTTGTTTACATTTTCTAAAAGTACCGTTGAATTTAATATTCTTCACAACTGTTTTCTTACTTTGTTTGCTCAACTCTCTTTATAAAGTTATTACACTTTCATTTTTCAAAGTTATTTAATATAAGGGTATAACAACAAAATTAACATTAATGACACTTAAATTTTTTCAATATGACAGATTAAAAGGGATATCAAAATTTTTTAATTGTGACAAATAAATATGGATGGAGAGAATATATAAGAAAAAAAAATAAAATTTGCACGAAACTCAAAAAGGCAAAGTGGTCCACCAAATTAGGCCAAGATTTCATCGTAGCCATTAAGTGCAAATTGTGTGACTCCATCTTTCTAACTGATATAATGTGACAATATTTTATGTGAAGTATTTGGTGACGACATATTCATTCCTGTAGTAATTGTTGTTGGGCCTAATAATCCAGCCTATTTGGTTGGAACAAAAGGAAGCCCACAAACATGACAAAATAAAAGGAAACCATGCATAAGTCAATTTGCGTGTGTTTTTTTGGCAACTTTGAGAGACGACAAAAATCAATAGAACAGTGGCCGCAAGAAGGAAGATATTATTGTCTTCTTTAAGCCTTCTGATTGAGACGAAATTTAGTACAATGAGATCCGCTCAATGAGACCTACTTATCTATTGGTTTAGATTTTAATTTTACTAACATTCTTCTAAACTTAGTTCTTATTTAGTTACAATCTTGGAAGAAGATATTGATTTATTATCAGTGTGTCTCTAATTTTTATCTAGAGAAGACTTTTATATTACTTATTATTATTAGTAGTGAAAGTTTTTACTGAATTAAATCCCGTGATTTTGATCATCTCGGATTTCTCATGTTAAAAATCTTGGTGTCTTGTATTATTTATTTTGATGCTTTCATTTACTCATTGCTGTAATTTTATTTGGTGTCTTTAGTTTATTCCTATTTTTTTCTAGCACTTGAAAAATACTTTTGATCTTGAGATAATATGTGATTTGTGAGGAGCTTGGTTTTTTGTCACTTTTGGTATATTTCCTAACAAAGTGGTATAAGAGTGTTGGTTGATCAATTGGTTAGTTTGTGCTAATTAAAAATAGATGATTGAGATAGTGGATGTATAATAAAATTGAATATATCAAACTATTCAGATTAGAAGCCTAGAATGGAAGACTATTTGTATTGTAGAGATTTGTTTGAGTTTGTTCTAGGGGATAAAACTAAACCATCTGAAATGAGTAATAAAAAATGGGATAGTAAGCACAGAAAAATAGTAGGTATTATTAGAAAGTAGATTGGTCAAAGTGTATTTTAACATTTTGCTCAGGAGACTAAAATTGATGTGTTATGGGAAAAACTTGAACATATGTTTTAAAGAAAAACTAGAATGAACAAATCTTCTTATTTAAGAAATATTACTCAGTTAAGATACAAAGATGGTGCTAATATGAGTAAGCATTTGAGTACCTTTTAGAGATTGATAAACCAGGTAATTTCATTGAAACTGAAATTAGATAATGAGGTACATGCTTTACTATCTTTTAGTTCACTACTAGATAGCTAGAAAACAATGGCGGTATCCGTTAGCAATTTAGCTCCAAATGGTATCTTAACCATGGCTATGACAAAAGAGAGTGTTGGACGAGGAGATTAGGAGAAAGGAATAAGGCACTTTTAATGAGTCTCATGTATTGATTATGCAAAAGAAAAAAGAAAGGAGGAGAAGTAAGGTTAGAGGTCTTCAAAACAGGAATGACATATCTAAGAGCAGATATAAGTCATTGAAAAATATTGAGTGCTATTATTGAAAAACGAAAGGACACTACAAGAAGCATTACAGAGTCTTGAAATGGGAACTTATTGAGAAAAATGGTAATGGTAATGTGAGAGACAAATAAGAGGCTACAACAATTGTGGCAACTGATGATAATATGTTAGTGTTCTGTAATGATTGTTATATCAATATTATCAGTTAAGACAGTGATTGGATTATTGATTCAGGTACATCATACCAGGTTACTCCACACAGACATTTTTTTTCAACCTACATCGAAGGAGACTTTGGCTATGTTAAGTAGGAAATGAGGTTTCTTGCAAAGTTGTAGGCAAAGGTGATATATGTTTGGACATAGATACCGGATACTAGTTAGTCTTAAGGAATATCAAACATGTCCCTGATATTCGTTTAGTCTTATTTTCACTGGAAAGCTTGGTGATGAAGGTTATTGCAGTTCTTAAAGTAGAGGCAAATGAAAACTCAGCAAAAGGAATTTGATTGTTGCCAGAGGAAAGAAACAAAACAATCTCTACTTGATGCAAGCCAAGTTGGGGAAATTAGAGATAAATCTAATTCAAAACTCCTCTATTGATTTTTGGCACAGGCAACTTGGGCATATAAGTTAGAAGGGAATTCAGACATTTGTTTGCATGAAACTTCTCTCTAATGTAACAGGTACTTCTCTTAAATCATGTGTTGATTGCATTTATGGAGAATAATATAGATTTACTTTTCAAAGATTTCCTTCATCTAGAAAGCTGAATCCGCTAAATTTGGTGTATACTGATGTTTACTACGTGAAAGATAGGTCTCTTGATGGTGCAATTTACTTTATCACTTTTATTAATGACTTCTTTAGAAAAGTCTAGTGTACTACTTTGAAATCTAAAGACGAAGTCTTGGATGTGTTTAAAGAATTTCATAGTAAAGTCGAACGAGAGATTAGTAAATAGTTAAAATGTATTCGGGATGACAATGGTGGTGAGTATAGACGACCATTTGAAAGTTACTGTTAGTCTTATGGGATTAGACTAGAGAATACTATAGCAAAAACACCACAGGAGAATGGGATAGCAGAAAGGATTAACAGAAACATCACTGAGTGGATCAGATACATGCTTTCCAATGCCAAGCTGCCAAAATCCTTTTTAGGGTGAACTAATAAGAACTGTAGTTAACCTAATTAATCTTTCTCTTTCAGTTCCTTTGAATGGTGATATTCCAAAGAGAGTATGGATAGGGAAAGAAGTATCCTTCAACTACTTGAGAGTTTTTGGTTCTCGTGTATTTATTCACATTCCCAAAGATAAGAGATCAAAGCTTGATGTAAAATTTAAACAGTGTATTTTCTTGAGATATGTATATGCAGAATTTAGCTACAGACTATATGATCTAATGGAAAAGAAATTGACCAGAAGTAAATATGTTATCTTTTTTAAAGATCAAACCATTGAAGATATTGAGAAATATGATAAGCCACAGTTAAAACTAAGATTCTCTGATGATATTCTTTCTAATTTAGATCTAGCTCCTACACCAGCTAGTTCTGATAAGCCAGTTCTAGAAATAGATTATTTAAATCAAGAGGGAGTTGAGGTAGACTAAGGAGAAACTATAGATGATAATAACGATGCTAGTGAGAGTGAACAAGAACCACCAACACCAATGCCACGAGATGAACCTAAGAGATTCAGCAGAGAGAGAAAACCTTCCATCAAGTATAATTCCAACGAATATGTGTTGTTGACTATGGAGGAGAGCCAGAAACCTATAGTGAAGCTTTGGAGCATGAGAAGAAATAAGAATGGTTGCAGGCTATGCAAGAGGAGATGGTACCCTTGCAAGAGAATTACACCTATAACTTAGTGAAATTGCTTAAAGGTAAGAGAACACTAAAGAACAAGTAGGTCTACAAGTTTAAGACTCAAAAAAATAGCTCACAACCAAAATATAAGGTAGGATTGTATGTGAAGGGATTCAGTTAAAAGAAAGGTCTAGATTTTAAAGAAATCTTTTCTCCAGTGGTAAAGATGACATCTATTCGGGTAGTTCTTGGTATTCCTACTAGTTTAAATCTTAAGATTGAGCAATTTGATGTGAAGACAACCTTCTTACGTGGTGATTTGGAAGAAGAAATTTATATGGAGCAGCCATAAGGGTTCAAGAAAAATGGCAAAGAAAATCTAGTATGCCGTCTCAGAAAAAGTTTATATGGACTGAAATAGGCACTGAGATAGTGGTATAAGAAGTTTGACTTATTCATGACAAATTAGAAATACCACAAGACCACATAAGATCATTGTGTCTATATGAAGAATTTTTCAAATGGAAATTTTATTATTCTCTTGTTGTATATGGATGATATGTTAATTGTTGGCCATGATGCTGTGAAGATTGGCAGGTTGAAAAAGGAACTAAGCAAATCTTTTGCAATGAAAGATTTGGATCCATTTAAACAAATTATGGGGATGAAAATTACTCGAGATAGACAAAATAAAAAGCTTTGGTTATCTAAAAAAAAGTATATTGAGAAAGTACTTAACAGATTTAATAGGAGCAATGCTAAGGAAGTTTCTACTCCACTGTAGGGTCACTTCAAGCTAAACATTGAGCAGTGTCTAAAAAGTGAGAAAGATAAAGAAGACATGAAGAAGATTCCTTATACTTCAGCAGTTGGTAGTCTGATGTATGCTATAGTTTGCACCAAGCTAGATATAGCTCATGTAGTTAGAGTGGTTAGTCAATATCTATCCAATCCTGGTAGAAAACATTAGAATGATGTTAAGTGGATTTTCAGGTACTTCAGGGAACTTCCAAATTAGCTTCATGTTTTGGGAATGGTAAGGTAATACTTGATGTATACTTTGATTCATATATAGGATGTGATCTTGATAAGAGAAGATCTGCATCTGAGTATTTGATGACTTGTGTAAGGGGAGCAGTGTCATAGTAAAGCAAGTTGCAAAAATGTATTGCTTTTTCTAATACAGAGGCAGAGTATATTGTAGTTACTGAAACTTGAAAAGAGATTCTTTGGTTGTAGAGATGTCTTCAGGAATTGGGCTTGAAATAAGAAAAGTATAATCTTTATTATGATAGTTAGAGTGCTATTCACTTATGTAAGAATTTCATGTTTCACTCTCGATCCAAACATCTTGATGTGAGATATCATTAGATTAGAGAATTTTTGGATTCCAAACTGTTAATGCTTGAGAAAGTGCACACAGATGATAATGGATTTGATATGCTGACTAAGGTATTGCGTAGGGAGAAATTCTTGTTTTGCAGACATGAAGTAGGTTTGATTAAACCCCCCAAATGAGCTGGATGGGGAGATTGTTGGGCCTACTAATCTAGCCCATTTGGTTGGAACAACAAAAAGCCCATAAATGTGACAAAATAAAAGAAAACCATGCAGAAGTCAATTCATGTGTGTTTTTGGCAACATTGAGAGATGGAACAAAATCGACATAATAGTGGCAGCAAGAAGGAAGCCATTGTTGTCTTCTTCAAGCATTTGATCCTTGGTTGGACAGTGATTTGGAGTCTGTTTGAGACGAAATTTGGTACTACGTGATCCTCTCAACAAGACCTATTCATCTATTGGTTTAGATTTTGATTTTGGTAACATCTTTCCAAACTTAATTTTTATTTAGTTATAGTTTTGGGAGAAGATATTGGTTTATTATTAGTGTACCTTTAGTTTTATCTAGAGAAAACTTTTGTATAGTGGAAGTTTTTATTAGATTAGGTCCCATGATTTTTATCATGTTAAAAATCTCGATGTCTCGTATTATTTATTTTGGTTCTTTTGCTTACTCACTGTTGTAATTTTATTTGGTGTCTTTGATTTATTCCTCTTTTTTATTAACACTTAAGAAATACTTTTGATCTTGAGATAATTTGTGATTTGTGTGGAGTTTGGTTTTTTTTGTCACTTTTGGTATATTTCCTAACAATTGTAGCTCCTGCCTTTCAAACCAAGTTGGTGGAAAGGTTTTTCTCGTCACCCTTCTCAAATTGATTTCTCCATCTATTTAAAGATTTTGCATTTCTTTCTTTGTTTCAGTGAGTCTTAGAGCTTCATCGGTTGATTTATTTATTTATTTATTTTTGTGATGTCAGTATACAAAACATCTTGTCTTAGAAATTTTGCAGTCGAAGCTTATGATAAATCTTCAATACACGATATTCGTTAAGTTTCATTTCTAACTTGCTATGTTGAGAAATCCTGAAAAAGGATTTAAATTGATTATGCTTTGAGTGGTCTATTAAATTAAAATTCGCTTTTACTTATTTATTGGTTTTTTGTGATTATTAGCATGAAGCAGATATTCAAAATCGTCACCATTTTTTTTTTTTTTCATTTTCTAGTTTTTGGTTCTCAAAAGAAAAGAAAATTTTGCAGGAGAAGGAAAAAGTAAAATTTGCGAATTTATAAACCATAAATAATTTTATTTTCAATTGGTAAATTTTCTTTTATATTCAATTCATGAGTTTATATCTAAGGAAAAATTATGCCAAATATAGGTCCCCAAAAAGTAAATTCTTGAATGCTGATTCTTAGTAATTGATTTACTGTGCTTGCTTCAATCACCAGCTCCAAGAGCTACTCGGAGTGATTTGAAAATTGAAGCACATCTTCTGATGAACTTCACGTTCTTAGATTATTTTAAGAATTACCATTCAGTTTATTAAGCCCTTGTTTGGTTCACGGAGGGGGAGAGAGAGGGAAAAGGGGAAGGGAAGAGGCATATTTTATTTCCACTAAGGGAAGCAATAGTATTTACTTTATTTTGTTTAGTATGAAGGGAATAAGAGGTGGAAGGAGATGGAAGAAAATAGAGAATAATTAATTTAGTTTATTATTTTATTTATCATTATCTATTTTATTAAAATTTTTAATATTAAAAATGTGATTAATATTGTCATTATTACTCTCATTTTATTTTCTCTCTCCCAATCCCTTCAAATTAGGAAGGAAATAAATGTTGATGTGGAGAGAGAGTGGTCTCTCATCCGATTTACTTCTCCTCCACATCTACATCTAACCAAATGACCATTTACCTCCACATTTACTTCATCTTCTTATCTACTTCCACAAAACAGTCCAACCAAATATAGCCTAAATTGGTTTTGTAGGGAAGGTCAAGGCTGGTTTTGATGTACGAAAATGTAAATAGTACTTTTCTTTGTGAAAACATCGATCTCTATGGTTGTGCTAGATTTTTTTTTTTATTTTTAAATGGTGCACTCTTTATATAATATCTTGAAATTATATCTTGAAATTGTTGGGAAAAAAGAGACAGAGAAATAAGAAACAAGATTTGTAAGAATCAGAGGCTCCGGTTTTTTTCAAAATTCAACTAAGTCACAAAATTAATATTCAAGAAAATTGCTCTTCTTTCTTGAAACCTTTGTATTTGCCTTTGGTGTGTTTCAATCCAAGGATAAACTTTCTTGTTAATTAATTTTTTTCAATGTTTTCCAATTTTTCCAATCTTTCTAATAATGTTTTAAAAACAAAAGAATGTCCTCAATTTATAATGTTCATAAAAAATATTATTCTTTGAATATACATGAATATACCAAGTTAAAATATTGAACTATATCATTTTTTAATCTCATGAAATATTAAATCATATCATTCAAGAATCTCGTGAACATTCAATTATATCATTCATGAATCTCATCAATATTTTATCTAAAATATTTTTTGAATAAAACATTAAATTTATTTTGTAAAGTGTACTTTGTCAAAACATTGAATGGTTCGAAGTTTAATGTTTTTTTTCCCTCAAAATCCAATGTTTCTTTATTTTAGAAACATATCTCCAACAATATGTTTATCTGATTATTCTCTAGATCTTGATTTTTTATTTTCCTCTTCGAGGTGGGCAGTTCTCAACATTTTGGACAAACTAATTGCCGTTCTTGAAGGAAAAGGAACTATCTGTGATTAGAAAATGGTAAGTTCATCAGCTTTCGTTGGAAATTCCATGTTTTATTATTATTGTTTCCAGTATTATTTTGGTGCAATTGTAGACTGAGCATAGTTTTGCTTAGAGGACTCCATACAAAAAAGAAAGTCAAAATCGAAACGTCCACTCTCGAAGAAGACTTAAATTTGAGGTTGTCTTGCAACTTAATTGTGATTTTAATGTTTGTATGCAGGTGTATATATTTTGTTACTTTCCTCTGTGACATGCGTACATGTGATCATTTATAACATTCTTGTTTCTAATGCCCTTTTTGACACATTCTTCACGAGGTGGATATGTTTCTTGAAAGTTTAATATTGTCGGGCACAGTAAAAAATTGTTATTTTAACCATAGGTCTTATTTCTGTTTTCCCTATTGCTTGCATTTAAATTATCATACAAATAAAAGTAATAATTTTTTCCTATATATTTATATTATCATACAAATAAAAGTAATAATTTTTACATTATGATAAAAAGAATAATAATTATACCTATTAATAAAATAAAATTATGTGTATAGATATAATATAACTTTTTTATTGTTAAATTTAATACATCTAGTTGATAAATTGTTTAATATCTATTTAGTTATGAATATTTACATAATTAAAAAATTATGAACTGAGTCTTCTAAATTCAAAAGTATTTATTATATTAAAAAAATTTATAACTAAGAAATTTGTTGTATAACTAAAGGTATGAAAAAATTGTTTACTTTTATTATTAATTCAAAAATAAAATTTATATCATTTAGGAATATATGTACAGAATAATTATATATTCTGATAAATAGAAGTAAATTAAAAATGAAAAAATTTTTAAAAAATAAAAGTGATAAAACAATTTTAGTTTATTTATTTATTTAAATCAAAATTTACAAGTTTTAGAAGTGTATTTCATATAATTGTAATATTTTGTAAGAAATAAATAAATATAATATGTACTTTCAATTTGCACAAATAATGATATAGCACAGTGGTTGGAACACTGCGGCTCCAACTGAATATATTACCAACCCCAATTGACTAGGTTTACCAACCGAAACATTTCGGTTCGTAGTCGGTCGGTAAAATTTTAAAATTAAAATATCAACCGATTACCAACTGAATATATTTCCAACCGATATATTTTGATTACTAATCGGATAGTAAAAATTTTAAATTAAAATACCAACCGATTACCAATTTGAGTATATATTACCAACCGATGCATTTCGGTTAGTAATCGGTTGGTAAAATTTTTAAATTAAAATATTAACCGATTACCAATTGAATATAATCAATTGGTAAATATTTTCCCACCAAATTACCAATTGAATATATTACCAACTGATATATTTTGATTGATAACCAATTGGTAAAATTTTTTTCATTAAATTACCAACTGATAATATTACCGCCAAACTATCAACCAACTGATTACCAACCGATTATGTTTGTTGGTAAGTGGTTGGAAAAGTTTTAAATTTTTCCAATTTTCATTTCTGTTGGTAATCGGTTGGTAATTACCAACCGCATGTGATCAATTGGTAGTAATTAGTTGGTATATTGTATTTTTCTAGTAGTGTTTCATGATCAACATGTAGATAAGAAACAGCCGCTGGAAGGTTAAAGTCATAGGGGAAAAAAAGTGTAGAGAAGAATGTTATAAATTAAAAAAAAAAAAATAGAAGTGCAGAGTAGAATTTATATAAAGTTTCTAAACAATCTCAATTGTTTCAAACAGAATAAGTAATTTTTGTCAACCTCTTTCTTCTAATACATTCCAATTTCTTTAAGGATGCTTCAGGAGAAGATAGCAACAGCATTGACTGGAATACGGAAGATGAGCTTGAGATAGAGGGGATATCCTCATTGAGTTCTAGTCAAAGATCAATTGGTGTACCGGTATGACATGCCCCCAATCTATTACCTTATCCCTTGGTTATTGTAGTCAACTCTTCGTGTGTTGTAGGAGTTACCATAGTTCGGTTTGGAACTGGAATCAAAACGTGTTCGAACAATTCTTGAACCATCAAACCCGTTACACCGTGTGGAGTAAGAACTGTCTGGCTTCTGGATCTTGAACTGGAATCGAACTGGTAGTTCTATTGCTGGATTTGGCAGTTGCAACCACCAGTTCAATATTTTTTGGAAAATTAGTCAATTCAATCCCTTAACTTTTATATTTTGAAGGTTTAGATTCATTTTTTTCCCCCCAACTTTTTAAGTACCTTGACTATTATTTTTGTGCTATTTTGATCCTTTTTTTTAGGGTTCCATTAGTCAAATGACATTTGACTAATAAAACCCTAATAAAAGAGGACTAAAACGGTACACAAATAATGGTTATGGGATCTAATAAGTTGAAAAAAAAGAATATGGACCTAAATCTTTAAAATATAAAAGTTAAGGGACTAAATTGACTAATTTTTCTTTAAATAATAAAGCAATTAAAAAAATTTACTTCTAAATTTGGAAAGATTTTGAATAGATTTAAGATGAATTCTTGAAATTTTAATTTTAAAAAAAAAAGTAATAAAAGTATTCGTTTTAAATCAATCACAAATTTAATTAAAATTTGGAACAAATTCGGAATAAATTCTTAAAAATATATCATTTAATAAACAATAAAAATGAATTAATAAAAAAATCCCTTCCAACTCCATCCCAAATTTGGGATGGAACTGGCATGCAAAATTCTTTTACAGAATCCATTCCAAGTTAAAGACGGTTAGTTAATAAAAAAAATTTTAAAAAATTAATTAAAGAATTATTCCCAACTTTGAGTGGAATTGGGAATAGATTCTTTAGAAAATTTTATTATTTAATGAAAAATTAAAAAAATTAATAAAAGAATCCAACACAAATATATCTCAAAGTTAGGAGAAATTTTAGAATAGAATCTTAAGAAAAATTTATTATTTAACGAAAAATAAAAAAAAATTAATAATTTAATCAAGGAATACTTCCAAAATTTAATTAATTTGCATCGTTGATGTTCTAATTTTGCTTTTAATTGATCCAATAGAATGGTTAGTATAATCATGTTATTAACAATCTTCCTTTTTTTTAAAAAAAAAAAAAAATCTTTCATACGATATAAGTTAAATGAATAGATATATCATTAATTTGATAGTCACATATTTGAAATTAAGTAAGCATAACAATGTAACATAATTTAAATTCTTGATAAAATAAAAAATTATATCCGATGTGATTAAAATTTAATATATTTACTTTTTTTAACTTATGTAGAAAATCTAACAATTAGATTATTAATTTGTGAAACTTATATATACCTTACAAGTATGCTTAGAAAATTAGTCGATTCAATCATTTAACTTTTATTTTTCACGATTTTGATCCATTTTCTTTTTCTTTTTCAATTTGTTAGGTCCCCTAACTATTAATTCTCTCAATTCTCCATCCATATCTTTCAAATTTTACAGTTAGATTCACTAATACTCTAAAATCTCAGTTTTCTCTCCTATAACATCAATTTTCTTTAGTACAAATTTTAAAAAATGGCACACTTAAGTTCTAAGTGTAAGCAAAGATTGATCAAGTCTTTTTAATCCAATTCCAGCTCTTTTGACTTTGCATTAGATGCCTTCTTTTAATTGTTTGTAGTTAAACATTTTTCTTCCCTTATTCCTTCCTTTCTTTTTTTTCCATTTCACCTTAGTCGTGGTGGATCAATTTATTGAAAAAGTGAAAATAATTAAAACTAAATATTTTGCACCTCCCCCCTTTTTTTGGCCATTAATCTAGTCAAGCAATCAATTTTGAATCAAGACAGATTTAATTGCAAAACGTGATATTTTTCAAGGTCCAAATTGAAACTTACCCTACTTTCATGTTTTATCACTTGCATAGCTTTTTAATCCTTGTACAATGATTGTTTGTTGTGTTATTGCATAAGAATTATATCATGGGCATTTTCTTTATTGTTTGATTAAAGTTTGGCGATAGCTAGGCAGATGATCAGTCGCTTCAGTGCTCCATTGCGAGGTAGTATTATGATTCTTTTCTAAGATTTTAATAATTATACATACATATACACACACAAACACACACACACACACACATATATATATATATATATATATATATATATATATAAACGACACTTATTCGTATTTGTATATTATACCTCATCTCTTATGTTCCTCGCTAATCCTTTCTTCTTTAACACCTCTTTCAAAATAAAATTTACATCTAAACATGTGAGAATATTATTTATATAATTTTTATTTATTATGGATATTTGAAAGAAAAAATATAATTAAATTATACAATAATGTGAGAGACATTTAAAAATAATTTAAAATTTTTTCATATGTATAATGCTTTATTTTTAAACATTCAAAAAAAAAATACTTTATATTACTTTCCTTCAATATTTTTTGAATCTTTTAAATATAAAAATGTAATTTATTCAGAATATTAGATTTCGTAATATTACTTTTCCACATGTCAATCAAATTTATTTTTATTTTTATTCGGGCTTAGTTGTTACTTCATGTTTAGTTATCATACTCAAGATAAATGATGGGAAGAGGATATATGCACATATATTAACCTTATTTAAAACAGTATTTTTATCTAATTATATATGGAACATTTGCTGAGTTTAGCTTTCCCTTATATACGTGCATACTAAAGCTATCATATCTTGTCATTCAGGAAAGCATCGACCCCCTTATTAAGAAGGACAAAATTGTGTCACAACTGGCTGACATGGGTTACAAAGTTGAGGAGGCCACAACTGCCATCAATAGATGTGGTTTGTGTTTCTCCAAATTTTGCATCAGGAAAAAATTCCAGAAATTTTACCCAAATGAAAAATGTAAGAAATGATGCCTCCTTTTTGATGAATTTTTAGTAATTGCTTATTGGCTGTATCATGTATAGGAACCCTAATAGCAAAATTGATACCAATACAAGAAAAATGATAATTAACGACGGCTTTTGGGTCGTCGCTAATTTGCCACAAAACAGCAAGGGAGTCAAAATTTTGAAATAAATTTATTTTTTTAAAGTTTGAGGCTAATCTGTTGTTATTAATGACAGATTAGCAACAAACCTTTAGTTGCGATAGTTTTTTTTTAATTATTCATTAGCACTAATTAAATTGCAAATCGTTGAAAATCTGTCGCTAATTAGCAACAGCTTTGCAATGGCCTTTTTTAATATTTAATTAATACTAAAAAATTCAAGTGTCATCGCAAATTCATTGCTAATTGTTGCTATAAAAATAAGGAACCGATGCAAACGGGAATCGGTTTCGTATCCGACAATCACAAACGATCCGACAGGGAGTAACAGCAAATGGTATCGGACCTTTTTTGAATCAGGGACCGGGTTCCTTGAGCTTACTAAAGAAAGGGCTCAAGAAGGTCAATTGAGAAGGCTAAACGGAAGGACTTTTCTGGAACATGGAATGATATTTATACTGATCACCTCAATGGACAGTACAGAAAAAGCTGATATCGAAAGTATGAGCCGAAAACTGTAAAAAAGACTGTAAACAAAGCTGGTAAAGGGAAACTAGAACAAAGTAGTAAGAAGGCTGTAAAGAAACAAAATCCTAGACTAAAAAGTTGGAAATGATGATGAGGAAAAAGAAAATGAAATTGAACTTTGCTGATTTGATGGTTTGATCTCCCCTCATTGTGGGCGATGCTCCTCTTTTTATACTTGCTGCAAATGAACCACGAATAGATCGTGGAGTTTCTTCAGGCCCAAGAATGTTCCCAACGATCGTGCAGAGTCCCTTGCGCCAAAAGATCAGGATTCTGTCTGTTCTTTCTTATCGGCTCCGTGGTGCCGATGTTGACCATGACTATCGGCTGTTCGAAAAGGTTGATTTTATTGGCTCGTCCTCATTTATCAAATCGGCATCGGCTCGAATTAACTGTTGCGTCGACTCGGCAAAGTTGACGTTAACACATGCCCCCCCGAGTCCCGTTGTTTCAGTGGACGCGAGTCATCGAAACGATGGGAATCGTACAACTATTTATGGTAGTTGTCCGTTTTCTGACAGAATCGAAACGTCCCGAATGTTATGGAAGGTTTGCGACGCCTCGGCCTTATAACCCGCGAACGGCTCAATTTCAAACTTCCTTATAAATTTCGGTGGTCCCCGGTTGGAACTCCTTACTCCTTACAACTTCTATCTCCTTTAGAACTCTACTGCCTGAGCAACTCGTCGACTCTTTATCTTCTTGCCCTAATTCCTACAAACTATGAATTTCCCTTTAGTAAAAGCAACATCACAATTGCAACTTCTACCGATAAGAGTATCCTTTCCCTGGTCCAAGCCGATGCTAGGCTGTTTGCCTTGGGTCCATGCCTCCTGCCTGCCGAGGTTACCGCTGAACACCTGCGGTTTGTCTTGCCGGATAATTTCACATTCCCTTTGCAACAAGACACTTTCCCGACTGCCAACCTTCCCTCTTCTTTCCGCCATTGGCCCCGCAAACTAAAAAATTACCGAGAATGGCGAGATCGCTCCTATGCCCAATTTGGGGCTATTTGGGCGCAATGGGGCATTGCGGACGCCATCATGATGATTGACTTTGAGATGGCGTTTGATTGCAACTTGTTTGCCGCCGTCCTACCCTTTTGGTCTTCGGCGATCAACGGCTTCATTTTCCTGCACGAGATGTTTTCTCCCACCATTCTTGATATTTGCACCATTCTCGGCTTCCGATGTGAGGGTGATGAAATCCCGAAGCTTCATGACGAGGAAAATTTGCTTGCCGTTGAGGCTCGTCTAGACAAGGCCTCTTCTTCATACCGCAATTTCATCAGCGCACAACGAGGGGTAGAGGACACTCCTTCCAATCAAGAACAAGCGGCCTTCTTATGGCTGTGGTTGTGTAAATACATCATTTGTTCTCACTCTACCGGCATTAGTAATGAGTACTGATACTACGTATCGGCTCTCCTAAGGAGCAGGAGGCGCTGCGATCTTGCCTGTCTGGTCCTTGTCTTAGTTTACCACACCATCAATCAACTGATGGCTGCTCTTTCCGCCGGGAAGGATCCGACCAACCTAGGGGGCCCACTCTGGATTGCCCAACTCTGGCTGTATCAATACTTGCCTAATTTTGGCGTTAGCCAACTTGCAGGCACCCAAGCAGATTCTTCTGAGCAGGCGACCGGCTATTGGCTCCTTCGGGTCCCTACCAATTCTGCCTTCGTCGAAACCATTGTCTCGTACCTCTACCGATGTCGAGACTTTCATGGTGCCATTTTCTTCCCGTACTCTGCTCGCCAAGAGGGCCCTCTTTGGTTGAGAAACCTATCGAAAAGCCCCGAGGCCACACAAGACACTTTATGGGCCCACATTCTGTGCCCTCGGGAAATTCTTTTGGGGGCCAAACCTAGAGCGCGGAGCGCTAAGACCTCCTGCGATCGGTATAATCCTCATTGTTTCTCCCGTCAATTCGGGCTGATACAGGACATTCCCGCCGATCCAGGGCATGTTTCCTCGTTCACTGTAAAACAGGTGTTATCGGCTGAAGACGTACACATTTTAGCTAAACGCACTCAAGTCATTCTAAGGTCCTTTGAGTTTAAACCTTTCCAGGTGGTACTGGAGACCTCCCCAAACTTTGATTTATGGTGGAGACTACTGAGTGGGGCCCTATTTTCTGCCCCTATAGGCGTCTGGCTTCTGCGGCTCCCTGGATCGGCTGCCTCTTTGCCTGAACCACCTTCATCGGCTAAGAAAGGGAAACAGGTAAAAAAACCCTATTAGTCCTGTGAAAATGCCAACCTTACAAACTCCCTTGGTGCAGAGAACCACTGCTGCTGCTCTTATGATTCCGGAGGAGGAAGAAGAAGAGTTCGAGGGTTCGTCCTTGCTCCGTCGATCCAAAATGAGGCATGACACGCTGACTCCTCCCGTGTCCAAGGTTTGCCTTTATCGATCCTTCCTTTTCTCCCCTTTTTTTGGCTTCCTTGATGTTCAAAAATTATTTGTTTGATTATCAACACAACCCTTTCTTTTTGCAGAGGCGCGAACAAAGGATAAGCCGTCCGGTAGTCATCGACACTTCCTTTGACTTGGAGGAAAACATTTCGCTCAGCTCCTTAGCCGAAAAGCCAGCCAAGAGAGTTGTCTTGCCAACGGCAGATACCCCCAGGGTGGAGGCTACTATGGCACATCCCTCAACGGCTCCCCCATCAGTAGCAGACCTTTCATCGGCTGAACTGCCGACTCCAACAAGTCCACCCCTTGCTACGCCAAGACCCGAAAAGCAATCAGTGGCCACAGATGTTGAGACAACGGTGCCTCTTCCCAGCCAGGAAGCTGGAACAACTACTGCTTCTCTACCAATGCCGACATTGGCTTCGGCATTGGATTTCCTTAACAGCCTCATCGGGGCTTCCTTGCCTACTGAGCGGGCCACCCTGGACAATGTAAGTCGTGCCCTTCTATAGATTGTCCAGTCAAACGACCCCGGCATGCCTCCTGTGCTCCGGGACCTAGCAATTGGGTGTCTGGGGCATATGCGTTTCACGGGTCGCTTCTTATCAGATACACAACGCTGTCGGGATGAAGCGCCCATCAACTAGAACCCCTGAAACTGTATCGAGAGAATGCCGCATTTGCCAAGAGAGATCACCAGGAATCCTTGGATCATCTTTCACTTCTGCGAGCCGACATTGCTGAAGGAATTGGCAAAATTGAGCGGCTCGAACATCAACTGTCAGAGATCCAGAAAGAGCTTGCCTCTGAAAAAAGAACTCTGGAGCAGCGACTTGCATCAGAAAAAGGATTCCAGGAGACGGTCAAAACCATTGAAGACTCCATTCTTAAGCATCACAACGAACGCCTAATGCTGGAGGCGGAAGAGGAACTGCTTGAAGTTAAACTATCAAACTCAATCGCCTTGCTGGAAGAGATGAAGTTCGGGTGGGACCACTTCACAACCAAGCTGAACAAAGCTCTACACCTCTCGGCTACTGACGAGGCCGGTCCTTCCGGTACCCAACCTGAAGAAGCTGCCCCTTTGCCAGCCGATCCAGGAGCTTCGAGGACAGATGCTGATGAGGTGGCCCTGCCCCGTGAGGGTGGTACTGAACCTAAGGCTGAAATGGCTGGGATAGAGCTCCCAGTTCTGGATCCGCAACCAATGAGAACTGCCCCGGCTAGCCCAGCACCCCCTGAATCGGAAGACCCCAATTGGCTAGCGATTATTCCGTATCGGCCGCTGTTGTTGCCCAACGCCTCTTCTGATAGTAGCTAATTTCTTTTTTGTACTGACATCTATGGCCATCTGGTCGGTCTCTTGTGATCAGCTCAATATATGGAAACCAAAGTCTCTGTTTAAGAAGATGCCCCTTCTCTTTTTTTTTTTTTTCATTCGCTAGCCCATTCCCAGAACGTCGGGTAGTATCGCTTCAAAAACTTACCATTAATTGCTCGACCTGCCTCCTTCCCATCGGGTGTCATCAGACTGTAAGCTCCTCCATAAAAAACTTGCGTTACTAAGAATGGGCCTTCCCAGGATGCGAACCACTTACCACACTTTGGATCTTTTGGAGTAGCAGGGAGAATAGTCTTTCAAACCATGTCTCCTTCCTGAAAACGTCTTTCTCGATCCTTCCGATTGTATGCCCTTGCCACTTTCTCCTTGTGTTGTTTTATGTTCTCCAAGGCCACCCAGCGGTCCAACTCAACTTGGTCTAGGCTTACTGCCAAAGCCATCTGATAGTCTTCAGCCGTTAGACCACGCTGATAGGCTATCCGTGCTGACTGCAATGATATCTCAACAGGTAGCACAACATCCTGCCCATAGGTTAGTTTAAACGGGGTGAGCCCAGTAGCAGTTTTAGCTACATTCCGATGGGCCCACAATACATCTTGCAATGTTTCATGCCATTTCCTTGGATTGTCTTCTGCTGCCTTACGTATCAAGCCGATTAAGGTCTTGTTTGTTGCCTCTGCTTGTCCGTTAGTCTGTGCGTAGTAAGGAGAAGAGTGAAGTAACTTAACCTTAAACTGAGTTAGAAAATTACGTACCTGATCCCCTGTAAACACCGTTCCTTGATCCGTTGTGATTGTCTTTGGGATTCCGAAACGGAATAGAATGCTTTGTCGGAGAAAGTTGATGATCGCTGCTTGTGTCACGTTGATCAGTGGTTGCGCCTCCACCCACTTGGTGAAGTAATCTGTTGCCACCAATATGAATGAATGCCTTTTTGCTGAAGGTGGATAGATTTTTCCGATGATGTCCAGGGCCCATCCACGGAAAGGCCACGGTTTAATAATCGGATGAAGTTCCGTGGAAGGTGTGTGCAGCAACGGGCCATGCTTTTAGCAAGCTTTACAGCCATTCGCATAAGCATTGCAATCTGTAGTTATTGACGGCCAAAAGAAACCATGACGTTGGAGTGTCCATTTCAGTTTTGGGCCTGCTTGATGTGTTCCACATAAGCCTTCGTGTACTTCCGCCATTGCCCGTAGGGCTTCTTTCTTGGAAAGACACTTCAAGAGAATCCCGGTGTGACTCCGTCGGAACGAGAACATTGCCTATAGCTGTAAAGGCGAGGGCCTTTCGTTTCACCTCTCGGGATATTTGCCCGGTCGGATTTCTTAAATAATCAACGATCTCCTGTCGCCAATCTTCCTGATGCTCTGTCTCCGCTATTTGTTGGCACATCATTGCTTTCCTGAAACCTGAAGCTAGCTGAGCTAAATCATTAGCATTTCGGTTTTCTGTCCTGGGAACATGAACTAGAATAACCTCATGGAAGTGCTGCAATAGTCCTTTTACCTCCTGTAACTTACCCAACAACAATGGGGTAGTACATTTATAATCTCCTACTATTTGTCGGACAACCACTTGAGAATCTCCTACAATTCTGACTGCTCGAGCTTCCAGTGCCTTCAGAATCCGTAACCCTAACAACAGGGCGTCGTACTCCACCTGATTGTTATTTGTCCCCTTCTTTAATTCAAAGTGAACCTGGCCCTGCTGTCCACTCAGAGATTCCAGAACCAGGTCAATACCAGCCTTTCGTTGGGTGCTTGAGCCATCAAACTGTAAAACCCATGGTTTCAAAGAAACGTACCTTTGTGGCTTGTTTTCATCCGGTTGCGGTATCTCCAGTGAAGGATGTTCAGCTAAAAAATCTATAACAGCTTGTCCCTTTACTGCCTTCGGTGGCACATACGTTAGAGAAAAAGCATGTAATTTGACGGCCTATTTCATCAATCGCCCATTCAGTAAAGGGCGATTCAACAAGAATTTGACTAGATCTATCTTACAGAGTACATGTACTTCCCTAAATAACAAGTAATGCTCCAGCTTTGTGCATGCATAATGGAGAGATAAGCATAGCTTTTCAATAGGAGTGTACCTGGTCTCCGTATCCGATAGATTCCGACTAAAGTAGTATACTGCCCTTTCTATTCCTTGTTGGTCATCCTGAGCCAGCAAACTGCCCATAGACTCATCCGTAGCTGAGATATATAACTTCATGGGCGACCGGTTATGTGGAGGTGCTAACACTGGTGGATGTGATAGAGCTACCTTTATTTGATCAAACGCTGCCTGATGCTCAGGTTGCTAGATAAATTCCTGAGATGACTTCAATCGTAGCAACGGCAAAAATACCTTGTGTTTACCTGCGGCGTTTGTCAAAAACCGCCGTAAAATTTTTTATCTTCCCCAGGAAATTTTGTAGCTCTTTCTTTGTTTGAGGTGGTCTTGCTTGTAGAATATCCCGAGCCTTGTTCTGATCTATCTCAATCCCCCTCTGGTGTACTAAGAACCCAAGGAAATTTCCGATCATAACTCCAAAAGCACACTTAGTCGGATTGATCTTCAAATGGTGCCGACGTATCCGGAGGAAAGCTTGCTCCAAGTCGACCAAGTGTTGAAGGAACCTAGGGGATTTCACGACCAAATCATCTATGTAGACTTCCATGGTGCTGCCGATAAGGTCGTGGAAGATGAGGTTCATGGCCCGTTGAAAGGTGGCCCCAGCGTTCTTCAAACCGAATGGCATGACCACCCATTCGAACAAACCAATAGACCCTGGGCAGCGGAAAGCCATTTTATGCGTATCCTCTTCAGTTATAAATATCTGGTTATACCCTGAATAGCCATCCATAAAGCTTAGAAACTGGTTACCCGCAACGGAATCTACCAACATGTCAGCCATCGGCATAGCATACTCATCCTTCGGAGTGTCCAAGGTCATATTTCTGAAATCTATGCAAACACGTAGCTGACCGTTCTTCTTAATGACCGGCACGATGTTAGATACCCACTCTGCATATCGGCACGTACGGATGAATCCGCACCGAAGTAATCTCTCCACCTCTTCCTTGATCCTGTGTAGCAATGCAGGGTTAAATCGTCTTGCTGGCTGTTTATGGGGTCTAAAGCCTTCTTTCACAGGTAAGTGATGTTCCACAATGCCTCGGTCCAATCTTGGCATCTCATGATAGTCCCATGCAAAACAGTCTTTGTACCTGCGGATTAGACAGGTTATCTTATCCCTTTGCTCCATAGTTAAGTGTAAACTCACCTTGGTTGTTCTGTTCTCCCCTGCTTCTCCTATATCTACTTCTATCAATGGATCTTGAGCAATGAAGCTGGGAGCTCGTCGGACTTCTGGATCTTCCGGTTGTAAGCCGCTTGGTTCCTCAGTAGTGATCAAGTTATAGGCCATTGTCAGCTTGGCGTATTGGCTTGGATCAAACGTTGGATGATAGAACAGAGCCTCGTTCATGTGGATTTCAGCTGAAAATGGATTAGGATCGGTTGGGATTTGCTCCACCTGTTCCCCATCCCAGATCAACATCATCTGGTGTAAAGTGGACGGTACGCAACGGTTTGCATGAATCCAATCCCTGCCCAATAAAACGGAATAGGCTGGCTTTACATCAATTATAAAAAAGACTGTTTTACTGGTTTTGGACCCGACTGTGACTTCACAAGTGATCACTCCTTCTGCCACAGCCGCTTCTCCAATGAAATTGACCATCTACACATCGGTAGGGGACAAATCCAACTTGTCTTTCCCCAGCCGTTTCAAGGTGGAGAAAGGCATTACGTTTAGAATGGCTCCACCATCAACAAAAACCCAAGTAAGTGGCTTGCCATTGACATGGGCTTTGATGTACAGGGGCCTGAGATGGTTAGTATTTTAGGCTGTCGGAATGGGAAAAAGCATCCCCTTTGGGGGAATCTGAACATCTACCAACCCCACGACGGCTTTTTCTTCAGTATGAAAATCCTCTTCCATGGACTTCTGATAAGAAGTAGCTCGGAAGCTTGACGGTAAGATGCTAAGCATATTTTAGCCATTATCTGGGCCCAGTTGCTCTTCAACCCAGGTATCCAACAGTCGCCTTTCTTGTGTCCGCTTCCGCTGCTCTCTCCTCTTTTGGGTCTTTATTGATCGGGAATAGCGGCTATGCAGAAACGTTTCCTTTTGGAGTACCTGCACTGTTAGTTTCCCTTCCTTGCTATGGAAGTGTGCCGCAAAAGTAGGAGGAGATAAACGGGTGAAAACCGACGGTTTACCGTCCAATCTCTGGAATGCTTCCCCTGTTTCCCCATGCTTGTTGTTCCCTACATGTTCTTCCTGTTTCCCATACATTATTTGCAACATGTACGCATCGGCTAACGGAAAGGGGTCGGTGTCTACCAGAGTCTCTTCCTTTTTGTCTGCAAACCTCAGTCTCCCATCCTGGATAGCCTTCTGAATGATGTTCTTAAAGACAATGCAACCGTTAGTACTGTGAGAGAAAGAGTTATGCCATTTACAATACATTTTCCCTTTCAATTCCTCCGGATTGGGAATTTTGTGTCCATAAGCTAAGCGAATTTGTTTGTCTGCCACCAATTGGTCGAAGATTTGTTCCGCTTTTGAAACGTCAAAAGAATAGGTGGTTCCTGATGTGGCCATTTCCTCCTTTCCCTTGCCGGGTTTCAAGTAAGAACACATATAGGATGCGCCCTTTACCAACTCTGCTGCTATCACCTCACCAGCCTGCTCTTCTTCCTCCTCGTTAATATCATCTATGACGGATATCATTGTCTGGCCATGAGAGAACTTGACAGAACGTCTCTTCTCTTTCTCTTTGATCATCTCTTCTATTCGGACAGCATGAGACAATAATCGAGATAAATTCGAGAAGTCTTGGAGAATAAGTCGTTCTTTGAGCTGCGGATGCATCCTACTAATGGAGATTCATGCACACTCTGTTTCAGGCAATTGGGTTGTACATTTGGACTTGGTTTGTCAGAAACGTTCGAAAAAATCCGCCACATCTTCTGATCCCTTTTGCTTGATGGCCAAAAGGTCTGCAATGGAGACTTCCGGTATAGGCTTAAAGAAATGTTAGTGGAACATTCTTTCCATGTCCGCCCAGGAATATACGGAATTAGGCATTAGATTGGCATACCATGTGAATGCTGCTCCTGTCAATGATAATGAGAACAGTTGTAACTTATGCCAGTCATTGTTTCCCAACTCACCACATTGTGCGGTGAATCTTCCGATATGTTCTATGGTGGACTTATTGTCTTCGTTGAAAAATGTTGAAAACTCCGGCAACTTATACCCTCGGGGAGCACGGCCATGGAATCCACCCATTCGGGGTAAGGCTTTTGGTATATGAGCCGATCTCGTGTCTGCCGCATTACCATATCCATCGGTTGGTACGTCTGTTGAAATTGAGGTGAGGGGCTTTGCATGACAGGTCGGGGACCTTGCCCTATAGAGGGCTCGGTGCTGCCGGTGCCCTGCCCTGGGTTAGCCGCTGTGACTGACGGAAATACAAGAGGGTACGGCGTAGGGTAATGTGATTGTCCCCCGAAAGGTGGCATGTTTCCCCTAGCATAGGTGGGAACCACTTCATATGTCATTGGTAACCCTGCTGTTAGGCCCGGACTTCTGCCAGGAAATGCTTCATCTGGGAACGTGTTTTGACTCACCATTCCTGGAGCTTGGTGCCCCCAGTGGCTGGGAAGGATGTGCCTCTTCGCAAGAGGTGTATTGAGTCATAAGTAGGTGTAACATCAGCCAACGGCATGGGGGTATGCTGGTGCCATGTTGGTCCCTAGTACAGGGTACCCCGAGGGCTGAGTGAAGGGTTGCATACTTTGTCTTTGCGCAAATTGCTGTAGCTTATTCTGAAGCAAAGGTTGGAAAATAGTAGCAAACTGTGGAATAAGCCCCTGTAAGAGTTCCCAGTACACTGTTCCATAGTATGTCGAATGGCAGTTAGTGAGGTGAACGTCGACTGAGACGCCGGGGGTGAGGACTGCCCCTTTGCTCCCCAGTAGTACCCTGAGTACCACCAGTAACCGTAGGATCAAAGACTCCCCGGAGGGCACGGACTGGGGGTCGCTCAGATGTCTCCGGTGCTTGTGGTTGTTGTGGATTGCTCGCCATTATGCGTCCTGACCGCAATAGCATACGAATATTGCCCTTCGAGTCCCATTGGGCATGCCGATCTGTGTTGCTGTCAAATAAGGAACCGATGCAAACGGGAATCGGCTTCGTATCCGACAATCACAAACGATCCGACAGGGAGTAACAGCAAATGGTATCGAATCTTTTTTGAATCAGGGATCGGGTTCCTTGAGCTTACTAAAGAAAGGGCTCAAGAAGGTCAATTGAGAAGGCTAAACAGAAGGACTTTTCTGGAACATGGAATGATATTTACACTGATAATCTCAATGGAAAGTACAGAAAAAGCTGATATCGAAAGTATGAACCGAAAAATGTAAAAAAGACTGTAAACAAAGCTGGTAAAAGAAAACTAGAACAAAACAGTAAGAAAGCTGTAAAGAAACAAAATCCTAAACTAGAAAGCTGGAAATGATGATTAGAAAAAAGAAAATGAAATTGAACTTTGCTGATTTGATGGTTTGATCTCCCCTCCTTGTGGGCGACGCTCCTCTTTTTATACTTGCTGCAAATGAACTACGAACAGATCGTGGAGTTTCTTCAGACCCAAGAATGTTCCCAACGATCGTGCAGAGTCCCTTGCGCCAAAAGATCAGGATTCTGTTTGTTCTTTCTTATCGGCTCCGCGGTGTCGTTGTTGACCGTGGCTATCGGCTGTTCGAAAGGGTTGACTTTATTGGCTCGTCCTCATTTATCAAATCGGCATCGGCACGAAATAACTGTTGTGTCGGCTCGGCAAAGTTGACGTCAACACTAATTAATGACTGTCATTTAAAATTTGAAAATAACTTTATTTTTAAAAATTTAAAACATAAGTCATCGCAAATCCGTTGCTAATTTGTGATGACTTTACGACGGCAATTCAAAATTCAAAAATAAATTTATTTTTTAAAATTTGAAAAAATGAGGCGTTGCAAATCCATTACTAATTAGTGACAGCTTTGCGATGGCCGTCTAAAATTTGAAAAGAAATTTACTTTACAAATTTTAAAAAATTTGCCGTCGCAAATCTGTTGCTAATTAGTGATGGCTTTGTGACGACCATCCAAAATTTGAAAATAAATTTATTTTTTAAAATTTGAAAAAAATGATCAATTGGTAACGGATTTGAGACAACATTTTAATTTTTTAGTATTAATTGAATATTAAAAAAGGTCGTGCAAATCCGTTGCTAATTAACAACAGATTTGCGATGGTTCATTTTTTCAAATTTTAAAATATAAATTTATTTTTAAATTTTAGATGGCTATTACTAATTAGTAGCAGATTTGCGACGGCTTTCCAAAATTTGAAAATAAATTTATTTTAAAATTTAAAAAATGAGCCGTCGCAAATCTATCGCTAATTAGCTACAGATTTGCGACAAAAAATTGGGTTGCAGTAAATACGTCGCTAATTTACAAAAAAATATACTATATAATTAATATATAATACAATAAATTACAAGAATATCAATAGCTTAGTGGTGGAGTACGTGCTGACATAATCTCATAATATTCTTGGCGGGGCGGGGCGGATCGAGTCGGGTTAGGCGGAGGTCGGGTTAGGTAGGGAAGCTAATTAATTAATTTTTTTAAAATAAATTTTTTGTCATCACTACTTTAAGTATAAACTTAATTATAATGTCATTAATTAAATGGTCGTTACAAGTTCGTCGCTGTTTGCAACAGATTTTCATTCCGTCGCAAATTGCGACACCCGTTTTAGTGACGATCGTAATCTATCGCTAAACTCGATTAGTGACGGATTAGCGATAGATTTAAGGTTGCTAAGTTGATTTTATCTTATAGTGGATAGAATTTATTGGTGCTGCTCAAATGGCGTATTATGATGGAGATGCCCTGTTTTGAAGCTCCAACACATGAGGTAAAAATTTTGTTGCTGAATCATTTTTTTGGCAATTTATTTCCTAAAGTTGAAAGCTTATGATTGTGTGAGAAAGAAAAAGAAGAGGAAACTTAACTCTAATGAGCAAAGGAAACTTAAGATGGGAGAAGGCTTGATAATGGAAAAAGTCTAGGTATCTTGGGAGGAAGCCAATGGATCACGACGATGAGGTTCTTTGTGTTGAAATGAAGTAGCAAAAATACGAAGATCAATATTAGATTGAAGAACAAAAAATTGTGCAGAAAAAGATTTGTTCTATTTCCATCATTTGACTTATGAGAATATACAATGTATATATGCAACACGGATGTGAGAAAGAAATTACATCACAATGAATAATACACTAGAGAATTACAGCTAGAATCAATGAATATAACTAACTAACTCCATTAAATGCTAAAACTGTTTTGCTAACTAACTAATTCCTAACTAACTGCTACTAAGCTAAGCATTATTAACCATGATCGAATGGCTGCAATTAAGCACTAACTAACTCCATTAAATGCTACTAAGCTGTAATCAATGAATATAACTAACTAACTCCATTAAATGCTAAAATTGTTTTTTTAACAAACTAACTAACTCCTAACTAACTGCTACTAAGCTAATCATCTGTTAACCATGATCGAATGGCTGCAATGAAGCACTACAAAAAAAAAAAGCAATTCAAATCCGTTTCTAATCGAGTTTAGCGACAGATTAGTGACAAATTACGACCATTGCTATTAGTGATGACCATTTAATTAAGACATTATAATTAAATTTGTAATTAAAGGTGGTTGTTTGCGACGAATAAGTGAGGAGAAAAATTTTTATTTAAAAAATTTTAATTAATTTAAAGACATATTTGTGACAGTAAAAAATTTTTATTTTAAAAAAGTAATTAATTTAGCGTTGGTAAAAAATTTTTATTTTAATTAGGCAACCCGGCCCAGGGTTAATCGGACCGAACCCACCGACTCGCCAAGAATATTATGAGATTATGTTGGGCATGGGGCTTGAACCCGCATCTTTGTTATAGGGGAGTACATGCTCCACCACTTGACTATTGATGTTCTTGTGATTTTTTATTGTATATATTAATTACATAGTATATTTTTTTTTGTGGATTAGCGATAGATTTGCAAGAGATTTGCAATGGTTCAGCGATAACCTAAATTTCTATTGCAAATCTGTTGCAAATTAGCGACGGATTAGTGAAGGCTTGTGTAAAAATAAATTAATTTTAGAATTTTGAAATTCGATCTCAAATCCGTCACCAATTATCAAGGAATTTGCGACGGATTTGAAGTTCCTTTAATTTTAATTTATGAGTAGATAAATCCGTCACTAATTTGCAATAGAAAATTAGCGATGGATTCATGACCGTCGCTGATTAACAATACATTTGCGATGTTTTAATTTATGATTAGAAGAATACGTCACGAATTAGCGATAGATTACTGGCCATCATAAACCCGTTGCTAACTAGTGAGGGATTTGCGACAGATTCAAATTTCTTTTAATTTTAATTTATGATTAAGCGACGAATTCATGGTCATCACAAATCCCTCGCTAATTTGTGGTAGATTTGAATTTCCTTTAGTTTTAATTTATGATTGATGAATCTGTCGCAAATTCGTCTCTAATTAGCAACGGATTCATGCCCTCGCAAATTTGCCAGGGATTTGCGACGAATTTGATTTTTTTAAAATTTTAATTTATTATTAGATTAATGCATCACTAATTAGCAATGGATTTGCGATGGATAGTTGAAAAATAAAATAAAAAAAAATAATTTTATTTTCAAAATTTGGTTTCCCATCGTAATGTGGTCACAACTTAGTGACGGATTCTTATGCCGTCTCTATTTCGTAGCTAATTAGAGATGACAAAAAATCCGTTTCCATTTTCCATCGCTAAACTGCATTTTTCTTTTTGTGAAGTTGAGCTGGAAATGCTGAGTTGTAAAAAGTTGAGTTGTCTGTTGATTTGTCTACTAAAGTGGAATTCTATATTTCAATAGCCCATCGCAAGCTGGATGTGCAAACAAGGCCAAGATGAGATATAAGTAGAAGAAAAAGAGCAGGTGGCAATGCTTTAGTAAAGATATATGCTAACTATTGAGCTAAAGATATCGAAAGGGCTTTGATGTAGCTAGTGTTAGTGTTGTACCCTAGAGGCAATCACTTGTACCATGTATATTGCATATTAAATTAAAAGAGGCATTCTTTATCTTTCAATTTGATTGTTATATCTAAATATGTGTACAAACCGTTAGATAAAGTCCCTAGTACAACACAGTGCTAAGAAAATCATGATAGAGATCATGATGTAAGATTCCTACTACACTATGTAGTGTTTGTACTTAAATAATCCCCAGTCATAGTATTAATAAGATGGAACATTATTAATACGTCAAGATTGGCATATGTTATATCTCTTGATTGGATCAAGCGGTGGTTTTCATATATGTGAATATTGGGATACTCAGGATTAACGTGTGGATGCTTGTTTTGGAACAAATTCATTGGATGACTTAGCTACGAGATAATCACTTGGATAACTATTTAGTGCCAGTGATAGAATCTCATTATAGCAAGTGTGCAAGTATCCTTAGACTTGAGATCTCCAAGGTACTTTGTTTATCGAGCATTGTACTTTGATTCTAATCTTTGGAGTCTTATCTAGGACCGCCTATGGGATGGATATTGGGTACAACGTAAAGTAAACGAAAGTAGTTGAGAGGGTCAATAAAGGATTCACCGCTCCTAATAGTAGGAGAGAATATCTCAAGGCCACTTGTAGAAATCATTACTCATGAAGTCCTTGGCCAAGGAGACTATGTGATGGAAATGGTTCCAATTGATACACATATCGAGTAATGAATTTCTTGAACAAGTACTAAAATATTCGGGTCAGAATTAATAATATTCTGGAAGGAGTTGACACTAATTCCACACTCTAGACCGAATGAGATATTGTATGGTGAAAGAAGTTAATTGCAATGAAGTTTGTTATTGAAGGCTTCATGTCAAGCCACTTGACTTCCTGGACTCTTGGGTGGTCATGATGTGTTGCTAGATACCGCTAATGATCTGGGAATATGGGTTTATTAATTGATGAATTAATAAACCAATCCTAATTAGAATTAATAGGATTAACTTTAATTAATTATGGATTATTAATCTCAAATACGTTTGGATTAATTCATGTTCACTACCAATTGACCGGGAAACCTAATAGGTCACACACAATAGAGGATTATATACTCAAGATGTTATTTAATAACATAATGGGGGTTAATTGAGAGAAAGAGAATTTGTTGTGGATAAATTATAATTAGTTATAATTTATGGTCTAAATTATAATTATAAGAACTTGATGTTTCTAATTACAATTAGGGAGTTCTAATAGGATTAGAATCCCCTGTTTTAGGCAAGGAAATTTCGTGTATATCAAGAAGGATACACACAAAATCCCTGGCCAAGGAGGACACACAAAACCCTAGGGGAAAAACTAGCCACCAAGCTTTTCTTGCTCCCTCTCTCTCTCTCTCGTTTCTTCTTGAAAGAAAAACCCTAGCCGCCATTAATTTCTGCTAGCACAGAAATTTTGGTGCTTGAGTATTCCTCTGTGTGGATTACTGTTAGAGATAATCACATATTGTGATTATAGTGGTCAGACATCCAACACTCATGGAGTTTGTGCAAGAGGATTGCTAGATCGCACCTCAGCTTGAAGAAGAAAAGGAGGAAACTTTTGTTTTTTGGACAATCCAACAAAAGTAAGAGCTTTACCTTTTGCTTTGTATATGTCTTGTTTTCCACATATATGCGGGTCCTGGGATGGTATCTCGATTTATTTTCCACTGCGCCGTATACGATACGAGTTCGAGATGACCAATAGTGGTGTCAGAGCCTTGCTATGTGTGGTCTACGGACATCGTTTTGGCAGGAAAACTGTTTTCATGTATTCGTGTTTGTCTTTGTTCGCTATGAAAATCATTTTCACTCGAATCGAAATCGTTTCGAGTTTTGTTTTTTGGGTCCATAGCACAATAAGATTGTGTGAAACCATAGCATGTTTCGAAAGATGTTGTCTTTATGTGCTGAAAAATTTCTGCAGAGAAAAACGTTTTCTTGAACAAGGTTGTTGCCCTGCGTTACATCTTGTGATTTTGATTTTATGTTTTGTGTTGATTAAATGAACAAATTGGTTGTTGTTTTGAGCTTCAAAATAGAAAATCATGTTGAGAATCGTCCTCACAGAAGTTCTGCAGAAAATTAGGGCACCAGAAATTATTTCTGGAAAATTTTTGAAAACCGCCGCCACTGTCCAGAACACAGGTGGCGCCGGCTCTGGCCTCCAAGCCGGCGCCGGTTCCATTCTATTCGCGATGTCCGAAAATTGTTTTTGGATGAGAAAAATTTTTGGAAACCTGAACAGAGTCAGCGCCGGCTCTGGCTTCCAAACCGGCGCCGGTTGTGCTCTGTTTGCTAGATCCGATTGTTTAAAAAAAAAATTTATGGAATGGAATTTTGAAAAGGAAAACCTCATTTGATGAGAGATGGGACCTAAAAGCATTTTCTCAAAATTAGTTTTGAGACAATCAATTTTGTTCTTCAAAATAATGATTTTGAAAACCTAAGATTGATGGATTCTTTAAAATGGTGATTTTAGAATTTCTTTTATCTTTCCAAGATAGTGATTTTGGAATAATAAAAGTATATGTTTATTTTGTTTAAGCATAGTTAATGTCATGGTGGATGGTTATGGACTAAAACCAATTATATCTGTTCATGCATTTTACAGTTTTGGTTTTATGAAATAGGGCCTGCGTGTCCTACCTTCTCTAGAATTCTTGTGTAATTATCTTCTCATCTAACTCCCATCGAATGTAACTCGAGGTTTTCTCTCTTTAGGAAATTTTGTAATTAGTTTACATAGGTTAGATAAGAGTAGAATTATTTCAATTTTGGAGATGGCAACCAAAACAAGGCGAGAAGGTAAGACCTTCTACTTAAATCATACATGAACACATAGGGTTAACTATATTAATTTCTTTTATGGCTCAAAGAAATTAATTTAGGAAAAAGTCCATAATCATACCACGTAATCGCTTTATTACCATGATTATCAATTATGTGATTTATTGATTTTTATGTATGTCATTCAAACGAAATCACTAAAAGGAACAAATCCCTCAATTAATATTAAACCTAATTCCTTCCATTAATATAGTAAGAACGAGAGTCCTTTTTCAAGACCAGGTTGTTGGGCAAACCCAAGCCTACTTAACATCGGGCATGTTCAAGTTATGGAATTGGAATTAAATTCCTGATTAATGGGTCGGGTTTAACTAAATTCTTTATCTCGGTTGGACAAACTCAAGTATAAAGAAATTTAGAGGAAAAGTTGGGGTAGCCTAAAAGGCTTTAAGATTAAAAGCTGTTAATCACCCAGTGATCCGGTAGTTACATACGATGTAATTAGTATTGGATACCTACCAATGAACTTAAGGATGGCTTGTTGGGCAAACCCAAGGTTATTCTTAAGGAATTTGGATACTGATCCACTGGGAAAGCTTCCAACGGGCTTTCCCGAATCAATAGTGAGGGCTATAGGTTTGAGTAAAATAGTGGAATAATTATGCGTTTAATTAAAGACCTAACTAATTGCATTACATTTGCATATACATGTTCTAATAATTCTATCTTTACATCTAGGTCATTTGCATCATGTCGACAAACCTAAACTTGCGTAGCATCTTGGAAACAAACAAGCTCACTGAATCAAACTATTTGGACTGGTATAGAAACTTGAGAATCATTCTTAAGTCGAAAAAGTTGCTCTACGTGCTAGAAGTTCTTATTCCGCCACCTCCAGCTCAAGATGCTCCTGCTGAAGAGCATGCTGTCCACAAGAAGCACAACGAAGATAGCGACATAGCATCTTGTATCATGCTGGCGTCAATGTCTCTTGAGCTGCAAAAACAGCATGAGCATATGGATGCTCAATCAATAATCCTCCATCTTAAAGAGCTGTTTGATAAACAAGTTAGAACAGAGAGATATGAGATCTCTAAACAACTGTTCTGTGCTAAGATGGTTGAGGGTGCTTCAGTAGCCACTCATGGGCTGCAGATGTTAGGCTACATGGAAAAGCTTGGGTCTCTTGGGTTCGCAATGGATCATGAGTTAAGTATTGACTTAATTCTACAATCATTACCAAGTAGTTTTTCGTAGTTTGTGATCAACTACCACATGAATAATGTTGAGACCACCATACCTGAGCTAATCAATCTGCTTAAGACTGCTGAGTCCTCTATGAAAATGGATGATATGACAATCTTGTTAGTAGGTTCTTCATCTTCTAAGAAAAAAGTTTCTAAGAAGAAGAAGAAGAACACTCTTACTAAGCCCAAAGAAGGTGTCAAGAAGAGGGAGGCTGCCCCTAAAGGCCCATGTCATCATTGTGGCAAAATGGGCCATTGGAGGTGTAACTGCAAGGCCTACTTGGAGACTGTGAAGGAAAGGAAGGAGAAGGAGAAGCTTGCAAGCACTTCTACTTCTAATCCTAGTATGTTTATGATTAAGATTAATACTGCCTTTAATAATAAGATATGGGTATTGGATACCGGTTGTGGATCTCATTTATGCAATCATTTGCAGGGACTAAAGGACAGTAGAAGGTTAGAGAAAGGTGACGTGGACCTACGAGCTGCAAATGGAGCAAAGGTTGCTGCACTAGCTGTGGGGACTTATCATCTCAATCTACCTTCCGAATTAGTTTTAGAACTACAAAACTATTACTTTGTACCAGTTTTGTTGAAAAACATTATCTCAATTGCTTATTTAGACTTATTTGGATTTCATTTAAGTTTTAAGAATAAATGTTGTTCTTTCTCATTAAATGATATTCATTATGGTTCTGCAACTTTGATCAATGGTTTATATGTTCTAGACATGTATAATAAAATTCTCAATGCAAGTAAAAAGAAACATAAAAAGGATAACTTAATCTCATCTTACTTATGGCATTGTCGTTTAGGCCATGTAAATGAAAAACGTGTGTCTAAGTTATACAAATTGGGTGACTTAGGGTCATTTGATTACGAATCATATGACACATGCGAATCTTGTTTACTTGGAAAAATGGCTAAAACTTCTTTTTTAAGAAAAGGAGAAAGGGCAAAAGAGTTATTAGAACTCATACATTCAGATGTGTGTGGCCCAATGTCAATGCATGCAAGAGGAGGTTATCAATACTTCATTACCTTTATTGATGATTATTCTCGATATGGGTAATTGTATTTAATGAAATACAAATCTGAAGCCTTTGACCGTTTTAAAGACTTCAAGGATGAAGTAGAGAAACAATTTGGCAAAATTATTAAAGTTCTTAGATTCGATCGAGTAGGTGAATACTTAAGTCAAGAGTTTCTAAGTTATCTAAGAGATAATGGAATATTATCTCAATGGACTCCATCATATACACCTCAACATAACGGTGTATCTGAGAGAAGGAATTGAACCCTTCTAGACATGGTAAGGACCATGATGGCTTTTACAGACTTACCAAAATCGTTTTGGGGGTACGCACTGAAGACTGCTGTTTACATTTTAAACAGAGTTCCGTAAAAAACGGTTGATACCACTCCTTATGAGTTATTATTTGGTAAAAGACCAAAGTTATCTCATTTAAGGATTTGGGGTTGCCCTGCTTTTGTTAAAAAGGTAATATCAGACAAACTTGAAAGTAAGTCAGACAAATATTTATTTGTTGGATATCCAAAAGAATCGTTTGGATATTACTTCTATCTTCCTTTTGAAAATAAAGTTTTTATTTCAAAACATGCTGTCTTCTTAGAGAAGGAGCACATGTTCAAAGAAGATAGTGGGAGCAAGCTTGAACTTAGTGAAGTTTAAGAAGAGCAAACAAATGTTGATCAACCATCTGAACCAGTATCTATTCAAATAGATGAACTTTCTAACACACAAGAGCTTCGTAGGTCAAGTAGGATACGAGTGGCACCTGAGAGATATGGATTTCTCATAAGTAACCATAATGACATATTGCTCATAGATGAGGATGAGCCTACTACTTACGAGGAAGTTCTGAATAGTTCAGAATCTGATAAATGGCTCGAAGCTATGAAGTCAGAGATGAATTCCATGTATGACAACCAAGTATGGACTTTGGTTGATCCACCTGAAGGAATCAAGCCTATAGGGTGTAAATGGGTTTTCAAAAGAAAATTGACATGGATGGTAATTTCATTACCTATAAGGCTTGCTTGGTAGCAAAAGGTTATCGTCAACGACAAGGTATTGACTATGACGAAACTTTTTCACCAGTCGCGATGTTGAAATCCATAAGAATATTCATAGCCATTGCCGCTCATTACGATTATGAGGTCTGGAAAATGGATGTGAAAATAGCTTTCCTTAATGGAAACCAGATTGAGGAAGTGTACATGACACAGCCTGAAGGTTTCATATCTAAAGATGGCATAAAGGTGTGCAAGTTGCAAAGGTCCATTTATAGACTTAAACAAGCATCTAGGAGTTGGAATATCCGTTTTGATGAGACAATTAAAGAATTTGGTTTCATTCAAAACATAGATGAACCTTGTGTGTACAAGAAAGTTAGTGGGAGTAAAGTTGTTTTCCTATTACTTTATGTAGATGACATATTACTTATAGGAAATGATATTTCCACTCTTCAATCAGTGAAGGTTTGGTTGTCCAAGATGTTCTCCATGAAAGACCTTGGAGAAGCAACCTATATTTTGGGAATAAAGATCTATAGAGATAGATCTAGAAGGTTGCTAGGTCTTTCACAGTCTACATACATAGACAAAGTGTTGAAAAGGTTCAGCATGGATCAATCCAAAAGAGGATTCTTACCTATGACACATGGTGTAAGCCTTTCAAAGTCGATGTCTCCAAAGACACAAGTTGAAAGGGATCACATGAATAGAATTCCATATGCTTCAGCAATTGGGTCTATCATGTATGATATGATATGTACTAGGCCCGATGTATCATGTGCTCTTAGTTTGACGAGCAGATACCAATCTGATCCTGGAGAAGGTCACTGGACGGCTGTAAAGAATATCCTTAAGTACTTACGAAGGACTAAGGATGTATTCTTGATATATGGAGATGGTGATTTACAAGTAAGAGGGTATATTGATGCTAGCTTTCAGTCCGATAAGGACGACTTCAAATCACAATCTGGCTACGTATTTACATTAGGTGATGCGGCAGTTACTTGGAAAAGTTCCAAACAAGAGACTACTGTCGATTCGACCGCTGAAGCAGAGTACATAGCAGCTTCTGAAGCAGCTAAAGAAGCAGTATGGATCAAGAAGTTCATCACTGAACTCGGAGTGGTGCCCAATATTGTTGATTCGATACTTTTGTACTGTGACAACAATGAAGCAATTGCACAGGCAAAGGAACCATGGTCTCATCAACGATCCAAACATGTACTTAGACGCTATCATCTGATTAGAGAAATCATAGATAGAGGACATGTAAAGATAGAGAGAATTTCCACGGATCAGAACATAGCTGATCCACTCACTAAAGCGCTTTCCCAGAAGAAACATGATAAACATGTTGAGTCATTTAGTATTCGATACATGAATGATTGACTCTAGTGCAAGTGGGAGTTTGTTAGTGTTGTGCCCTAGAGGCAATCACTTGTACCATGTATATTGCATATTAAATTAAAAGAGGCATTCTTTATCTTTCAGTTTGATTGTTATATCTAAATATGTGTACAAACCGTTAGATAAAATCCCTAGTACAACACAGTGTTAAGGAAATCATGATGTGAGATTCCTACTACACTATGTAGTGTTTGCACTTAAATAATCCCCAATCATAGTATTAATAAGATAGGACATTATTAATACGCCAAGACTGGCACATGTTATATCTTTTGCTTGGATCAAACGGTAGTTCTCATATCCGTGAGTATTGGGATACTCAGGATTAACATGTGGGTGCTTGCTTTGGAACAAGTTCATTGGATGACCTAGCTACGAGATAATCACTTGGATAGCTATTTAGTGCCAGTGATAGAATCTCATTATAGAAAGTGTGCAAGTATCCTTAGACTTGAGATCTCCAAGGTACTTTGTTTATCGAGCATTGTACTTTGATTCTAATCTTTGGAGTCTTATCTAGGACCGCCTATGGGATGGATATTGGGTACAACATAAAGTAAACGAAAGTAGTTGAGAGGGTCAATAAAGGATTCACCGCTCCTAATAGTAGGAGAGAATATCTCAAGGCCACTTGTAGAAATCATTACTCATGAAGTCCTTGGCCAATGAGACTATGTGATGGAAATGGTTCCAATTGATACACATATCGAGTAATGAATTTCTTGAACAAGTACTAAAATATTCGGGTCAGAATTAATAATATTCTGGAAGGAGTTGAAACTAATTCCATACTCTAGACCGAATGAGATATTGTATGGTGAAAGAAGTTAATTGCAATGAAGTTTGTTATTGAAGGCTTCATGTCAAGCCACTTGACTTCCTGGACTCTTGGGTGGTCATGATGTGTTGCTAGATACCGCTAATGATCTGGGAATATGGGTTTATTAATTGATGAATTAATAAACCAATCCTAATTAGAATTAATAGGATTAACTTTAATTAATTATGGATTATTAATCTCAAATACGTTTGGATTAATTCATGTTCACTACCAATTGACCGGGAAACCTAATAGGTCATACACAATAGAGGATTATATACGCAAGATGTTATTTGATAACATAATGGGGGTTAATTGAGAGAAAAAGAAGTTGTTGTGGATAAATTATAATTAGTTATAATTTATGATCCAAATTGTAATTATAAGAATTTGATGTTTCTAATTACAATTAGGAAATTCTAATAGGATTAGAATCCCCTGTTTTAGGCAAGGAAATTTCGTGTATATTAAGAAGGATACACACAAAATCCCTGGCCAAGGAGGACACACGAAACCCTAGGGGAAAAACCAGCCACCAAGCTTCTCTTGCTCTCTCTCTCTCTCTCTCTCTTTTCTTCTTGAAAGAAAAACCCTAGCCGCCATTAATTTCTGCTAGCACAGAAATTTTGGTGCTTGAGTATTCCTCTGTGTGGATTACGGTTAGAGATAATCACACACTATGATTATAGTGCTCAGACATCCAATACACGTGCAGTTTGTGCAAGAGAATTGTTGGATCGCGCCTTGGCTTGAAGAAGAAAAGGAGGAAACTTTTGTTTTTCGGACGATCCAACAAAGGTAAGAGCTTTACCTTTTGCTCTGTATATGTCTTGTTTTCCACATATATGCGGGTTCTGGGATGGTATCTCGATTTATTTTTCGCTGCGCCGTATACGATATGAGCCCGAGATGCCTAACAGCTAGCTTGATAATGATCACAAATAAAGTGTTAATCAAGCTCAATGTGCTTTGTCTGTTCATGGAAAACAGGATTTTTCACCAAATATATAGCATTTCTGTTATCACAAAAAAATGAGAATTGATAAAGGACAATCAAACTTCAACTCATGAATGAAATTAAGGGTCCACTAGAACAACAGATTGTAGCAACCACAGATTGTTTCTTAGATTTCAAAGAAACAATGGCTTGACCAGGATAGACATAATAACCAGTCACAGATCTTCTAGAATCAATGCAGCCTGCCCAATCTAAGTCTGTATAAACTTGTAACTTGAAAGAATTATCAACAGGAAAATGAATACCAAGATCAAGAGATCCTTTAATATGTCTCAACACTTTATAAACAAGCCTGCATCCGAAACACAGTAGGAGTAGCCAAGAATTGGCTCAATTATTGAACAGCAAAGGAAAGATCAGGTATGCTATGGATTAAGTACAACAACCATCCAACAAGGCTTCTATAGAGAGATACATCACCAAAAAGTTCAGAATCACCTATGGCAAACTTTTGTTTGCTATCTAAAGAGGTAGACATAACTTTACAACCAACATATCCATGTGTTTGAAGCAAATCAAAAGCATACTTTTTCTGTGAAAGAGTAATGCCTGCAGAGTTTCTATAAATTTCAAAGCCTAAAAAGTAATGCAAATCTCCTAAATCCTTAATATAAAATTGTTGATGCAACTCAGCTTTAATATCTGTAATGACTAGTAATTGATTACTCATATAATGATATCATCAACATAGATCAAAAGAGTTAAAGAAAATGTTGTAATCACTTTTGGATTGATGAAAACCAAGTTATATAAGAAAAGTAGTGAGTTTAGCATTCCATTGTTTGCTGGCTTGTTTAAGTTCATATAAAAACTTATCAAGCTTGCAACCTAGAGAAGAATCTATGGAATGAATCCTGGAGGCAACACCATATACACATGCTCAAACAAATCACCATGTAAAAAAGCATTATTAATGTCTAGCTGGTGGATATGCCAATTAAACATGCAACATAATCGGGATGGTAGTTATTTTAACTACTGGAGAAAAAGTATCCAAATAATCCACACCCCCCTGTTGATTATACCTTTTGGCTACTAGCCTTGCTTTATACCTGTCAACAGTTCCATCTGCCTTATATTTCACTCTATATACCCATTTATAGCCAATAGTCTTCTTCCCTGGAGGCAAATGAACTAAGTGCCAAGTTTTGTTTGCCTCTAAAATTGCTATTTCTGCTTGTATAGTGGCACACCATTCTTTAGATTGCACAACTTCAAAGTAGTGTTTTGGTTCAGAATAGATAGAAGCCTCACATAAAAACACAGACGATAGGATAGAAGATGGTAATATATGTGGTGTGGTAATTCTGTCTAATTTCAAATAAACATAATCAGAGAGATATGTAGGGGTAGTAATAGATCTAGTAGATCTTCTACTGGAAGGAATAGAAGAAGAAGGATTAGATGAAGGAACTGGAATACTATGATCTGATATAGGAATTGAATCAACAGAATATGTAGAGTCACTTACAAGTATAGAATGAGGTATGGAATAAGGAAGAGGTAAAACAGGTTGTTGCAGATCTTTAATGGCTAAAGAATCAGAATTTATGAAAGGAAAGTATGATTCTATAAAGAAAATATTTCTAGATATAAAAATTTCCCTTGAGAAAAAAATTTAACATAATAAAACTTTTTGTAGTATGTGATGTCCAATGAAAATATAAGGTTTACTTCTAGGTTTAAACTTCTGTCTATGAGGTAACTGAGTGTATGCATAAGCTAAACTTCCAAAAACTTTAAGAGCATAGTAATCTGGAAGTTTAGTGTATAGTTTTTCAAAGGAAGTTTGTTGATTTAGAACAGGAGTAGGTGTGATATTGATCAAATGCACATCATTTTTAGTGCAGTATCCCTAATATCCTAAAGGAATCTGGGATTGAAATCTAAGAGCATAAGCTATATTTAAACTGTGTTGATGATTTCTTTCAACAATTCCATTTTGCTCAAGAGTATAAGGATAAGAGGTCTGATGTATAATACCATTTGATTGATAGAATGATGGAAGTAAAAGCTCAAGAACATTGTCTGATCTTATGACTTTAATTCTTTTATGAAACTGAGTTTCAACATAAGCAACAAAATTGTGAATCAAACTATTGACCTTTGATTTTTATTTCATTAAGAAAATCTAGGTATATCTGCTAAAGTCATTAACAACAATCAGGAAATACTTATGTCCATGAACTGTATGACCATTGAAAGGACTGTAAATGTCCATAAACTAGATTCTGCAAGACCATGATGTAAAGGAAAAGACAATTTATGTTGTTTAGCCAAAGGACAGATGTGATAGAATACATCATTTGTAGGTATTGAAATAGAAGGATTTAATTTTTGAATCTCAGTTAATTGTTTAAAAGAAAGATGTCCTAATCTAAAGTGCCATAGTAATGACTTATTACAAAAAATCACCGTAGTTGCATTGATGATAGAATCTTGTTGAGGAAGTTCAAAATGGTAGAGTCCATTGATCATTTTAGCTTATCCAATCATCTATCCAAGATGAGGATCCTGAAGCAAACAAACATTATGTTTGAAGGTTATGATGGAATTCAATTGCTGGACAAGTTTACTTACACAGATTAGATTAAAATCAAACATAGGAATGTGAAGTACATTGTTTAGAATGATAGAAGAACTCAATTTGACCTTTACTATATGAGATATTTTAATCATTTCTCAGTAGGAAGTTTGATAGATATATGTTGTACTGAATGATACTTAGTAAAATATCCTGAATATGAGCATATATGATATGTGGCATCTGAATCTAGAATCCAAGTAGAAGACTTTTTACCTATATTTGTGCATGATTTGAAGGATTTGAGAAGTGTGTTGAAAGGGTACTAGCTTGGTTTATGGAAGAAGTGTGTTCTGTAGCAGCATTAGACTTGAGATTGGAAGATAGATGTTGAGATTGAATAAGATGTAAGAGATTTTGGTATTGTTCTTGTGTAACAAACTTTCAATTTTGCTATGAATCTGTAGAAATGCTAGAGCAACCTACACTTGAATTCACAGCTGTGGAAATATCTAAGAAACCACCATTATCAGTAACAATATTGATCTAAGGTATAAATCCCATTCCTCCTTGATTTCTGCTTTTGTTTCTATATCTAATTGGAAAATCGCATTTTCTATAGCATCTATCAATTGTATGTCCCTGTAATCCATAAAAGATGCACTGTAGTTTTCTATTTTGACCATTTTCTTTTCTATAATTTTGATTTCCAACATTGTTATAGCTTCTGCTACTATTATTACCACCAATCTGATTCATCACTCCATCTGAACTAATGTAACACCCTTACTAAAGACAACAACGGAAGCATATCAGCACCGGATGTTGCCCCGTCCAATTTTCCGGATAAGGGGTCTTTATAACGGAAATAACTGAGTAAATACGTATATAAGGTCAAGACTCAACAATATCCCACACTGATGGCCACACATATACATACATCAAAGAATTTTATACATGTCATCTCTATGTATAACAGAATACAGTACATGATCAAAAGGAAAGCTGTCTAGACCTAAACTGCCGACTCTGTGATATTGTCCTTCTATCCTTAAGTCCGCTAAGTTCTAGATCTAACAAAAGGTAAGTTAAAAGACACGTATGAGTGATGAATCACCCAGTGAGTTTCGTGTGTTCTAGTGCTTTATGAAAGAATAGGGTACATAAAACTTTTGTAGAATAGCATATCACTTGTTCACTGAAAACAATTCCAAAACTCTCTAAAGAAGAGTTTATCCAGAATTCAATCATTTTTAGAAAACTGTATTTTACTTTCAAAACATTGCCCCCAATTTCCAAATCACAAGCACTTCCCCAGCAGAAGGTCGACTTATATGCAAAGCTCACAAGGCTTCACTTTGGCATCACGATCTTATTATGCCAGGGACTTCGCCTTACAGCACTCAACTGTACATTGTCAGATAAGTACACCAACTTGCACGTGTCATCGTACTGAGACCACAGCCTCCAGTACTCGATTTATGCGTCGCCGGGTAAGCATATCAACTTACACGTGTCATTGTACTGAGACCGCAGCTTCCAGTACTCGATCCGTGCATCATTGAAAAATATTTTATTTGCTACCGTAAGCCAAGGGTTCCAATCCTAATTTCAATCACCATCGAGGCAGTAAGGGGTTAGAACAACGCCAGATGTCCATTCCAACCCGTGAACAACCCAAATCACAAAGTGCACACAAGGCACGACAATTTCCAGGCTCTAGATGGCTAGCCAGGACGACTCATCTCAATGTCTTGTTGTCCTATTCGGAGTAAGACAATCCCTAAAACTGATCGGGTTACTTAGGGTCATCTATCTCTAACATGAGCTAGTATAAAGATCAAAATCCTTACTGAGTACTCAACGTCACTGCTACCAGCCCCTTCTGGTAGATCAGGTCGGATGGTTATCTGATCCCGTAGGATTTATTTTTGGGGCAAAGTAACACTTTCGAGAATTTGATCCCATTGACTTGCAAGTTAAATCATCATTCTCATAGGCTCCACAGAGCCAATCAATTCATTCCATGGCACATTAGGCAAATAAAATAATTTTCGAGATCAAAAGGTCGTTTTTCAAAAATCAATCTCATCACGAGAGATTATTTTCCAAAATCATGTTGAAATAGGATAAAAAATTATGTTCATACCTCAAAATATGTTTCTAAGAGTATCCAGGTCATTTTTCCCGTACTCGATCAAAAAAGTCATTTCCAAGGGTATTCAAGTCATTTTACTCATACCTAATTCTAAAAGACTTTTCGAGGGTATTTAGGTTAATTAACGCTTACCCGATTTGAAAAGTGTTCACAAGAGTTCCAATAAGGCTATTTCGGTCATTTATTGAATACTCGATTCCAAAGATTTTTATAAAACTTTTCAACATTTGGATCATTTTTCAAATACCCAATTCCAAAAAGAACTCATTTCAAGAAATTCAGAATTCTAATCCCAAAAGAGGATTAAATTCAAAGTTTCCAAACACATTTCCATAAAATGTTCCAATAAGGGCATTCCAGTCAATTTATGAATACCCGATTCCAAAACTTACCATTTTCTAAAAATCCCAAGTATTTAATCCAAAAAGGACTAAATTCACAAAATCCATGCTTTAATCATCCATTAAGGTTTCCAAGTCAATTATGAAGTTCATTCAAGCCCAAAATAGTGCAAAATAATTCTTGCTCAGATAAACCTTAAATATATTCAAGAATTTCTAAAATGGTATAAAGTGTAGCATTTCATGGAAAAATAAAGTACACTAGCTTTCAAAAGGGTTTTAGAAATCCAAGGGACTCACCTCGTGTCCTAAGTAACCATTTTCGTTCACGACTGTTTAATCACTGCCTCTACCATTTTCGATGTTCCATTGGCCGTGTATCGCTAACCCTACACCAAACATCGTATTCGGGTCAATTCATGTTCGGCCTTAAAATAGCCGAAGGTTGTCCGACGTCCAGCCGATGTGCCCGATGGGTAGCCGACGCCCAACCGATGTTTAACCGACGGTTAACCGACGGGGCCGACGATTAAGGAAAACGTTCAATCTTCGTTCACGTTATTTTTTTCGTCGTTTGTTCAATTCTTTCGTTTTTCGTTTTCCACATCCTTTGTCTCTTCATAAATAAGGGATTCACTTCATATTTTTCTAATTATTTCATCCAAAATCACACAATTAATTATCCTTAAATTCGTCCATGTTCCAAGCAAAATTCTAAAATTTTGCTACTTTGACACATGATTTTATTTCGGACATGACTTTCAATGCACAACTATGTTTTGGCTCTATGATATACTAAAATGACTGTAATAATCTTAACTTTAATTCTGTATAAGCCCTTTTCCAAAATTCTAGTTCTCGAGACATGTTACTGGGCAAAAATAACCCTAATAGTTTTACCTCAATTTCACTATTCATATTTTTCTTTATTCTTCTTTAATCTTTAATACCTTAGAACCATTAATTCATTCAATTCTCTTTCAAATCATCTTTAATTCTAAATTTTCAGACTTTTAGTAGCTCACAAAAGCCACACTTATTCAACACAAATTCATCTCTTCTAATAAAAACCTAGTTGGATCCATTTTTCCAACCAAGTAAATTACATTTTTATTCTACTTTGATCATCACCTCTTCAACCCAAAATAAGCCTTCAAACCACCATAATTATACAGTTCTTCCTCACACAAAATATCATTCAAAGGCCCTTAGGCATTTGGCACATATACAAGCATATATAAAGTTCATACACAAAAGTTCACAAACCCTAACTTTGATCCAAAATTAATACATGAAAGTCATATGTTTATGTTAAAATTCACATCATCATAATTATCATTCACCCAACAATAACTTTAATTCAAGTAAGGTAGGGTTTTACTTTGTATTGGAGGCTATTCGGTGTGATTTTGCTCCAAGAACACACACACACACACACACACACACACACTTCTTTCTTTCTCTCTTCTTTTTCTTTTTCTCTTGGTTTTTCTCCATCTTGGCTTACGAATTTTTGATTATTTAACAGCCTCTCTTAACCACCATTTAGGCTCCAGTTTTGGGCCTCCATTTCTTGTTGTGTTTTAATTGAATGGTGGATATACTTAGGTGTGTTCCAATAAAATTCTTACACACCAACCATTTTTATTTCCTCCACAAAAATTACCTTATTTCTTCTTGCATGGCTGCCAAAATTCTTGGCCAATTTCCACCCATTCATTCATCTTCTTTAGTCCAAATATTAGCCAATTATATTGCTCAAGACCTTAATCAAATGGGCCCAAGAGTGATGTGTTCCAATTACAAAATTACACATTATTCTTCATTTATTATGCAATTCTTTAATTCCATGTGTCTTACATGAACTCTTCATGCAACCTCTCTTAAATTAACACATGTCCATGGGATACCAATCACAAAATGCCACACGCACCATTTATAACTACGATTTCTATTTTCTTCAGAAATGACCAAAATCGGGTCCGTAATGAAAAAATATTTTATTTCATTATTCAACTCCAACAATTCTACTGAATCCATTGGTAACACTTAAATTCTTTAATTCCTTTTCTACTTGGTTAAATTTATAGTCAAAATTGCGGGCACAGTTAAAACGACAAAAATGCACCCGATACCTTGGGTAGCATAATTTACACTAAAACGTGCATTTTATTGGACTGACCAATTTTTCTTTTCAGAGTACACTTAACTTCTTATTTTTTAATAATAATAGCCTTCCGAAAATTTAGAGTACGGATAGAATAAATCTAATAATTACATTCAGGTCCCGAAAAAATATTATTTCACCAAAATATTCGTCTCATTACACCAATCAACTTTTGTTCTGAACATCGGTACAAATTCTCAAAAAGGTGGGGTGTTACATTCTCCCCTCCTTACAAAAATTTCGTCCTCGAAATTGGCTTACACTTGGAGTAAATCTGGATACTTTTTCAACATCATCTTCGCTTTCGTTTCCCAAGTTGCATCTTACACAGGATGATGATTCCACGATACTTGTACAAGTGGAATTTTCTCATTCTGCAATTCCTTTTCTGTATACTCTAAGATTTTAATAGACTTTTCCTCATTCTTCAAGTTTAGAGTAATCTCAATGGGTTCTTTATTCAAAATGTTGGCAGGATCAGCCACATATTTTTGAAGTTGGGATATATAAAACACGCCGTGAATAACTTGAAGTTCTACTGGTAACTCCAATCAATAGGCTACTTTCCCGATCTTCTCGACAATAGGAAATGGTCCAGCGTACCTAAATACCAATTCTTTTCTTGTTCTTTGATTCCCAATTGTCGTTGTGGATCCAACTTCAAGAATACATTATCCTCTTCAGTAAATTCCAAATCTCTTCTATGTCGATCCGCATAACTTTTTTATCTACTCTGCGCTACTTTTAACTTGATTTTGATCATCTCTACAGCATATTAGACCTTTTCAAGATCAAAAGCATCTTGTTTGCTCGTTCTCCATCCTAAACTTTCCCAATATAATGAGAACTGACATTTTCTTTCATATAAAGCTTCAAACGGGGCCATTCCAATTCGTATACAAATTCTTCATATACTAAATTACCAATCCGCTTAGTTCTAAAGTCTAAAGCGTAAGCCCATAACATATCTTCTAAAACCTTATTCAGTCTGCCTATCTGTTTATCCGTTTGTGGGTGCGCTGTTGTACTGAACTTTACGGTTGTCCCATATCTTTGTTGTAACTTAGTCCAAACTTTGAAGTAAATCTAGGTTTCAGTTCGACACAATACTAGAGGGTACTCCATGAAGTCTGACTATTTCCTCTATATAGATCTTACTTAACTTTTCTAAGGAATTCTATTGATTGATAGGGATGAAATGAGCGGACTTAGTCAGTCGATCCACTATCACCCATATAATATCTCACTATCCTACTGTCATGGGTAATCTCGAAATGAAATCCATAGTAATTTCACTCCATTTCCATGATAGAGTTGGGTAACAGTAACAATAACCCTCCAGACCGTTGCTGATCGGCTTTCACTTGCTGACAAGTTAAACATCGAATTACAAAATCTGAGATATCTTTCTTTATACCAATCCACTAATAATGCTGTTTTAAGTTCTGATACATCTTTACGGTTCCTGGATGGATAGCATACATACTTCAAGGTGCCTTCATTAAAACATCTTATCTCATTGCAAACTGTTTCAAGATACAATACGGATGACGGTAATGAATAATTCCATCACTGGAAATATTAGAATAAGAGTAGAATTTAATCATTTTCTAAACTCCTAAAAATTTCTCTCACGCTTCTTAGTTCCAACACAAGGAACTTCCTTTTGGGTGGGTCAAGTCAAAGGTAAAACTATCTTAGAGAGTTCCCTTAATTAATCTTCAATAATATCCTGCCAATCTCAGGAAACTTTAGATTTCGGTCGAAGTCTTGGGACGTTTCCAATTTCGCGCCACTTCAACTTTTGCAGAATCTACTATAATCTTGTCCTTAGATATCACGTGCCCCAAAAATGCTATTTCTTGCAACTAAAACTCACACTTACTGAATTTCAAATACAATTCAGTCTCTCTTAACTTCCCTAAGACTTTTTGAAGGTGCTATTCATGTTCTTGGGGATCTTTAGAGTACACCGGAATGTCATCTACGAATATAACCACAAAATTATCTAAGTACGGCCAAAATGTTCGGTGCATTAATTTCATAAAAATAGCAGGGGCATTGGTAATACCAAAAGGCATCACCACAAACTCAAAATATTCATATCGAGTGTTAAATGCAATTTTCGGTATATCTTCTTCCCGAATCCGAACTTGGTAATATCCTTGCCTTAAGTCTAATTTCGAGAAACATCCAGCTTCTTACAACTGATCAAACAGTTCACCAACCATGGGCAACGGATATTTATTCTTTACGGTCACTGCATTCAATCCTCGATAATCTACGCATATCTGATTATATCTTTCTTCTTAACAAATAATACGGGTGTCCCCCACGGTAAAGCACTTAGTCAAAAAAACCCTTGCTCCTTTAATTCCTGTAGTTATTTCTTGAGCTCCTACAATTCTGTAGGTGCTATTCTATGAGGGGTCCTTGAAATTGATTCTGTCGATGTCATTAGATCAATGGAAAACTTTACTTCTCTCTCCAGCGGTAACTTCTTCAATTCCGCTGGAAAAACATCTAAATATTCATTCACAACGGGAACATATTCGGGCTTCTTAGCTTCTTCTGGCTTATTAATTACATAAGACAAGTATCTTGTATACCCTTTCCTAATCATCTTTCGGGCCTTAAGTCCTGATACAAAAGCATTATTTTTCCTTCTAGCCTCACCTAAAAATTCCAATATAGGTTGACCAGGCTGACGAAAATGTAATACCTTATGTCTACAACTAACTTGAGCATGATGCTAAGACAGCCAATCCATGTCCAAGATAGAATCATAATCCTCTATGGGCAAACTTATCAAATCTCCTTCCAATACTTCATCTCCTATCAAAATCTTACAATTCCTATGCATTTTCTCACTATTTATTTACTTTTCCAATAGGGTACTAGTAAATCATTTCATATGAAAATTTTCCCCTTTTATCCCATAGAATCAAGAAATGGGTTGGCAACAAAAGAATGCGTATATCCAGGATCTACCAATACTTTAGTATTATGACCAAAAATGAGAAGTGTACCTTCCACCATTGTAATATGATCATTTGTCTTCTCTAATGCGACCACCCGAGTGTTTACCTACGGTTTGGGAGGTCCAGTTCTGGAGGTAGAGGCTTGCCCTAGATTTCCTCTTCCAAATCCTGACCTCTGTCCTTGGCTGTTGCCTCCAGGTCGGCTCCACCCTCCTATCCTTTGTGGGTGAGGGCATTTTAAAATCTTATGTCCTATTTCCTTACAATTGAAGCATTTAAAGGAGGGCGATCCTCCCATCGGGCCAGTCAAGCCTCCCTTCCTTTGCATCTTCCTTTTCCTCTGCCATTGGGACTCTTCAGGTCTCTTCTGATTCATGTCCCAAAATTTACCGTGATTCCTCTTGCCTGCCTATTCAATATCAGTCATTTTTGTTTTAGAAGCCATTTCTACTACAGCGTTATAATTGGCGGGAGCCATACTCGCTAATACTCTTTTCAACTTTGGTCGTAAACCCTTCACAAAACGTGTAATATTTTAATAGTCTAGTAAATTCAACAGCATATTGCCCCACCGTACGGCCTCCTTACCGAAAAGCTTGAAATTCATCCTCCTTTTCTACCACCCAAATGGGAATAAATTCCTTATTAAAACTGGCCTTAAAATCTGTCTACTCCTATTCTCGTTGATTCATCTTTCTTACCCACCAATCTTGGGTAGGTCCTTTCAACTGAAATGTAGCAAGTTGTACCTTTCTTTGCTCCGAATAATTCAGGACTGCAAAAATCTTTTTCATCTGTTCAATCCCATTCTCAACCTCCTGTTTTGAATTAGGTCGCTCTTGAAATTACGGAAGGTGAAATTTCAGAAAGAACTTAAGGGATCGACCCGACTTGACTTCACCTTGCTGACTTTCCCTACTCATACTTTCATTTACCCTAGTGTTCTCAGTCAGCTGTTAGATCGTGTCAGCCATCTTTTGAAAGGTCTGAAATATGAGGTGATCCAAGATTGTGAGATGGGGACTTTCTGCCTGTGGTTCCTCCACCATTGGTTCAGGGTTATTTCGAGTAACTCGCGATGATCGTCCAGAGGTCTGTTTAGGAGGCATCTATACAGTTCATAAGATTTTACCGATAAAACAAATACAACATAGCTCAAAAGCAATCATAGAATAGGCACAATGCAATTAGTAAAACATAACACATGTTTATTCTCATTTATCATAAAGCCAGTACAAAATTCGTGTGCCAAGCATACAGTCATATATACTGATCGAACTGTACATATCATACTATATATATATATATATATATATATATATCTCACCCTCCTACTCGTTATCCTCACTGTCTGATACGGGAGGTTTTGAATTAGTCGAGATTGTATAGGACTCCGCTGCATCAACCTCCTCATCACCGTCCGTATTTGGCTGTAACCAAGCTAATAGCTCTAGGTCTATCTCTATATCCTCCTCAGACTCCCCAACTACACGTACCTCCATCTCAGGTACCTCCTGATCCTCTCCCACATCAATAACCTCCAAACCTAGCATCTCTTCCTCAAGTACACCGGGTACATCCCCACCAAACACCTCCTCATCATTCTCAGATAGTACTGCACCATCGGGGATGCTATCCTCCTCATCACCATCATCATCCTGATAGCGCGACTCAATATCACCATTAATCTCATCGGAGTAGCCACGTATGTAACACCCCACAACTATGTACCCTAAAAGGGCGGGGATGTCGCCCCGTCCCGTAGGACAAGGGGTCTTTAGAACGAGGTATAAAATATAAAGGCAATTTCCACAGGAATCAACTTAGATAAATAAAGAAATACTCTTATTACATCAGGCTCAACTTGGAGCAAAACGAAATAAAACAAATATTGTTCAGAAGTATAAACGACAAAAGTCTCCTAGAACAGCATAGGAAAAAAACAAAAGCCTCTACTGTCAAAGCCCCGCTGACTCAGCACAATCTATCTCCTGAAAACATGATGTAAAACAGTGTGAGAATAAATCTCAGTAAGTCCTGTGTGTGCACATGGTATTTTGAATAGTACGTGTATGCAAAGTGTAAAACATTTGTAGAAATAATTTGGCAAGTCATAAACAATCTCTTTTCGCAAGGGGTGGATTTTTCTCATTGTCACACTTTGTACAAAATAAATCCTTCACTCGAATAAATAGTCATGTCACCACATGTTGGGCTCCATGAGAACAAAATGGCCAAGGCACCACACTTTGTGCACCTTGTCCGAACTAGATTACCACACGTTGGGCGTTCTGATCAAGGTGAGTGTACAGCCCACCGGGTGAGATACTCCTCCATCTCTACACCCAACAAAACCATCTGGGTGTCCATGCCGGGAATATAAATAATACCATACCAGGTACACATGCTAGCTCGGACTAGCCTGACCAACCAACACTGTCACCTTTTCAAGCAAAGTTCATCTTCTTGAGGTGGCCTCTTGCTAAAAGACTTACTCGAGCTCTCCAAGACTAGTATTGTTAGCCTACCCTTATCGAGTACTCAACGAACATATCCGTCAATTCCTGATTCAAAATATTTCCAAACCTTGGCTTTGTAAAACGTGGTTTTCTTTAAAAGAGATTTCTAAAAATTTAAGGAAAAGAATAGTTTTCTTGATAAAATCATTAGTTTGACAAAACCGTTTAAAAAATAAATATCCACGTTTACAACCCAAGCAAACATAGTTTAACAATAGCTTTACAAAGCTTCGCAGCATAGACTTGCCATCACAACATTTAAAAAAACAGTTTATAAAAGGACTTACCATCACAACATTTAATAAAAGAGTTTATGCAAGGACTTACTTGATGTGCCTCAGTTAAATGTGATAAATTCACAGATGGCTTTCCTCAATTATCCTCCTGATCTAAACCATATAATATCATGATCAGGGTCTCAATTAATTCAACCATGCTCTAATCCCATTTATTTTCACAACAATTCGCAATCCCCTATTTAATTCCAAGTAAACTATTCAATCTCCAAAGATCATATACTACGACCACATGTTTATCTCGCTAATAAACACCATTAAACTTTACTTTTAGCATCAAGGAAGGGTATTCCCTTACCTTGCAACTACCGGGTAATGAGGTCTCGATGTTCCTATGGTGATCGTCCCGAGTTCGCTTGAGAAGAAGAGAGAAGCTACCTCCTTTGCTCCTCTTGACCGAAAATTAAAGAAGAAGATGAAATCAGCCTCTATGGGGTGTGATTTAAGGGAAGAAAATGAGAAGAATAGATGGAAGAAAGGAATCAAGAAGTTGAGATGGTTTTTGCTTACCTTAGAGAGTGATCGGTTTTTTGCTAGGTATGGCTCTTGATGTTTTCGAAAATTTGCATAAAGAAGTTGTTGAAATTTTTGTGTGGAATGGAGAGGGTAGACGGTTGCTATGATTTAGAGTTGGAGAAGATTGGTTTAGGGTTAGATGGTGATGTTTAGAAAGACTCCTAATGGCTTTAGGTTTCTTGGACAGCAAGGGCGAAATTTCAGCTTGTGATGTATCTCCTTGCTGCCGATTTTAGGTGAGTTTAAGGGGAGAGAAAAATCTGCAATTTGCTCCCCTAGGCTGACCGAAATAATTCTCAAGAGAAGGGTTGAGTGTGTTCAGAATTTTGGGCTAAACAAGGAAGAGTTTGTGTGGATGTTGATGACTGAAAAATCCTGTGCATGTTGTGCGAAAATTTTGTGCAAGAGTAACAAGTTTTGGACTGTTTTGGCTGCTGTAATTCTACCGAAATTTTCAGAGGAAAATTGAGGGTTTTGGGTGCTGAAAATAGCGTGATCAGCTGGGGTTTTTCAGTGGGTTATGTGTGCAGAATTTTGGGTTGGAATAGGAACACAACAGCTGGCCGAAATTCCTGCACAAAGCTGTCGAAAATCCTATGTACAAGCTGGACGAATTTCAGTGATTTTGTGTGAATAAAATTTTGGTTTTGTGCAGCTAAGGTACCCTGAATTGATAAGGAGTATTTAGGTGTTTTGAGTTAGGATTTACAGAGTTGGATTGTAGCTAAAGAGGGTTGGAATTTCGGACAGCTTGTATTGATACAAAGCTGCCGAAATTCCTACTAGGATAAGGAAGAAAATCCTAGTTGAATTTGGATTGAAATAAAATATGATTTTATCAAGGATTTGGATAGGATTTCCTCTAGTCCTAGAAGAGTTTGGATTGATCTAAAAGTGTTTCAAGGTGGCGGACAAAATCTGGAAAAATTTCCAGAATTTTTCCAGCTTAAGGTTTTCGAAAATTCAAGAGAACAAAAGCTGAAAATAAAACAAACTTTATCCTTATCTAAAATCCTTGAACTTAGGAGTTAAATATGGAGTCTTATTCCTATAAAAGTGACGTTTAAACCCAAAGAAGATATATAAGACTTTAGTTAAAATATTTCTCTAAAACAATTAAATAAATAAAAGGATTATGGCTAAAATTCTTGAAGAGGTAAAATAAGATTTTTCCCTAATATATTCCCTAACTCTAATATTCATCAAGAAGAGTTTTATACCACTTGAAATTCTTCAAAGTGGCACCTAACTAGGGGTTTTCGGCCAAGGCATGAAGAATACTAGAAAAGGAATTCAAAAGAAAGCTTAAAATTTTCAAGAGGTAGGATTCGAACTCGGGTCATCAAAGGAAATCACCAACCTCCCCACTATTCCAAAACAACTCCAATACTAATTTTTTCCACAATCAATTCTCACCACCCTAATACTCATCCTTCCAAATCTTCGACCAAACCTCCCTTATCCAAATCTTTAACAACACAACTATTTCACATCAATTAATTCAAATGCAAGAGCAACGAAAAAATTCACATGCATCCATGCAAATAAAATAATTCTAAGCTACCACGTAAAATGCAAAATGCTATGCAATGCATGACTTTTCCCCATAGTCAAAGGTGGTTTTGGGCGGGGTATTACAACGTACCTTCTCATGTGGCAACAATATTCTCTTGGGGGTAGGTTTTCTCTCCACACTCGAGCTCTCACCTGCCTCTTTCTTCCCTTCATCACTGCGCTCGACCATTGGGCGCTTGCCCTTATCTCTTCTATCCACCATACCTACACAATAAAAGGGTTCTATCAATTCCTATAACGATACCACAGTTCTATAAAATTAGGTTCTGATACCAATTGTACACCCCTACTAAAGACAATAGCGAAAGCATATCATCACCAAGTGTCGTTCCGTCTAGTTTCCCGGATAAGGGGTCTTTATAATGAAAACAACCGAGTAAATACATATATAAGGTCTAGACTCAACAATATCCCACACTGATGACCACACATATACATACATCAAAGAATTTTATACATGCCATCTCTATCTATAATAGAATACAATACATGATAAAAAAGAAAGTTGTCCAGACCTAAACTGCCGACTCTATGGTATCGTCCTTCTATCTGTAGGTCCGCTCAGTTCTAAATCCTACAAAAGGTAAGTTAAAAGACACATGTGGTGATGAATCACTCAGTGAGTCCCCTGTGTATTAGTGCTTTATGAAAGAACATGGCACATAAAACTTTTGTGGAATAGCATATCACTTGTTCACTGGAAACAATTCCAAAACTCTCTAAAGAAGAGTTTATTCAAAATTCAATTATTTTTGAAAAATTGTATTTTACTTTCAAAACATTGCCCCCAATTTTCAAATTATAAGCACTTCTCCAACAGAAGGTCGGCCTGTATGCAAAGCTCACAAGGCTTCACTTCGATATCATGATCTTATTGTGCCAGGGACTTCGCCTTACAACACTCAATCATGCATTGCCAGATAAGTACACCAACTTGCATGTGTCATCGTACTGAGACTGCAGCCTCCAGTACTCGATCCGTGCGTCACCCGGTAAGCACACCAACTTGCACGTGTCATCGTACTGAGACCACAACCTTTAGTACTTGATCTGTGTGTTGCTAGAAAATCTTTTACTTGCTACCATAAGCCAGGGGTCCCAATCTTGACATCCGTCACCATCAAGGCAGCAAGGGGTTAGAATAATGCAAGGTATCTAGCCCAGCCCGTGAACAACCTAAATCACAAAGTGCACACTGTTGGATTGTATGCCCTCTTAGACTAGGTTTTTAAGGTAAAATCGAATATTTTAATAAAAAAATTTATTTTCAGAAATTAGTTATGAATTTACTTTTTGTTTGTGCACAGTTTTCGTTTGGAATAGACCCATTGTGTTTAAATAAGTGATCTATGTGAATGGTGGTCTTTCACAGTAAGGTATGGATCACGGGTTATTTAACACATAAACATTTGTTCTTAACCTATTGATGAGACTGAGAATCTCATCATGTTTAGGTTATTATGTTATGGATTCCAAATGGGGAATGGCTTACCTTTAGCCAGTGAGTAGTCCACTCACTTCATGACATAAGCATATTTTGAATACGTAGAACAGGACCTGTAGTAGTGGTTTCTAAAAGTACTATATGATAGAAACCTAGACTACTACCGCTACAGCGTGGACTAGTACTCTACGACTTGAGTATGAGTTGGTGGTCTGACGAAGCTGGAAGCATATGCTTTGATATGCTATAGTTGAGGTTCTATAGTAGAACCAATATACTTGTGTATTGGGTATATGTAACTAGTTAGTTAAGACAGACTTGTATAATATAGTTTCTGCACTATATCGCCCCTTGTGGTTGTCCGAATGGTCTAAAATATCCAGGGCCCTGGGAAACATGACTCAGATGTTTGCTTTAGGGTAGCTCCCTTGGAAAGTGGAAACACTTCAAAAAGTCATGGATCATTGGACTAGAAGCCTAAGGATGATAGATGTCATTTAGAGGAGTGTTAGTACACTTCTTCCTCTCTAAATGTACGGCGATGTGTAGAGGGGTATTTTAGTCATTTCACCTGTAGGTCGGAGACTTTGCTAATGCAGCATTATCCTTGGGGTCAATATTTCATTATGATGATATTAAGAAATATTTAAAATACAAAATATAGCTATTTATATAGCAGGGGTATTTTGGCCATTTTAGCAGCCAAGGCGATGTGTCTTTTTGGTCCTTGGAATAGCCCGTAAGTCCTAACTCATTTTTGGGATGAGGAATTGGTCTCAGTTCAAGAGGATTTTATTTTATTTTGTTTTATTCAGGATGTCTAATTTATTATTAGGTTGGAATAAAATAAATAAATAAATAAAATAAAAATAGGAGTTGAGATAAATTAATTATCTAGTTTAATTGGTTAATTAATTATTCAGGGCCTAGGTCCAGTATGAATAATTAGGAAATTAACATGTGCTTAAATTAGGGGAAATAATTAATGCTTAATTATTTATTGGGTTGTTTATATAAGCCCAAGAAATAAATAATTAAAGATTAATTATTTTGGTTCATTTGGGCTCATTAATTATTTATTGGGTTATTTATATAAGTCCAGAAAATAAATAATTAATGTTTATTACTTTGAATTTTTTGGGTCCAAGAGAAATAATAAATATTATTTCGGCCCAATAGCTTGGACCGTAGGGTTTTTTCCAGATACGGTTAAGAAGAGTTTAGGATTAAGCCAAACTTATTCTCAGGATAACATCCGGGTGTTTGAAATATGATATCCCGGGGATATGTTTATCAAATAATAAGAGACCTAGTTTTGGCTGACCAATAAACAAGTCTCTGGTAGAAGAAAAACCCTAATCTCCCTAACACAACTAAGACTCACGTCCCTTTCTCTCTTGCTCACGCTTCCCTCTTCTCTGTTATTTTTCCTTGGAGCTTTGCTAACCAATAGCAAGAGAACCAAGGAGAATTGAGACCGTTCTTCTTCTCCGTTGTGTTCACCGACTAAAGGTTGGGCTGTGGTATATTCTGAAAGCTGAAAGGCTTGGCGTTCATGCGAACAAGGCGAAGTAGGAGGCTAGCGGGTTTTCAACCGGAAGCTTCTTCAAGTGGGTAAGGCGAAGCGATTCCTGTCATTCAATTCACTCATACTCAACCTAGTAGGTTTAAAGCGCGCAAAGGTATGATCTTTATGCTTCCGTGTGGCCTTTAAGGCTTGCGGTTTTTTTTCCTCTATTTTTTTTCGTTGGTGCATGCTTCCTTTGTTTTCCCGTCCCTCAAACATAAGGCACGTCAATTGCCAGGCTCTAGACGACTAGCCAGGATGACTTATCTCAATGTTTTGTCGCCCTATTTGGAGTAAGGCAATCCCCAGAACTAATCGGGTTACTTGGGGCCGTCTATCTTTAACATAAGTTAGTATAAAGAATAAAATCCTTATTGAGTATTCAACGTCACCACTACCAGTCCCTTCTAATTGATCAGGCCAGAGGGTTATCTGATCCCGTAGGATTTTCAATCAAAATATTTTTGGTGCAAAACAACACTTTTTAGAATTTGATCATACTGACTTGCAAGTCAGATCATCATTCATATAGGTTTCGCAGAGCCAATCAATTCATTCCATAGCACATCAGACCAATAAAACAATTTCAGGGATCAAAATGTCATTTTTCAAAAATCAATCTCATCACAGGAGATCATTTTTCAAAATCATGTTGAAATAAGATAAAGAGTTCTTTTCACACATCAAAACATGTTTCCAAGAGTATCTAGGTCATTTTTCCTGTACTCGATCACAAAAGTCATTTCCAAGGGTATTCAAGTCATTTTACTCATACTCAATTCCAAAAGACTTTTCGAGGGTATTCGAGTCATTTTACTGTTACCCGATTTGAAAAGTGTTCACAAGAGTTCGAATAAGAATATTTCAATCATTTACCAAATACCCGATTTTAAAGATTTTCATAAAACTTTCCAATAAGGACATTTGGATCATTTTCCAAATACCCGATTCCAAAAAGAACTCATTTTAAGAAATCCATAATTCTAACTCCAAAAGAGGATTAAATTCAAAGTTTCCAAACACATTTCCATAAAATGTTCCAATAAGGGCATTTCAGTCAACTTATGAATACCCAATTCTAAAATTTACAATTTTCTGAAAATTCCAAGTATTTAATCCAAAAATGACTAAATTCACAAAATCCATACTTTAATTATCTATTAAGGTTTCTAAGGTAATTATGAAGGTCATTCAAGTCCAAAATGGCGCAAAATAATTCTTACTCAGATAAACCTTAAATATATTTAGAGATTTCCAAAATGGTATAAAATGTAGCATTTCATGGTAAAGTACACTACCTTTCAAAAGGGTTTTAGAAATCCAATGACTCACCTCGTGTCCTAAGTAACCCTTTCCATTCATGATCGTTTAATCACTGTCTCTATCGTTTTTGACGTTCCATTGGCCGTTTATCTCTAAACCTACACCAAACATCGTGTTCGGCCGAAAATTAGTCGACGGTTGGCCAACGTCCAACCGACGTGCCCAACAGGTAGCCGATGTCCAACCGACGTTTAGCCGACGTCCAATCCTGATTTTGACTGCCGCTTCACCTTCCATGGTCAAATAGGTAGTCAATGATTGTTGATGCCATTTGGTAATCTGTCACGTGGTACAGTTTCAGTTTCAGGATTGCTTACATATATTGGGCCTTTGGAAATGCCCTCTATCTACAAAAAGTTTTTGGAGTTTATTTCAATGTTTTTAATATTAGGGACTTTGACCATTCTTGTCCACCTTTTCTTTTAAGCCATGCCCTTTAACATTGATTGTTTTTTGATGTTGTAGAATCATCTGAAGCTCATTCCCAAGATGACAAAACTCCTCTAGAGACGAACAGGAAGAGAACAGTCAACACGTACTCAGGTTAAAGCTCCGGAGAAATTTTATGAGAATAAAAGAACTTTCCTGTTGTCTTTTATCTTGCAGTATTCTCTTGCCATATCTGTCCTATATAAACTGGAAGTAAGAATAAACGTTATATATTTTTAGACAACAAATATCCTACAGAGGCAATGAAAGAACAACTTGCGAAATTAATAGGTTTGATAGATAAGTAGGTCTCTGGCTGGTTTTGTCACAGAAGGTTGAAGGATAAGAGGTTACTGAATGGTGAAGCAAATGTAAATGGAAGAAAACTAAGAATCAACAATTTGCTTCCATTATTTGTCGCACTGCTAAAGATAACAAGAATGTGGGTAAGAGTCCAGTTACCCCATCTGCTCCTTTGGCAGTGAAGCGAAGGAAAAGATTGCTGGACAAAGATTCTTCAGAGGAAGAGAGGAAAATTAAGAGAACGACAAGGAAGTTAGGGAATGATTTTGATAGGGTGGCGACTGCACAATTGGAAATTTGGTGAATGGCGTTAGTGGGGGTACGGTGGCAGTAGGACCATAGTAGCGAGAACAAAGAGAGGACTGAGAAAGAGGAAATTGTAGGCAAATCCAAAGGTGAACGGCTGATAGGGAAATCAAGAGAGGCAGAAGAATTTCTCTAGGCTTGGCACAACTGGCTAAATTTGATGTTGCCGACAATGCCTTTAGGCTAAGTAGTAAGTAATCTTAGAATTTAGGAATTTCATCTTTGATATATTACTTTAGAACTTCGTTAACTTTGACAAGTCCATGTTAAGGATTGAAAGATTGTGTGGTGTAGTACTTTTATTTTGTTTCTCTTGTGGAGCTTAGGATAGGGAAACTCCTACCTTGCTTGTATAAATGGTTCCCCTGTGCTCCAAGGCTATTTCAGTTTTCAAGTTGAACTTGCTTGTGTAATTAATTATTGTTGTTATTGTTTATCTAATTAATTATTGCCTATTCTTATTTATTTATTTATTTCTTCTCTATACTCAATTTGGGAATTCTGACTTTTTTAACAATCTCACTGCCTCAACTTTCGTAATAATATTGTAGAAAGCGTTGGAGAAGGGTGTCAGATCTCCAAGTTGGGGGTCATGTTCTTCTGATATTCACTGGGGATTGTGGTTAATGTGAACATTACATGTCTGAGGAAAACAATATGTGCAATCTACTTAGAATAAACACAAACTTAGTGATCTAGGTTTTCGATCAATGGGAATCCAATAAATCATTTTTTTGGTATATCGACCTTTAGTGAATACACTGTTGTCCATTCAGGCTACCTTGCAAAGCTCAATTCATTAACACCATTGGATAAAGTATGTGTTCTTAGTTGTGGCATCTCATCAGGTACAACTTTTAGTTCACAAATCTTTCAGATATATCTTCCTATAGAATTTTCGGATCAAACATGCTACAAATTGTTATTTAAACTTAAATTCCATTCTTTTGTGCTAGGATTGGGTGCAACCCTTAATGTTGTAAAGCATAAAAGGGCTCCTCTATTGCCATCTTCGGGCTAGGAGCAAGTGGCCTGGCTGTCAGTGTCATGCTATTTGCACTCTAATTCTTGCTTAAAAAGTTTTTACTTCTTTTTGCATGGATATTATGTTATTGTTATCTAGATTCTTATACTCTATCATGTTTCAGGCTACTGAACTGAAGGTGCAAGAATTACTGAAGCATCAATAATTATTGGGGTTGTTTAGAACCCCAATAGGTTTGAGGAAGGTACTTGTGCCATTCTTCATTCATAGCTCTGAATTGTGAGAAGTGGCAATGAATAGGTTATCCTGACTGTTTTTCATCTCTCATTTTTATGGTACTAGCTAAGAAATTTGGAGTAACAGAGTTTGTAAATCCGAAGGACCATGACAGACCAATTCAATAGGTGAATTTCTTCTGGCTTCTTTTGTAATGCACAATATTATTTGCTTTTAGGTACAAATTTTTATCCCATGTCACATTTTTGCTATCCTCTTATTAGGCCACTGCATATATGACAAATAGAGGAGTTGATAAGAGTGTGGAATGCACTGGAAACATTAATGAAATGATTTCTGCCTTTGAATGTGTTCACGATGTTTGATACTAAAGTGACTTCTACGGGCATACAATGTTTGGCAATAATTTGACAGTGAACTACTTAGGACTGGAGGTGAATTTGTTTAAATATCAACAAATTGAAGCTTTGCAAAACAAAAGTCAATCAATTAATGTACACAGTAGTAGTACACATACAGGCATCAATTAATCTAGAATATGACTTTTTTGTGAAAGAAAGAAAAATTTTCTTCAGTTAGTAGAATGGAAAGTTATACTTCTTATCTTCGTCCTATGGTACTTTTAATTACTGAAGACATTGTACCATTTCTTCTCCCTTTGTTCTTAAAAGCTTATCTTTGACAAGCTTGAAGATAATATCTTACATCTATGTTATTATCTAATATGTTCTTTTGCCTTTCAATTTCTTACTATTCTTCAATAGATTCTCTTTAAATTTGACTGACATCTAACATACTTAAATACTTTGTCTCCATTATTTGGTGCATTTAACTTCTTAACGTTCTACTTAAATATTCGCCATTTTATTTACCTATAAGTGTTCCAGGAACTGCGAAAGGAATTCAGTGTAAAAAAATTAGTCAACACTTTGGTTACACCCATCTAAGTACTGGTGATCTCCTGAGAAAGGAAATCAAAACTGTCTCTGAGGATGGGTATGATTCTGCTTTCTTCCTTGAGTCATCTATGTTAATCTGTTATTTTCTGACATTATTGGTCAAGTATTTATATTCCTCCAAGACACTGATACCTGGATACATAATGAATGAAGAAATAGTTATATTTATTTTAGAAAATTCAGCTTTATTTTAATCATGGATTGCAAATAAAACTTGAGACCAGAAGTGGCAAGAGTTTCACAAGATTTTGATGTAGGGAAATATATAATGACGTTTATTTCTGTAGTTCCTTGACACAGGATATCATGAAGGAGGGAAAACTTGTTTCTTCAGAGTTAACAGTAAGGATTATTCAAAAAGCTATCCCTGAAAGTGATAATGACAAATTTCTTATTGATGGCTTCCCAAGAAACGAAGAGAACCTTACTGTATTTGAGAATCTTGTAAGTTTGTCTATTGATATAATTGTTCTTTAGAGCAAAAAATAGTCCCTCTCATTTTCCACCTTTCTCCTCTTTTTTAATCCATCACTACTAGCACTTTGTGAATACTACAAAATGATCATTGCTGTTAACTTCTTTCTAGACTAGGACTAAACCAGACTTCATACTATATCTTGATTGTCCCAAAGAAGAGATGACAAGGCGCCTTTTGTCTAGAAACCAAGTAAGTTTTGTGGTGAAGTCGTATTAAAACAAATGGTTTATCCATCCAATGCTTTTCTCCTCAGATTTATGTTTCTTCCTTAATTTGATCTGTGCCACAATTGGCTTATTTGGTTTACAAGCAATGACATAGGGAAGAGACGATGATAATGCAGAGACAATACAAAAGCAGTTTCAAGTTCTTGAAGACTCAACTCTCCTTGTTATTCATTATTATGCTTCAACGGGGAAAGTATGAAAGGTAAATCAATTGGCCTCTTGATTTTTCTTAAATTGGAATTAATATAATTATATATATGTTTTTTCAAACTACTAAATTCATTGCCAAATTATAGATATTGTATAGTTGCTTTTAATTTTCTTCACCCAAAAACATTAGTTTTACCAATATTTGAAATTTTAGTATTATTTTTATTATTTTAGTTTTATATTCTTTTAATTAATTTGTCTTTCTCTAAATATATTTCTAAAATATTACCTGCATGCTTAGATAACATGGAACAGGGAATATAGTGTTTGGCTTTCTATTGTTGAGACACTATTGACCATCTCATATATATTTTCCTTTTTCCTATTAATCTTTATTCTTTCTGCATCCCTATTCAGCAAGCCTCTTTAGAAATGTGTATCTCAAATTTGTATTTTCCATGGTTTTGAATATGCATCTCAAATTTGGTTTTCATTAAAATTCTTAGTCAATAATTTTCTGACTACATGGAAATATGACTTGGGTTTAAGAAATCTCCAATTTTGTTAAGTTCTTGAATTAATTATCCAGTATGATGATGATGATGATGATGATGATGATAATGTGTGAAGCAAGTGAGACTAGCATCATGCAGAAAAAATAAGGAAATTATTCCTTTCGCTTTAGTTTCCTACATTTGTAGTTGCACTGAGACGTATATACAACTTCTTTTAGAAGTTCATATAGAGAATGGGATATTCTTTAGGTGGAGAAGAATTCTCTAAATTTAGTCTTTTGAAGACCTGTTGTATGCTGGTAGATTTATTTTTGTATGTATACCTTGATGTGTTTAATTAATTATTAGACAAATTTTCATATTTACGAAATTATTAATATTATTAAAAAAAGATTATTAATAATCGGACAAAATTGCGTGGAGGGGTCCACTAGTTGAACTCTAGTACGGAAACCAATTGACTAAATGTCTATTTCTACTAAAATCAATTGAACTTAATATTGAAACAAAAAAAAAAAATCTAAGTTATAATCTTTAAAATCGAAATTGTCAACTAAAATCGATTCTTTATATAACAAAACTCAAATTAAAATCGATTAAGCATTTAAATTACTTACAAATTTTTTTGACAAAATTACCAAAACAAATATGATAGGCTATGAAATTTCATAAATATTCTCCCTCAAATTTAATCAATATATATCCTACCTAAGATTGCAAATGCATATTTGGGTAAACTAGTTGGTTTATGCCTAATTGATAAAATTAAAGTCTAAATATTTATAATATAATTTTTTAAATTTAAAATTTGAATTATATATAATTTATTTTTATACTATATTTTATTATAATTTTAATTAAATAAAAAAGAATAGAAACAATTAGACAACCGTTTAGCATATGGGAGAGATTCATTTTAGAGTCAAATTTAATTCTTTTTTTTTTTTGTGTAAAGACAAATTAGAGATGTAAGTTAAAAAGAATTAGGAACTAATTATATCTCTCAAACTTTAGTAATGATTTAGAGCTAAAATCATCCATTTTAAAATTTGAGAGTAGAAATTAAAATTTAAGAAAGTTTAAGGGTGATTGACATACTTTACTCTTTAGACAATGGAAAATTTTGTATCAATTTAACTTACTATAATGTTTTTTATTACAAACAACAAAATTTAAATAAAAATTTAAATTCAATTAAAAAGCTTTCAATTTAATTAATTTTTAATTTTTGAAAAAAAAAATCATCTACTCACACTCACAGTATATCAATATTCTCTCTTTTTGACTTCACATTAACTTTATATGTTTTTTATTTTTTATTCAATCTAAACAAACTCTTCTCAAAAGAGTTGAAGTCCAAGTATATCAAAAATCTATATATATATAAAAGTCGAATGAGAAGTCTCAAGTGGTGACAGTTGGCTACATCTGGTGGTGACATGTGATAGTTTCAATTTTTTTAAAGTTGAATATATAATTGAAAAAAGTTTTGGAGCTAATCTTAAAAATAATTCACAATTAATGTATTCAAAATGAACCGTTGAGTTTACGAGAAAAATTGTAATCTCAAAAGTTTTATCTTTACATTTCCCAAAGATACTTTAATTAGCAGCTTTACGTATAAAAGTCGTAGAGGAAGCCTATTGTTACGACACGCGGAAGCATCCTCATGTGACATATGTCCAAACAATTTTTTTTTTTAAAAGAAAAATAAAGATTATACTTGAATTCATTTAAAATTTTAATTAATTAAGTAATTAATTAAATTAACTAATAAAAATCTATATTTAATATTAATATATTGAAAATAAAAATCGAAGGGGAAGTCTCAAGTGGTGACACTTGACTACATCTAATGGTGACATGTCACGGTTTCAATTTTTTTTAAATTGAATATATAATTGAAAAAATTTTTGGAGCTAATCTAAAAAATAGTTCACAATTAATTTATTCAAAATCTACCGTTGAGTTTACAAGAAAAATTGTAATATCAAAAGTTTATCTTTACATTTCTCAAAGATGTTTCAATTAACAGTTTTACGTATAAAAGTCGTAGAAGAAGCCTATTGTTACGACATGTGAAAGTATCCTAAGGTGACATATGTCCAAACAAATTTTTTTATAAGAAAAATAAAGATTGTATTTGAATTCATTTAAAATTTTAATTAATTAAGTAATTAATTAATAATAATATATATATATATATTTAATATTAATATATTGAAATGTGAGAAATATATGTCGAAATTTTTTTAAAAGAAAAATAAAGATTACATTTGAATTTATTTAAATTTTTAAATAAATAAATAAATAAATAAACTAATAATATATATATATTTTAATATTAATACATTGAAATGTGTGATTTTTTAAATGTTATTTGAATATTATTTAAATTAATTTAAAATTTTAACTAATTAAGTTAATTAATAAGATATATATATTTAATATTAATACATTGAATCTTAATAACATAACAAATATTGGACATCAACCACGTAAAAATGCAATTAATTTTTTAACTCTTCACCATTTTTGTTCAAATTTTCACACCTATATTCATCATATTTTATATTTGGCATTTTCTTTTCTACTTACTACAGAAATAAAGAAAATAAAAAGCAAAAACAGCGTACATGAGGAATTTGACAATCAAATGATAAAGAAAAACATCAAAGTTTAACAAAAAGTAAAAAAAAAAAAACATTTCCCTTCAGGAACAAAAATTATGAAAGAAAAGAAAATAAAAAAAATTGAAGGATCGACAAAAAGAAGACTTTTGATCCTTGTGTCAAGGTGCAGAGGGTAAATGAAAAGACCAACTCACATTTGCCTTTCGAATAGTACTAAAATTAATTGAAGTTTAGCCAAAATCCAATTTTCAAGACTTTTACATTAATTTTTTTCAAATTTCTATTCATATTTTTCTATCTTAAATTCTCACTTTTTCGTCTTCACTTGCATACCCCTTTCAACTTCTTGAACTGAAAAGTTTCTGCTTCTTCCCTTTTGAATGTCATTTCCTTCACAGAAAGTGAACTTATTTCAACTTCTTGTTTTCACTCCGAGCCCATGCATTGAAAAAGCAATTTCGTGAAATAATAATGATCATGCATGCATAATTTTGAAGGCTAAATCTTTTTGTTTCTCTGTATTTTCAGGTAAGTTTCTTTAAATTCTGATAAGAAGAATTCAAATAAACTTATAATGGAATGAAATTCCTTTAAGAAACTGAGAGGAATATTGCCTAAAGAGGGCTTCATTGGTATGATTTCATCCTCGAAGAAAATGGAAGAAATGCCTCGTGCAGAAGACTTCTTCAATTTGGTTTTCTCTTGGTCTCTTCATGATATATTTAATTAGAACCTCTACAAAGATAAGGTATTCATATCTATTTACCTTCTTATTTTTTTATCATTACTTTTTCCTTTTAATTGAATTTTGTAATTTATCATTTTTATCTCGACTTCATGGGTTTGGAATATTGTTCTTATTTGCATCTTTTGTTTCATTAGAATAAAACTTGGAGCCAAGAAAATAAATCGTGGTCCAAAAATAGTTTCTTTTTTTTTTTTAGACGAAGCTCCAAAAATAGTTACTTTCATAATTTTACCAAAATATTGTGAAATTTTGAATTTGAAAATCCTTTGGTTAAAAATGGTAAAGGATAAATAAGAGGTGAAGTATGTTTTCTTTTAATTTGTTAAAATTAAAAGAAAAATTCTTTATGCTTTTTTTTTTCTTTTGGTTGGTTAGAAAATTTAAAATCTGTTTTGAGATATCAAAAGACTCGCCATTCTCACATGCAAAGCTAGTTTAGAAGCAAATATTTCCCCCTTTCTTTTTTTGGTTTGGGAGTTGGTTCACTGGATCAAATTATGTATTTAAAATTTAGTAATTATAAATTTTATAAATTAATTTATGGCATGTTGAAATTATAATTATGCTGTTTAAAACATTTTACTAAATTTATAATTTCGACTTCCCCCAATTTAAAAGTAAAATTGGGGATCAAATTATGACGTAAAACAAATACGATATGTTGAATTTATAAATTTAGTAAAATCTTCTGGAATGAAAATTAAATTTTAAATTAAGATTTTATTGGATCTCAAATTGAAGTTAATTGAATCTCAATGACACGATGATGGAGGAGGCAAACAATAGAATTATGACGGCAGATTCTTCCCAAGAGATGGAACAAGGAAAATCATGCAGATCACGACTGGAACAACGAGAATTGTGAATTACATTTTTCAGGAGTGAATTATCTCAAATGAGCCAAAGAATTGTGATCCTCCCAAAATTTTGGATAATATTTGAGGGTATTTAAGTTCTGTACTTGCAACTGTGGGAAGGATGATACTGGTTTTGCAAATGCTCAAGTAAGTTTTGAAGCTGCATGGGGAAAAGATAGATGAATTTGTGTTTTTAGTAGTATGTCTGATGTTCTTCTAAAATTTGTAATATTTTGAAAACTTGATTATTTGATTATTAGTAGTGTGTCTGATGAATTTGTTTTCTTTTACTTTCTTGCTTTATTAGATACTTTCTTTTCATTTCTCCTCCAATTGCTATTTTGGTTCACAAATAACCTATCTTCTGAACTGTACTTGTTTGGCTAATAGGTGGAGACAATTCCTCTATCATTTCGATCATGGGAGCATTATCTTGGCTCTTTTATGTTCCCTTTATTGGAAGAAACACGAGCACAACTTGCTTCCAGTATGGAGATCATACATAGGGCTCCATTTGCTGAAGCCATATGCCTTACAGAAGCAGAAGCCAAAGGAATATTATTGTATGATGTTAAGGTGGATTACTGGAGAAATAGACAAGTTAACAGTGGGAGGGAGCTCTACAGAATGTTACCTGGTGATATTCTGGTTCTTTTGGATTCTAAACCTGAAACTCTCTCCAATATCGAAGGAATAAAATTGATATGGAACTTAGCAATAGTAACTAGTGTTGAAGGGGAGGACTCTGAAGGCAGTAGTAGTACGATGTCTAAATTTAAGGTCAGATGTTCAAGACATTCTCAAGTCAAGGTTGCGGGGCAGAAGCCACTATATGTGGTTTTCTTGATAAATATCATGACAAACATAAGAATATGGAGTGCATTGCACATGCGTAACAATGTGAAGATAATTCAGAAAGTTCTTCATACTAATGTTGTGGTGAGTTTAAGTTTTTGGTGTCTGTTACTTTTCCAACAATATTATTTTAAGAATTCTTATAATGCCCAAATTTCTGGGATTCCCTTGCTGGGATGAATAGCTGGAATTTGAATTCCCTTATTAGCTGGTTTTTTTTTTCCCTTGCCCACTTTGATACTTGTATAGTTTTACAAAGCCATGTTTTTGCTGAAGGTCCTTCTGCATGTTCTGTTTTCCTTATTTGTTTATAAATTTTCAATTCAAGGTATTCCATTTCCAAAGAAGTATATAGTAGTTAGTTGTTTCGCAAAATGCAGACAGTTTGTAAATTGTTTCGCATAATGCGGACAGTGATTGACTTACTGTATGGTTGAGCCTAAGAGTTTTCTTTCTTGGCCATGTCATTTTTTCAAGGAATCCTTCACATGACCTTAAATTATTGCCCAAAAGTTCGTAGCTATGGAAGTAACGAAATGTAAGAGTTCAGTCATTATGTGGTAGATTATATCTTCTTCCTCTTTTTTTCTCTCGTAATAGTTTAAAATGTGTCTTTCTTTATTGCTTAGTCATCATTTAATCAATTATTCTTCATATACTTAATTGTTCATATACTATCACTAATGGTTTGTGTGCAGCTATACCTATATGGAGGTTGAGACTGAACATAATTTGATAAATTTTTGTATTAAAGAGTAGATAATCATTATTTTTTCGCATTGTGACATTTCTACTAATAACTCTTGCCAACAGGATGAGGACTCTTGCAATTTTTGTTCAGCACATTGCAATATTAACTTGGATGGAATAATAGATTCATCTGTGAACTCTAAGCTGAATGAATCTCAAAGAAATGCAGTTGTGACTTCTGTCAGCAAAATTATGTGTGCTCATAAGTCACATGTTGAGCTCATTTGGGGTCCGTCCGGGACAGGGAAGACCATGACTGTAAGCGTGATACTCTTTGTTCTTCAAAGAATGGGTCACAGGATTCTCTCTTGTGCCCCAAGTAATGCAGCAGTAACACAAGTTGCATCTCGAGTGGTGAAACTGATGAAACAATCATTTATAGATGAATCTGGAAGAGGTGATCTGCCGTTTTCAATGGGTGACATTCTGTTGTTGTGGGATAACGATCAAATTAAAGTAGGCCCCGATGTTGAGGAGATTTGTCTTGAGAACAGGGTAAAGATGCTTCTGGAGTGCTTATCACCAACAAATGGGTGGAAGAATTGCATAGCTTCTGCGATTGAGTTCCTTGAAGGTTTTGTGGCTCACTACCATGTCTTTGTGGAAAATGAATTGATGGAAACGAAAGAGCAGAAAAGTCACGAAAGTTTCGCTGGGACTCAATTTAATTCTATTGTGCCACCTCTGAGAAGATGTATGATTACGTTGTGTACTCATATGCCTAAACAGTTCATCCTTGAGCAAAATTTCCCCAATATTGTACATTTGATTCAACTGCTTGGAAATTTAGACAGCTCGCTGTTTCAGGACAATTTGAATTATGCTAAGCTTAAGATGCTGTTTTCACACAAGAAAATAGCAGTACTGGAGGATTGCCTCTCTATCCTAAAAATGCTTCAGGAATCTCTTGAAATACTTAGCTTTCCCTCTGTAATTAATAGAACTTCAATTACGGAATTCTGTTTCCAGATGGCTTCCTTGATTTTCTGCACTTCTTCTAGCTCTTTTAAGTTGCATTACATAAATATGAAGCCAATGAACTTGTTGGTTATTGATGATGCTACTCAGTTAAAGGAGTCTGAATCACTTATACCTCTTCAACTTCAAGGTTTGAGGCATGCTTTCCTTGTTGGTGATGAATGTCAGTCGCTAGCAACAAGTAACAGCAAGGTCAGCAAATTACTTTTAATTCATTAACAGTTTCTTGTGAGCATGACATCTAATGCCCTCTTTGAACATAAATTTTCTGTTTATGCAAAATGCAGATGTCTTATGAAGCTGGTTTTGGAAGAAGCTTATTTGAAAGATTGGGCTCTTTGGGTGATTGTAGGCACATCCTCGATGTTCAATATAGGATGCATCCATCTATTAATCGCTTTCCAAATTCAATTTTCTACCACAACAAGATGTCAGACGGATACAATGTGAGGAAGAAAAGCTATGAGATAAACTACCTTCCAGGGAGGATGTTTGGTCCTTATTCATTCATAAATGTGGCTGAGGGAAGGGAAGAGTGTGATGGTGATGAATACAGCCTAAGAAATATGGTGGAGGTAGCAGTAGTTGCCGTAATAGTGCAGAAGCTATACAAAGGTATGGTAGTTTCTTAGGAATGAAGAATTGTTTTACTATTATACTTGTAGAGAACTATTGCCATTGATAAAACTGCTAGATAACTTACGAGAGTAAAGTATTTCCTTATACTTGCTGTGCTGAAAAGGAATGTTACAGTTAATCTGGAGCAACAGCAAAATATTAGAAATGTACATCCTGCACTCTACCTCTCCAGAAAGATAGTAGAAGTGAAAATTATAAAAGATCCAGATTGTGAAACTAAAAGCTATGAAAGTATAAGCTCTTCTTGTTGAGTCTGCATTCATTTGCCTGCTAAATTATCAGAAATCAGCTGTAATATAAACAGGGAAGCCAAAAATATCAGAGTAGGGTGATTGTGGTGTGTCTTATACTGCAATTTCTTGCAAACTTGTTTTGGTGCTTGCTTGACAGATCATGGACATTTACATAACTTCTACAAATCAGTACTTTCAGAGTTTAGATGCCATTTAACATTATCATTTTTTATTTATCGTCTTTTGTTCTGTTATGGGATAGCCTGGAAGGGTTCCAAAACATCACTTACAATTGGGGTGATATCACCATATGCTGCCCAAGTTGCAGCTATTCAGGAAACACTCCATCAAATGTATGACAACCTAACTCGGTTTGTTGTCAAGGTGGATTCTATAGATGGATTTCAGGGTAGTGAAGCAGATATCATGGTTATATCTACTGTGAGAGCTAATAATAGTGGCTCACTAGGTTTCCTGTCGAGTCCCAGGGGTACTAATGTTGCTTTGACAAGAGCTCGGTACGATATTCTGTCATGTTTTCCGGTTTACTTCATTTATTCTTTATCTTTATAACTTGGGATTTTTTTACCTCTTCATGCCTTACCAGGCATTGCCTTTGGATCTTGGGCAGCGAAAGGACACTAATAAATAGTCCATCAGTTTGGGAATCATTAGTTTGTGATGCTAAGGAACGTGAATGCTTCTTTAATGCTGATGAAGATCCAGATATTTCCAGGACCATTTTAAATGTGAAAGGGGAGCTAGATCAACTTGATGATTTCCTTAATGGAGATAATAGGCTCTTTAGCAATGAAAAATGGAAGGTATCATATTTCTTCTTATGCAACAATGTCTATTAAATTTTCGGAAAATATAATTTTCTATCCATGTAGTGAAACATCAGTATTGATGAAGTTTCTATTTTCCAATAGTTCTTGATTTAAGCATCTGCATTTCATGTGGAAAGAACAATTCCCAGCTAATCTTTACTCCAGATAATTTTCTTTTCCATTCATTCTGTTTCACTTGCACCATGGCCATATTCTTAGATAAGCAAAATACCAAAAATTTGTTCAACATGGCATTATTTCATGTAAATGCATGTTCAAAGCACTTGGTCTCAGAAGTAGAAGGTCTCGATTGATTATACGCGTGCGTGTGGAAAAAATTTTAGAAAAGTATTTGGCTTCCAACATTTATGGTGAATCCTGTAGAACTTGTACCAATTCTCACTTGCCTTCAATTTGCACCAAAAGTGGCTGACTTCACTAATTTAGAGATACAATTGCATGAAAGAAACAGGAAATAATAGGGAAAATGTGGATATTTCAGGGTACTTCAGAAAGGTGCCTAAACCATTGCTGGTTTTTTGTTAGTCATCCAATTCACTAGTCATTGAAATGATTGTAACAGGTTTTGTTCAGTGATTTTTTCCGGAAATCATTTGTGAACCTGAAATCAAACCAGAAAAAGAAGTTTGTCATACAATTATGCTAAGCAGTGACAACATCTAATAGGCGCATATCTATCTTTTCATGTACTGCCAAACTGATAAGATATCAGAGTGTAATAGCATCAACAACAGGAGAATAAGTTTCATCATAATCAATACCTGGTCTTTGTGAAAAACCTTGGGCTACTAATCGCGCTTTATATCGAATGATTTCACTCTTTTCATTGCGCTTTCGCACAAATATCCATTTGTAGCCAACAGGTTTTACACCTTCTGGTGTTCGGACTGCAGGTCCGAAGACTTCACGTTTTGTCAGTGCATTTAACTCCGATTGACTCGCATCTTTCCATTGCAGCCAATCTTTTCTATGCTGACATTCATCAACTGATATTGGTTCAGGATCATCATTATCCTGCGTAACATCAAGAGATATATTGTATGCAAAAATATTATCAATAATAGTTTCTATCCGATTCCAACTTCTACCGAAAGTGGTATAATTGATAGAAATTTTAGTATTATTTTCATCAACTTCTAGTTCTTTGTCATCCGTTCTCTCTTGGTCTTTATCATTCTTTTCTTCAATATGATCTTTTGGATCATTTAATCCTCTTTTCTTTCGAGGATTTTTATCTTTAGAACCAAGAGGTCGGCCACGCTTTTGGCGTGTTTTTGACTCAGCAGCTATAGGTATAATATTTTGTTCTGCTGGAACTTCAATTCGAATAGGAGCATTTATAGCTGGAATATGCGATTTTGTAACTCTTCTGGAGTTAACAAAAGCGTCTGGCATTTGATTTGCAATGCTTTGCAAATGAATTATCTTTTGAACTTCAAGTTCACAAAGTTCACATGCGCTTGTGCGCGGATCAAGATAATTTAATGATGTTGTCCAAGCAAGATCATTTTTATGCTGTTTTGGTTCTCCCCCTAATTTAGGGAATAATGATTCATCAAAATGACAATCAGCAAATCTTGCTGTGAATACATCTCCTGTCAGGGGTTCAACATACCTGATAATTGAAATGATTGTAACAGGTTTTGTTCAGTGATTTTTTCCGAAAATCATTTGTGAACCTGAAATCAAACCAGACAAAGAAGTTTGTCATACAATTTTTGCTTAAACTTGCCAGTGGGTGGCGTCCTGTTAGAAAGACGGTGGACTTATTTTGTGAAAGGTCTTCCATGATTGTGAAACAATTTAAGGTTCAAGAGCTTTATGTTCTTTGCACAAATGATATTGTGAAGGAATTTAGGTACAAGCAAGTTTTGAAGGTGTGGGATATATTGCCTCTGGAGGAGATCCCCAAATTACAGGGACGTCTTGATGGCATCTTTCTCTTGTATACAGATAATTTTATCAATCATTGCAAAGAGAAAAGCCTAGAGGGGTAAATTATCATGTATCTCATCTAATGAACTAAAATTATGATTTGCTAAATCCAATTCTTTTTATGCAATTACAAGGATTAAACTCGACTAATTTCAAGTTAGACTTTTCTTTAGGACATTGGAAGTTCCAAAGAGTTGGCCTAGCTATTTAAATATTATCCGATATAAGAACCTAAATGGCAATGTGCTTATTGGTGATTCAAGTGATGCACCGGATGGCAAAAGTTACGGTGACAATTCAAGAGTGAATGAAAGCTTGCTGTTATTGAAATTTTACTCCATTTCAGCTGGCACAGTCAACCATTTACTTTTAGATGGAGATGCTAGAGAACTGGGTGGACCATTTGAAGTTACAGACGAAGAACTTGAGATAATTCAATCCCCCAGAAGCAGCTTCATACTTGGCCGCTCAGGTAGTGGCAAAACTACAGTGTTAATCATGAGGTTATTCCAGAAAGAGCAAATTCACCATTTAGCATTGGAAGGTTTTACTGAAACTGAGAGGAGCAAAAGTTCTGGTGTTGGCAAGAGAACATGGTTTGATCAGTCCAGAGTAGGGGGAACGGTCTTGCGCCAGCTTCTTGTCACTTTAAATCCACTGCTATGTCGTGCAGTCAAGCAAGAAATTGCCCGACTGAGAAGGTGCGGAAAGTGGTTTTTTCATGTTCTCTATTGATCTTTTTCCCCTAAATAAAACTATAGTAGATACTATGAAAGCATACACAAACTGAGGAGGCACATCTCATCTCCCTCCCTCCAATGACCTTCTGTGCCTATTTAGTAGACGTGAATGCCCTTTCTTAGTTATTGCCTGGAAAATTCTTTGACAGTAAAACAAATGTTTTCAGGGCTAGTGATCCTGTATTAACGGATGAATCAAGGATTCAAGCTGGCTAATATAAAATTGTGAAAGTAAAACCTGGTGATGATTACATGTGGTTGAGTTACTGAAGTTATTTATTTTCCTCGTTTTTTTTATAGAATTGTTTATGACATTTTCATATTTTCTTCATGCTTTATTTCATTAGCGCGATCTGCTTTCTTTATTATTAGATTACTTTGATTTGGTATCATTAGCTTGGAATATTTAGTTACTGTCTCAGTTGTACATCAAAGAATTTTTATTAGACCCAAACAGTTTTTTTCTTAATGTGGCTCTTAATTATACAGGTTTTTTGGTCTTGTGGATAATCCACTGGAAAGCAGTACATTAGAAGCAGAAGTAGTGGATGATGCAGAACGAGATATACCGGATTCTTTTGTAGCTATTCCTGCAAAAAAGTACCCACTTGTCATTACGTTTTGGAAGTTCTTGATGATGCTTGATTCAACACTGAGTGATTCATATTTTCTAAGATTTCAAGATGTAAGGCATCGTTTGGGAGGTAATGTTAGAAGTCAAAAATCAGTTGCTCTGCAAACTATAATAAGAATGAAGGAGGTTAACTATGACAGGTTCTGTTCCTTGTATTGGCCACATTTCAATGAGAAACTGGTGAAGAATCTGGATCCGTCAAGAGTATTTACTGAGATACTTTCTAACATAAAAGGAGGGTCACAAGCAACGAAAGGCCCTAATTCTATGTTAAGTAAGGAAGCATATGTTTTAATGTCTGATAGAAAAGCCTCCACCTTGAGATCACAGGACAGAGAAGGAATCTATAAGATTTTCCAAGTTTACGAGAAGATGAAAATGAACCGTGGTGAGTTTGACTTAGCTGATTTTGTAATGAACCTTCATCTTAGATTGAAAAACAAGAGACTTGAGGCTGATCAAATGGATTTCGTATATATTGATGAAGTGCAAGATCTTAGCAAGAGTCAGATTGCTCTATTCAAATACATTTGCAAAAATGTCGACGAAGGCTTTGTCTTTGCTGGTGATACTGCACAGTCCATTTCAAGGGGGACTGATTTTAGGTTTCAAGATATACGATCTCTATTCTACAATGAGTTTGCCACTGCATCAAAGTTTGACAGGTCTTTTGTAGGAAATGAAAACGGTCTGGTAACACAAATTTGCATTTTGACTCAAAACTTTCGTACCCATGCTGGAGTCCTTAGATTAGGACAGAGCACCATTGATCTTCTTTACCATTTTTTCCCACAATCCATTGATAAATTGAAACCAGAGACTAGTTTTATACTCGGTGAAGCCCCTGTTCTTCTTCAGACCAGAAGCAATGAAAATACTCTTGAAACTATATTTGGAAACAGTGCTAATGGTCAAGGGAAAATAGTTGGTTTTGGTGCTGAGCAGGTCATACTAGTACGTGATGATTCTGCTAGGAAAGAAATTTCTGATTATGTTAGAAGTCAAGCTATTGTTCTTACTATAATGGAATGCAAGGGCCTAGAATTTGGGGTATTTTTCCATTCATTTCTGTCTATCTTTTCAGTTTCTCATCAATGAGTGGTTTCTGACTTCTGAGTATCTGATGTATAGAAATAGTGAGAGACCATGCGCTGGACCCATCTCTTTTTCGTATTCACAAAATTCCTTTCTAGTGCATTTTCTTTATGTAAAAGTTGGTATTGTGTCCTGATTCTTTGACATTAATTTTTATGCCTTCTTGTAGGATGTGTTTCTGTATAATTTTTTCAGTTCATCACCTCTGAGGAATCAATGGCGAATTATATACGATTTCATGGAGAAAAAAAGTTTGCTTGATTCTTGTTTTCCGAAATGCTTTCCTAGCATCAACAATGAAAAACACTGTATCTTGTGCCATGAACTGAAACAATTATATGTAGCCATTACCCGTACAAAGCAGAGGCTTTGGATTTTTGAAAGTGCAGAGGGCTTCTTAAATCCTATGTTTGACTATTGGAAGAAGTTGTGCCTTGTGCAAGTGAAGAACCTGGATAATTCTCTCGCACAAGCAATGCAAATGACGAGCAGTCCAGCTGAGTGGAAATCAAGGGGTGAAAAGGTGGGATATTCTTTCTTCCTTAGTCATCCACATTTACTGCTTTCATTCCATTTTTTTTTCTTCTTGACCTTTTCCTTCATATACTTTTTGCTCTAGAAAACCCAGAATCCCAGCCCCCTATATTAGCCAACGTTCTCCGTCTTCTATTTTCTCCCGAAAGACCATTCTGTTTCCTGTGCCATATATTCTTCCTTTTTCTTAATTGTGGTTTTTTAAACAACTTCTAGCCTATTGTGTCAATAATTATTTGAATTTAGCTTAGGTTAATTTGGTTCAAAGTTGTTGAATCAACTTAGGTACGTTTTTTGACTGTATCTTTGCTCCCATCTTTTGCAGCCATTTTTTAGCTTGAATTTATTGATGAATTTATTCAATAAATTTGCTTTGCTTCCAATTACATTCTTTCTTTGTAACTGTGTTGATTTGCTTCTCAAATGTTTTCCAATTAAATTATTCATTTTTATTCTTCCGCAATAAGGAAATGCCACCAAAAAAAAAAAAAAAAGAAAGAGGAACAACCAAAATGGAATTATTTCACGTTCAGAAATAAAAGATTTAATTACAACTATGTTTATGAATAAACAACAAACTTCATTTGTTGTATATTTAAGTATGTTTTGCATGTATAACAGTTCTACAGATAGGGGAAGAAGAAAAAGGATTGAAGAAAAAGAGAAGGCAATGATTATCTTTGAAAAGGGAAATGAGAATAGTGTATATTCTCTCTTCAATGTAAAATACATGGTGGAGTGCCAATAACAATTTTTTTAGTGACAATAGTGGCTCCCTTTTTATACCTATATCTATGTACATATGTATATGTTTAGTATTTTCATCCTTTGTCCCTTGCATATTTGCTTTCTGTTTCTTGCAATAATGACTATTATATGCTCATGCAGCTCTATTGGGAGAAAAATTATGAGATGGCAGCAATGTGCTTTGCAAGATCTGGAGATACAGCATGGGAGAAAAAGGCAAAGGCCATTGGGCTTAGGGCAACTGCTGACATTCGGCGATTTTCAAACCCAAAAGAGGCTTGCAAAATGCTTTGGGAGGCTGGGGAAATATTTGATTCACTTGGCTGGGCTGAGACTGCTGCAGAATGCTTTTGTGATTTGGGAGATTATGAAAAAGCTGCTATGGTTTGTCATTGTAGCGTTGGATGTTTTATTGAATCATCCTAAATGATGTGTTACAAGAAATACATTCTGACATATTTAGTGAGCTTTGTGAGCATTGATCTATCAAAACCTGCTAGCCTTCCTTCTTAAGTTGAAATACATTCTATATTCTTGCACTTTCTTGCAGCATAATCTTTTCTTGTTTATTTGTGATAAATAGTGGCAATTTTTTCATGGACTTATATGTTTAGAGTGGTTATTTTGAAGTCATTTAAAATCTGCCCTTACAGTCACATTTATCGAATTTTAATTAAAAGAACTGTTCTGCAGGTATAATTTATCTGCAGAAATGTGGAGAATCTGGGCTAAAAAAGGCTGGTGAATGTTTTACCCTAGCCAGATGTTTTGAACGGGCAGCAGAGGTTTATGCTAAAGGCAACTATATCTCAGAATGTTTGTCTGTTTGCACGAAAAGTAGACTTTTTGACCTGGGTTTGCAATATATTGAGGACTGGAAACGGTTAGAGCAAGATTGCAGTTTGTCCTGGAGGGTCAAAGAACTGAGAAAAATTGAACAGGGCTTTAGGGAGAGTTGTGCTCTGTATTTTTCACAAGCACAAAGACAGCAAAACGATGATGAAGCATTTCAGAGCTTTCCTCCCTATGGATTTCAAACGTAACTTTCTGAAATCCGTAAACTGCTTTGATGAGCTTTTGTTGTTGGAGGAAGAATCAGGCAACTTTAAGGAGGCTGCAGAGATTGCAAAGCTGAAAGGAGATCTTATACTGGGAGCTGATCTTTTGTTCAAGGCAGCCAATTTTCGGGAAGCATCATTGCTCATTCTCTCGTATGTTCTTCTTAACTCTTTGTGGGCTGGTGGAAGTAGAGGTTGGCCCCTGCAGGCATTTGCACGAAAGCAGGAAACGCTAGAGAAAGCCATTTCATTTGCAAAGCAAGAATCAGATTCATTCTACGAACTTTTTTGTGCAGAGGCTACAGTTTTGTCACACAAGTATATTGAGTTGCATGAGTTGTGTCAGAATTTGATTGACTTGCAACATCATAAAAGTCACAGAGTTGAACTATTGTGCATAAGAAAGATTCTAGATGCTCATTTTCATTATGAAACAGTGAAGTATGTATGGGAAGAGAGTTTTGCAGATGATCTCGATAAGCATTCTAAAGAAATGATTTTGAAGAATCGGGTCTCGATTGGAACACTGATGTACTTTTGGAATCTGTGGAAAGAGAACATGGTGGATGTTTTACGATATCTTGAAGATGTAGAGAAGCAAAACACTATTGAATACAATGGCTACGGTGAATTCTGCTTAAACTATTTTGGCTTGCGGGAGCAGTTCGACGACGAGAATTTTACCTACATCTTCCTAAAACCAGATGCAAAATGGGTAAAGCAGACTAATTGCAGATCCATGCGTCGAATAAATAGGTCTTACTCTATTGATGCTAAAAAAATTTCATCCCGATGCTCAGAGTCATTTCCGTTCAGAAATTAGTTCTGTTGGCTTGAAGGTTTTGGAAACTATTAAAGCTCTTTACAATTGGTCGACGAAAGCCTCATTGTCCATGTTTTGCCATAGCACGTGCCTCGTTGATATCTATCAGGTGGCAATCTTTTTGATGGAGTCCTTTATATGTGACTATTATGACACACGGAAACTACAGTATCTTTTGCGACTGTCGACCAAATACTTCGAAAATGTATTTCCGTTGGATTGTCGTAAATCATTAGCAGAAAATATGATCTCACTGAGGGAAAGTCAAATTTCTCAGAGATTTGTTAGTTAATAGGATCGACATGTTTATGTACCAACTAGATTAAATCTCGAGAATATGTGAAACGAATCATACCTTTGTAGATATCGTCTCCACCAATACAATTCTTGAAATCTTTGGCCTTCTGGTAATGCTCCAGACCCCCAAGTCTTCTTCAATGTAATCTCTTTGGATCATAAAATTGCTAATTGTATTTTGTTTCTCTCTTTGTTAAGGGTGGACTCACACAAAAATTGAGAGAAAAACTCAAAGAACACACAACGATGTTTCTCACGTCTGTTGAAAATAGAGTCATAAACCAATATGTATTATTGACTCTATCTCCAAATACGAGTCTTGATAGAATAAGAAAAGTATAGTTGAATACAACTATCTCCACTTATCCTATTCCATCTAAAATACGATTTTTTATTTTCTGCAATTTTCATTAATAAATTATAAATAAATTATAATTTATTATTGTCCCATAATTAGGAGCCACTGAAGGGACCTGACCGGATACAATTAGACTAAACTCCAATAAATTATTTTGTCAATAAAAATAATTTATCAATTACATTCCACTCCACTAAAAGAACGTAACTGCACTCTTAGTCTAATCGCAATTACTGGAGTCAATAATCATATCAATTAATTGATCGATCCAACAAATTACCCTCGTCGATCAATATAATACTTTGAATGAGGCAGTATGACCACAGTGCCCCTCATTCAAAACCTCAATTCTCATCTTCAATTTGACAGTACCATGTGACCACGTCACACTTACAAAATGAATTCAATAGACACTATTGAATTACTGAGCTCAGATTTAACTGTTCATTAGAAGAACTCATGAGGAAATGATCTTGCATATTAAAGGTGACGGATTCCATATTGCATAACAATTATTTCATATTTACTTCACTTTAATTCCCAAGATGTCGAGATATTGATTATCAAGTTAATCTCACTCTTTGGCAACTCAAGGAATTTCAAGTTAGTAAATATAAATAATTATTTGCTCAGGATTAAGGTATTATGTACGATAATCTTTTAATATTTTATTTGTATGGTCTATTCCACAAATAAATATTGATGGTCCATCCAATATATCAAAATATATCCTTAATTTTATTACCAAAGTCAAAGACAGACTTCAATAAAATTAAGACGATCTTCCAAAATAAATTGCCCAAATTTATTTTAGATCGCGGATAATTTATTTCGAACTAAATTATAAATCAAATCTTTTTGTGTTTAACAAATAAACACTTGATTTATAATATCTAAATAATTCGTGGACAAACAATCTCATACATAATTTATACATACAAATATATAAAAACATACTTTATTTAATTTCAAAAAATACAAACATTGTATTTACTCGATGGGCATATCTAACAAAAATTCTCCCACTTGTCCTAGAGTAAATGGGACATGTCAGAAATACCCATACTTTTTATATGACTTCCAAAAATATTTACAGGTAAACTTTTAGTAAAAGGATCAGCAAGATTTTCAGCAGAAGAAATCTTGCACACTTCTACATCTCCACGTTGAACAATCTCCCTAAATAGGTGATATTTACGTTCAATGTATTTACCACGCTGATGGCTACGTGGTTCTTTTGCATTTGCCACTGCACCACTGTTGTCACAGTACAAACTAATGGCTTGAGATGCAGAAGGAACCACTTCAAGTTCTATCAAGAACTTCTTCAACCATACTACCTCTTTAGCTGCTTCACAAGCTGCCACATATTCAGCTTCCATTGTAGAGTCAGCAATACAAGATTGTCTGATACTTCTCCACACAACTGCACCACCACCTAAGGTGAAAACAGAGCCTGAGGTGGACTTGTGAAGATCTCTATCAGCTTGAAAATCAGAATCAGTGTAACCTATAGGTACCAATTCTGGTGCGGAGTAAACTAGCATATATCCTCGAGTTCTGCGAAGATACTTGAATATATGCTTGACTGCTGTCCAATGTTCTGGTCCTGGGTTTGACTGATATCTACTGACCATCCCAACAACATGACAAATGTCTGGACGAGTACAAAGCATAGTATACATGAGACTTCCTACGGCTGATGCATAAGGAACTCGTTTCATGTACTCAACCTCATTAGGAGTTTTAGGACTATGCTTCTGAGATAACTGAATTCCATGTCTGAAAGGCAATTGACCTTTCTTGGAATTTTGCATAGAAAATCTCGTTAGTATTTTGTCAATATATGAAGCTTGAGATAAAGCTATCATTCTGTTCTTTCTATCCCGAAGGATCTGAATGCCCAGAACATATCTTGCTTCTCCCAAGTCCTTCATATCAAACTGTTTACCTAACCAACTTTTCACCAATGTTAATGTTCTTACATCATTTCCAATGAGAAGGATGTCATCAACATACAGTATGAGAAAAATCACCTTACCATCTATAATTCTCTTATAGACACAAGGTTCATCAGGATGCTGATCAAAACCATAAGTTTTAATTGCTTGATCAAACCTGATATTCCAAGATCTAGACGCTTGTTTAAGCCCATATATGGACCTATTCAGCTTACAAACTTTTTGTTCTTGACCTTCTTGGATAAAACCATCTGGATGTACCATGTAGATACATTCGTCAAGATTTCCATTAAGGAAAGCTGTCTTGACGTCCATTTGCCATACTTCATAATCGAAGTGAGCTGCAATGGATAAGAGGATTCTTATAGACTTTAGCATGGCCACAGGCGAGAAGGTTTCCTCATAGTCAATACCTTCTCGTTGGGTATAACCCTTAGCAACCAATCTAGCTTTGAAAGTTTCCACTTTCCCGTCTACTCCTCTCTTTCTTTTGTAGACCCATTTGCACCCAATAGGTTTTACCCTATTAGGCAGGTCCACAAGATTCCAGACAGAGTTAGTGTACATGGATTTCATTTCTGAATCCATTGCACTCTTCCAATGGTCTGCGTCTATGTCCTCTACAGCTTCTTTATACGTAGTGGGATCCTCTTCTTCCTCAAAAGAGACTGCTTGAAAAGTTTCTCCATAGAGTAAGTATATAAAGGGATGTCGAATGACTCTCCCACTACGTCTAAGCTGTGGAAGTTCCTGGACGATTGAACTTTCCTCCTCCTCGTTGACTGGAATTAGATCTGCTGATTCCTCAATGACTGGATTTTGAACAGGGGTAGGAGATTCTTCCACTCTATGTCCCGAAGAGTCAGTGGGTATAGAAGGTGTAACATCTATTTCTCTCCCACTGGAATCTGGCATGTTAAGTGGCATAGATACGAATCCTCCACGTGAATCTTGAGTATGGGTCTCAGTAACCATTTGTTTGGGATTATCTCCCTTGGTTTCTTCCAAAATAACCCTACTCTTAGATCCTCGTTCTTCTATGTACTTGTCCTCTAAGAAAATTGCATTTGTGCTTACAAATATTTTCTTATCTTGAGGACTATAGAAGTAGTATCCCCTTGTTCCTTTTAGATATCCAACAAACAGACATAAATTTGATCGTGATTCCATTTTATCCATCTTTCCCTTTAGCACATATGCAAGACAACCCCAAATCTGAATGTGCGTCAAATTAGGCTTTCGCCCATTCCACAATTCCAATGGAGTCTTAGGGACAGACTTTGATGGAACCATATTCAATATGTATGTCGCAGTTTGTATAGCATACCCCCAAAAAGATGTACTGAGTGTAGAGAAGCCTAACATTGTTCTGACCATGTCTAACAAGGTCCTGTTTCTCCTTTCTGCCACTCCATTTTGTTGAGGAGTGCTAGGTGCACTTAGTTGAGATAAAATCCCATTTTCTGATAAGTAAGATCTAAAGTCGTGGGATAGATATTCTCCACCTTGATCTGATCGAAGTGTCTTAATGTTCTTTCCTAACTGCTTCTCAGTCTCAGCCTTAAATTCTTTGAATTTTTCTAAGGCATCAGACTTATGAGTCATTAGGTAAACATATTCATATCTTGAGTAATCATCCGTAAAAGTAATGAAATACTCATACCCACCTCTAGCTTGGACACTAATTGGTCCATATACATCACAGTGCACTAATTCTAAGACTTCCTTTACTCTATTTCCTTTGGAAGGAAATGATCTTTTGGTCATTTTACCTTCCAAACAAGATTCGCAAACTTGAAGAGGTTCTACCTTTAAGTCACTTAAAGGACCTTCTTTTACAAGTCTTTGAATCCTATTTAGATTAATGTGACCAAGTCTAAGATGCCATAGGAGAGTCTCATTAGTAGGAGATAACTTAATGCGTTTATTAGTTTCAGTATGATATAATGAACTGTTGGTAGGTTTCAAAACATACAGATCATTATTTAAATTTCCACGACATATCAAAGAGTTATTCAAAAATATCTCTACTAAAAATTTATAAAATTTAACAGAATATTTTTGTTTGAATAACAAAGAAACCGAAATCAAATTTCGATAAATGTCGGGAACATAATAACAATCTTTCAAAACCAAATGTTTATTATCAAAATAAAGATAAACATCTCCAACGACTCTTGCGAGATATCACTGATCCTGTGCCAACCCTTAGAGTATGCTCTCCTTCATTGAGATGTCTGGTTACTTGGAACCCCTGCAATGAATTGCAAACATGGTTAGTGGCTCCAGAATCTACTATCCAAGTATTTGTAGAATCAACCACTAAACAAGTTTTAATGTAGGATAACTCATCAGTACCTTGCTTGCGTTTAGCTAAGTAATCTGGGCACTGTGACTTCCAATGTCCCTTTTGCTTGCAGTGGAAACATTTGCCTTTAGGCTTTTCATCCACTCTTGCTTTCTTAACCTGCTGCTTAGGCCCTATATTATTATTCTGCTTCCTCTTATTTCCTTCTTTGCCCTTAGGCTTGGAAGAGGAAGATCCAGCATGAGATAAAACAAGAGCGTTGCCACTTCCCACTTTTAGGGTTGCCTCGGCGCTCTCAAGCTCCTTTATTAACTCTGTAAGAGACATCTCTATCTTGTTCATGTTATAATTAACTTTGAACTGTGAAAACATCTCTGGAAGAGTTTCTAGAGCCATGTCAACCTGAGTCTCAGGCTTAATTTCAGCCCCTAAGACCTCTGCCACGTTAAACTGAGCGATCAATTCTAACATATGACCTCTCACGGGCGTTCCAGGTTTCATGCGCATATTAATTATGCGCCTCATTGCTGCTTGATGGGCCTGACGTCCTTTGTGCTCAAACATTTGCTGGAGGCTTCTCATGATGTCTGTAGCAGTTGTCATGTTCTCATGTTTCTGCTGCAACACATTTGAGATAGATCCCAAAATGTAGCAGCGAGCCATCTCATCAGAACTCAACCACTTATCATAAGCCTCCTTTTGTTCGCGCATGGACTGTTCAGTAGGCTTAGCAGGACACGGTTCAGTTAGCACATATTTGAGTTTCTCAGCAGTGAGTACAATTATGAGGTTCCTTTTCCAATCAATAAAATTTTCTCCAACCAGTTGGTTCTTTGTTAAAATTTGGGATAAAGTGTTGGAAGTCATTTTTCTAAAATTAAATAAAATAAAACATATGAGACATTTATCATATCATGATGCATGATCAATATAAAATGGTATGATGCATGATCAATATGATAATATTTTAAGTAGTAATAGAAACTACTATCAAAATATGACAACCTAAAACTCTACAGTAACATGTACCTCTATAGGAGATAACAATGTAACTTATAGTTAGGTCAAAATCCACAACCTAAAACCCCAAAGTAATATGCACCTCTATAGGAGATAACAATATAACTTATAGTTAGGCCTGGATCATCCCACTAAAATTAATATATCTTGCATCTAAACGCAATATTAATTTTGGTGTTGTTAATATTTTGGCCATCATAGATATTATTTGGATATTCTATAGGAAGTCCTTATAATATATGTGATTTAAGTGTAACCCCTATATTCAAAATTTATTATTATTATTATTATTATTTTTAATATAAAGTTTCCAATCCAACCACATCACCTATAGGGTAATTATGAATGAATTAAACTTAAAAATAATAATAATAATAATTAAAGTTTTGATGCCCAATCTAGTAACCAATAAAACGTAGCCTTCTTATAGGGAGACCATTTAAAATGGCACGAAACAAACGTCAATTTTACTAATGGGCTTATAGGGGAGGCCAAAGGTTAATTAAAATTAACCATCTCACACTTATTTTTTTAATAAATTAATAAAAATTTTAATTTATTTATGCATAACTAAATAGTATGAAGGGTGTTCTAACCTCTGGACAAATTGGGAGGGTGTTAATGATTTGGCTTGGATTGGGAAAGCCAACAGCTTACCTCTGTAAGATGATTGGGGAAAGATTTGTTACAAACTTGTCTTGGAAAGTATTCATTGAGAGTCTTAGTGGCAGCACAGATTCAGAATCACCAAAAGAATCCCCATTGATGCAGGTGTCTCCATCAACTGAGTCTTTAAATGGTGTCACGGAGTCTGGTTATCTGCACAATTTCACATCGTCAATGTCGAGTGAGGCACCAATGAAGATTTCACTGACTGACAAGTTCCATGGTGCTCTTAGAGAAACATACTTTGCGAATTGGCGGACTAGTGACTATATTCCACCTAATTGCTTCTTGTATCTAGTTGAGCCAGGGAGTTCTTTTACACTACAAAATATTCTTTTTCTGAATGGCTTATGTACCTGCAGTCAGACTCTTATCCAAGTGCCACTTTAGTAGCTGATGTGCAGTTATGTCCTAAGATTGTTTTTGATTCTGTTCTCATGATGGTCCTGGGGTTCCTCTATAATGCTGAGGATACAGCTGAATGGATTGTAATATCAAATATTGACATTGATCGGTACCTTTCACTGCTGGTGATGAGACTGATGGTTGTGATATGCTTGTTGTACTTGAACTCTGGAGAGTATTTTGATGTCCTATCTGATCTGCTTGATCAAGTCCATATCAGGTCACAGCTGCCAGGACAATTCTTTGAAGCACTTCAGGGTATAAAAAGCAGTAATGAAATAGCGAAACATTTGAACATAATTGCTGAAGCTTTCAAGATGAATGGAAATCCCATTGTGATGGTTAGTTTGGGAGGAAATACTCCAAATATTGTGTGTAGTGATGCCATTTCTGTAGACATTGGAATAACCAGAAGAAAAGATGAAATGATGGAAATCTTGTTTCCAAAAGAAGTTAACAACACTAGATGATGCAAATGCCCCTAGTTTGGGCAGAGGATTTTTCCCTGATGATAAATATGAAGGCAAGATTTTCTTCTACATGGGTAAATATGAAAATTTTCCTTTTGACATACAGAAACGAAACTGTACAACCGGCATTGAATGTATAATCCATTTAATTTTCCTGTTTCTTCAGGTAAAGAATTTCTGACTCTGGAACTGAAGCCACTCTCCTGCTCTCTAGTGGAGTTTAGGTAAGCTCTATGTAAATTTGAATCCGGTTTCAGAACCTCTCATAGTTGGTGAATTTTTCTGCAAGCTAAATCAGTGTCATCCTATCCTGAATATCAGAATCTATTGTCTAGTATGACTTTGTCTCTGTTGAAACCTTAAGGGATACAAAAATTGACTGTCAACAAATGCCTGCCCACAAGACAATTACAAACTCCCCTGATAATTTTTTACCATCTTCAAAAGAGTATAGCTTACAATTTTTATTTTTTCCCCATTTTTTTATTATCTGTATCTGGGTTGCAGGAGGAATTATTTCTTACGGAAAATAGTTTATACTTGCACCTTTTCCTAACATACTGATACGTCAAACAAGTCCTTTCTTCTTACCACGCAGTGTTGTTTTTCTTGGCGAAACACTTGATCTTTTGAAGAGATGCAGTCAAGAAGGCTTCAGCTGACATCAGTAAGCTTTGCCTTCTAGTGTTGCTTCTGGGAAAGGAATGCCTTCTGAGTACATAGGAGGCTTGTTTTGAGTTCAAACATTGCTCTGTTCATTACAAATTTGCTTTTTGTTCTGAGAAGTATTAGTAGATTTAGCGGTAAACTCCAAAAATCAATATTAAACTCCAAAGGGGAGAGGCCATTGGGTAGTAGCGTGCTATTGGATTCTTGTGCTTATTTGTCTTGACTTTGCACTACATGCCATTCGTCTGCACCCCATCCATGCATTACTCTTTTTCTTCCTTTTTCTTTTTTGAAGAGGATTGTAACAGATGATTAAGTTGTAGTTTTGTAATAGAAATATTGAGAGTTTTTTTGCTTTTTTTTTTTTTTTTGAATATACTCACTCATTAGTTTCATGTCTTGTGAAATCCTATGCATGCATACTTCAGAAGTGAAAAAAAAAAAAAAAACAACTTAGTGCAGACGTGACCACAATTTTGAAATTATAATACGGTTGAGGTTTGAGGGATTCTGATTGAACTTTTTTAATAAAAAACAAATATATAATTTTAAAAACTTATTTTTTACCAGTTTTTTTAATTGTATTAATTAGGTTAATATCATAATATCCTTCATTATAATTATGTTTAATTATGAATGAAACAATGTCTAGAAATATTTGGGGATACGTTTCTAAGATGTTTTTCCCCCCTAAGACTTAATAATAATAATAATAATAATAATAATAATAATAATAATAATAATAATAATAACAACAACAACAACAACAACAACAACAACAACAACAACAACAACAACAACAACAACAACAATAATAATAATAATAATAATAATAATAATAATAATAATAATAATAATAATAATAAAGTTGGATTAATCAGTATAAAGGAATTAAGTGAAAGTATCCGGGATTTTTTAAAAATGTTTGGAATGAAACTGTGATATTAACTATACCTTTTGGTTGCTAGATCTGATAGTAAAATTCATTTTATTATAATTTATTGAATGTTAATAAATGATTTTCTAGAAAAGATTGTTTTGAAAACTATGTAGAAATGAAAATTAATTATAGAAAATTAAACATTAATGTAAAATAAAATGGAAACATTGGATTACATAAATATGATTACTGATTTTACCAATTTTAAACTAAGAATCTATTGATGCTAATTAGAAATTATTTCGAAAATAGTTAGAAAATAAGTAGAAAATTATAAGTTACAAAGTTAATTGAACAGTTTATGATATAAAATCTAGTTTTAAACTATGGTTAGATTGAGGAGGACTTAGAAGGAGAGTGCTAATCGCCGGTTTTTGACTGTATAAGACAAGGAATGTTGAATGCTACTTTGAGATACGTATGAATACTACAATATTTGAATGATGAATAAGACAAGGAATGTGGAGATGTGACCAAAAGACACTACTAGAAAAAAAGGTTTTACTAACATATTTTTAATGACACTTTTTATAAAGTGTAATAATGTAATAGTTATAATGACACTGGCTTTTTAAGTGTTATTATATTGAATCAATACGACGTAGTTTTATTAGGTAATGTACTGTTATGAGACAATTTTGTGTCAAGAAAAAAAAAATAGATTTTTCCTAACACTTTAGCATCCTCAGGCGCGCATAACACTTTGACAAAAAAAAAAAAACCGCGCGTCATTGGAGGGAAGAAAAAAAACGAGGGCTGTGCTTCAAGAAGGCGCCAAGCAACAACAATGGCGGGCAGTGAAGGGATTAGGATTTTTCCTTCAAATCAGTGAGTGAAATCGGACGAAATAGAGCTTGATTCGCAGCTTCTTCAGCCCAAACTCCTATGCGCGAGTCACAACATCTTCTCTACACAACCGGTTGAGCGACTGTGTGAAGCGGTATCGGCATTGCAGAGGGACGTTATTGAGTTGCGGTCTGTACGCCGCTTTTTAGATTGGTAAGTATTCTTCGGTCAATTTGGATTCTGTACACCTCTGCTTTTCTGTTAAAACCTAACCTCAGCAATTTCTCACTCTGTGAGTTCTCTGTCTCCGTATGTATGTGTAATTGAGTTGACGTATTTATAGGTTGATGTTGCAATTGGGTTATTACGAATATCCGAAGTCCGAATTGTTCAGACTGAAGGGGAGTTTCAAAGCTCCGATGTGGTTATGAATTTTTATCTTTTAGGAATTTAGAAGTAATTCTTCTCGAGCCAAATTTTTTCTTTAAAAAAAAGATTCTGCTGGATGCGGGTTAAAATGGCGTTTGTGGATCTTGGTCTTTCGGGTGTAAGGCAAGGATGTGGGTCGGTTGATTTTAATTTTAATTCTGTATAAATTTTGTGTGTGCTATGTTTCTGGGCTGTCACTCTTTTTTCGCTTGCTGCAATAAAAAATGTGTCTTTTTGCAGTTTATTGTTTATTTGAATTGTGAGAGATTTTGGTGTTTGTAGCTGAATTCTTGCAACTTGAAATAGTTCCCAAGCGAATGGTGAGTTGCTTGTAGTTGTATGGAAACTATAGTTTTGAAGAAGCTGATAATGAGACACCTATATTTCTAAAGGATTAAAGTTCTTTTCTTTAGTACTCTTTGATTATTCTTTGGGGGCTTTTTTGAATCCTTGCTGTTGTGTTCTAGAGTGCTGGAAATGGTGCTTCAAAAGAATTTTGTCTTGTTTTCAACTTTTTGTTCACTGCTAGATTTTCTATTCTAGAGTTCTTTAACCCTTCCATATTAATACTGATGATGACTTATGCAAATCCCATTTGTGAAATCGGTTTGTTCACAGTTTGTGGTATGTAATTGGTTGTTAAATGGCTCTAGTTTTTTTCACTTCTTTTGGTTGCAAAAATTGCATGTTCAATTTAGACTTTGGTCAATATTTTGGAGTCCTTACTTCAGGCATTTTAGCCACTAGTTTGGTTATCTCAGTTAGAAGCTGTTCTTCTCTATTCTTAAGTTTTTTATTCAGATTTGGTTGTTGTTTGTGCAGTTATGGGAATGATAGAAAAGCTTTTCTATCTTCAGTTTGTCTTACTGGAATATGTTGAGTCCATTTGGCATAGGTGATTGGGATAAGTTGTGATGTTTAGAATTAATGTAATACAAAGAGAAGTTTAAGGTAGTTGTATGTGCATTTTACTGTTTCTTGTGTATTGATGATCCTAACAATTGCATTTCAATGACTGAAATAAGTTCTAATTCAGATTTGTTTACGACTCAATGGATGTTGTTGATTGGTAGTTTTTGAAATTAGGGAAATTGTAGGTTTTATTCTCTACAAATGAAGTATGAAGTGTCCATCAATCAGTTGACCATCTTTGTAACTGTATTTCTTTGTTTCTTTTAAGCAGAAGTATGCAGTCCGTTCATCTTGGTGATTGCTTAAACAAAGAGGGGACTGAGAATCTAAATATAAATTCAAATTCTTGAACTGATTTTGTCATGAAGATGATAGATTATGTAAGATATGTTTGGGATACATAGAGTCTTTCAATTTCTCAGAGTTTTAGCGGAGAAAATTCAATTAATTAATCTGTAAAAAAAAAAAAGAATCTTGACTTTTATTTTTCCTTGTTTCTTTCATTGCATCAGTACAAAGACATTTGAAGGAATTCATAACCTAATGATAAGTGTTTTCTGCTCTATTCTACAAGAAAAGTAAATCACATTAAGCTCCGAAATCATCAAAATTTGTCGCATCTGTTCTTGATCAACATAAGCTAAAAAATTTACTGTTCTGATTAGCCGAAATCCTGCACTATTTCAATAGAAATTATGGACTAATATCAAATTTCCACTGCCCTATTTGGTATGTTACTCTACTTCTCTTAGTGATCTAGTCAGAAACTTAGACAGCACATATGAATGCAACAGTCATAAGCCCATATAGCAAGACTCCGAAGGCATTTACTAGTGTTGATTTAAATTACTACAGTTTGTTCATTCTACTTTACTATTGTTGCAAACTAATTTCTGTCCATCAATCGGCCTTTAAAATCATACTTCTTCTTAAAATCATATTTCCTTTTCAATTTAATCATATCTAAGTAATTACACTTCAAATTTTCACCAAGAAAACATGCCTTTTTTCATTCACTAAAAAAATGAATTCTTTTTTATGTGTTTTTTAATAATAAAGTTGTGTAATAATCCATAATACTGGTTCATTAGAGACCTAAAGGTTTCCAATAATATCATCATATATCATTTGAGGAATGGGATGAAAGAAGAATAAAGATGCACCAAGATTCAGGTTGAGGCAGTGAGATTTTTTCTTTCAACCAAACAACCTAAGTCTACCTCTTGCTCATCCTGCTCAATACAGTAGGCTGCTTTTTCTATAGTAGTATATGTTTTGTCATATTCTGTATTAATTCCAGGACCGAGTCGTACCACTTATCTTCAAGTAGAGCCTCTTCCTATTTCAAATTAGAAAGTTCACGCACCACTTAACATATTAGAACTTTCTTCCTATTTATTGTAATAGGTATTGCTTGCTGTTTTTTTAGGGATTTCTCCACTTGTATTCTAATGTGATCCTAACATAGGTAAATTCTCTTCCATTTGCTGCTGCCGTTTGAGTTGGATAATTAGTTTCAAAAGTATGGATAAGGGTTGGATGAAACTTCCAAGGAATTGCATTGAATATGAAAATGGAGTCGAAAGGTTTTTAAACTTTGCAATGAACAACGCAAGTTTAAATGGAATGATATTATGTCCTTGTCTGAAATGTGGAAACGGAGTAATGAGGACAAAAATTGAGGCCAGGGAGCATTTGATTGTTGTGGGATTTATTAAGGGATATACACATTGGATAGCACATGGAGAACTTTTTACACCTAGTTTAAGTACATCACACTTCGAGCCTATTTCAAATAATGTAGCCTCTATGCCTGATGACATGGAAGCAATGTTTCATGATGCTTTTGGGGTCCCACCTTGTGGAAATGTAGATGAAGAAAGTATTTCGACTGCCGCAGATGTTGAAAAATTTTACAAGCTAATTAATGACTCTCAACAAGTTTTGTATCCAGGTTATAAGAAATTCTCTAAACTTGCCTTCATCATTCGATTACTTCATCTCAAGTGCGCAGGGAAGTGGTCTAACAAGCATTTTGATATGCTACTTGATTTGTTGAGAGAAGCATTGCCCAAGGGTGTTGAACTTCCTAAATCTTTTTATGAAGTTGAAAAATTGATGAAGCAACTGGGTTTAGGCTATCAAAAAATAGATGCTTGTCCTAATGATTATACATTGTACTGGGGGGATAAGGAAGGACGGAAGGATTGTGAAACGTGTAAAGTGTCTAGGTGGGTCATTTCTGAAAATGACTCAACGGGAGAGAAGAGGAAGATTGCAAAGAAAGTTCTGTGGCACTTTCCTTTGAAACCTCGACTACAACGTTTATTCATGTCAGCCAAGACTTCGGCTTCCATGAGATGGCATGCAGAAGGGCGCATGGATGATGGTCGGATGAGGCATCCTGCTGATTCACCTGCTTGGAAAGCTTTTGACGCTATAAATACTGATTTTGCAAAAGATGCACGTAATGTGAGGTTGGGATTGGCGTCCGATGGTTTTAATCCTTTTAAAAATATGAATGTTGCTCATAGTACTTGGCCTGTGATACTTATGCCTTACAATTTGCCCCCTTGGATGTGCATGAAGCAACCGTATTTCATACTGTCATTGTTGATACCTGGTCCATCTGCTCCCGATAATAATATTCATATTTATTTACAATCGCTAATTGCTGAATTGAAAGAACTATGGGCCATAGGTGTGCAAACATTTGATGCATCTTCGAAGCAGAATTTTCAGCTACATGCTGCATTGTTGTGGACAATTAGTGATTTACCTGGTTATGCAAATTTGTCGAGGTGGAGTACTAAAGGGCAGCTAGCATGTCCTATATGTCATAAGGAGACAAAATCTCAATGGTTGAAGAATGGTGCCAAACATTGCTACATGGGGCATCGTAGGTTTTTGTCTCCTAATCATCGTTTTCGATATGATGCACGATCATTTGATGGTCATCAAGAACATGGAAGGCCACCGCCTGCATTGAATGGAGATACAATATTGCATGAGTTGGATGGAAAACAGATCAAATTTGGAAGGGCTGTCAATGATAACCAGCAATTGCCCCATAATTGGAAGAAACAAAGTATATTCTTCGAGTTGCCATATTGGAAAGACAATTTGATGCGCCATAATCTTGATGTAATGCATATTGAAAAGAACGTTTCTGAAACCATATGCGCAATATTGTTGGAGGTGGATAAGAAACGGGACCTTAAGTCACATCTCGACTTAAAGGACATGGGTATTCAATCCGACCTTCATCCCGTTGAGAGGGATAATGGTAAGGTGTATTTACCACCGGCTTCTTTTGTACTACGTAAGAAGGAGAAAGTGACATTTTGCAAGACTTTGAAAGGTGTTAAGGTGCCGGACGGATACACTGCCAACTTGTCTAAGTGCGTACACCTTAATCGACCTAAGCTTTCTGGACTTAAAAGCTATGACCATCATATTTTGATGTAACAATTGCTGCCAATAGCTCTAAGAAAAGTTTTACCTAAGGCTGTCCGCTATCCTTTAATAAAGCTCAGTAGATACTTTAGAAAGTTGTGCTGCACTAAGCTTCATCCGAATGAAGTGTTTCAATTAGAGCAAGAGATTGCAGTTATCCTTTGTGAATTGGAGCGAGTCTTCCCTCCTTCATCATTCAGTATCATGATGCATCTAACTGTCCATTTAGCATCCGAAGCTAGGATAGCTGGGCCGGTTCATTATCGATGGATGTATCCTATAGAAAGGTACAAGTTTCATTCATTTAATGTTTAGGTTATTCTTTATTGCGATTACAAACATGTACATCAATGACATTGAAACTAATGTATGAAAGTTGAATTTAAATAGGTATTTGAGCGCGCTAAAGTCCTATATTCGTAATAGGAGTCGCCCAGAGGGTTCTATTGCTGCAGGGTACTTGGCTGAGGAATATTTGACATTTTGCTCGTTATATCTTGCTGACTATGTGGAGACAAAGTTCAACCGACCAAGTAGGAATGACGATCATGAAGCCAATTCCTATGCTGGGTTAGATATTTTCAAACCAACTGGACGTTCACTTGGAAAAGGAGTTCCTACAAAATTCGATGAAGACACATTGAAGATAGCACATCAATATGTGTTGTTTAATTCTCACGCTGTAAAACCTTACTTAGAGTACGTATAAGATAGAGGATTTATATTCTTCATTAGATTAGTGGCCATGAAGCCACGCTTAACTAATGCATAGTATGTATATGCAGCCAGCATCATGGACTAGTGGAACAAAGGCATCCTCGTGCAAGTTTGCATGAAATTGAGCGCATCCATAGTGAAGAATTTGCGAATTGGTTTTGCAATTATGTAAGATTCATCTCAGGTAGCATGCTTAAGTTATACTTTAATGATGCTTAAGCTTACATTGACTCTTGTTGATTTCCTAGGTGAAGGCATTGCAATTCAATGATGATGATATAATTTCTAAGGATTTGAAGCATTTGGCCAGAGGACCCAATGGCATTGGTCTTAAATACGATAGGTTCTTGGTGAACGGCTTTCGATATCATACTGTAGAAGTTGAACGCAAAAGGAAAACACAAAATACTGGCGTTTCTGTAAATGCAACAACAACTAGTTTCTCAAGCGTTAGGGACAGAAATCTAATTTCAAGTGATGTGTCTTATTTGGGGAAATTAACAGATGTGATTGAGTTAGATTATAGAGACGGGCGTAGAGTTGTGTTGTTCAGATGTAATTGGGTATCAACAGGGAAAAGGTTGAAGCAAGATGCTGAGGGCTTTACTCTGGCCAATTTCACTGATGTTAGGCCCCATGAAGAGCCTTTCATTCTAGCTTCTCAAGCAACGCAAGTCTTTTACGTTGGAGACCCGACTGAAAGTAATTGGCAAATTGTTATAACCACAAATCCGAGAGCTGTGTATAACATGGGGTCCGTAGTTGATGTTGAGAGTTATTTGCAGAGTGAAAGTTGTAACATCCAGGCAGATTTGGGAAGTGAGGAAGTCAGCTGGGTTGCTGAAGGGGTCGATGGAGTTGAAGTTGAAATTACAGCTACTTGAACAATCTTTACTTTATAAGTTATTTTTGCTGTCCAAACTTGTTTTGAGAACCATTCTATTCAAGGCCTAGTTGTGTACATTGTAAATGGTTGTAATATGAGAGACAATGTTCATCCTCCATTGTTTTTGCCATGTTGCAAGTAATATAATATGTTTCCATGCATTCTATATGTTTGTTTTCTGTTTTTTTTTTTTTTAACATAGTTGATAAATGTCTTGTGTTATTTTTGGGGATTTTTTTGGATATGAAATTACTGATCTTTGGTGCGAACATTTAATGCCCAGATTTGAACCCAGGCATGGCAAGAACTAGGGGAAGAAGAAGAAGTACCAGTCAACCTAACCAACGTGGTGATTGCGGTACCGAGGCGCATGTTGTACAAGAGGCTGATGAAATTACCGCTGCCCATGTTGTACAAGAGGTTGAGAGTCAAGTCATGCAACAAAGTGAAAGTCAAGGTATATTTATATTTGTTGTATGCTTTCTATATTTTTGTATTACCTAATGAGTCATCGCTTAAATTTTTGTATGAGAAGTAAGTACAAGGAGATGCGAGACAGCTCGAAAGAGAGGACCAACCTATATGACCTCTATTTGGGGCCGCCCTCAAAATGCGAAGCCTTTGGAGGTTGAATTCAACAAGTTTGGACAGCCGGTGGGAACAAACCGTAGTAAATTGACCGAATATTTGGAAACCATAGCAAGGAATGGAATGTACGCTCCGATAGATATCAAATCATGGTCTCAGATTCCTCGAGACAACAAGAATGAGATGTTCAATGTTGTGAAGGTATTTGACGTTTTGTTCTAATATTGAAGTACATTATATAGTAATATGTATTTGAGTTTTGTTATTTTCTTGTCCATGTGCAGGAGAAGTTTAATGTACCGCCTGGTCTTAAGCCTGCCATCCTAAGATCAATTGGCATAAAATGGAGGACCTGGAAAGCATCATTAAAGAGCGAATGGTATGATGCAGCAAAAGACATCCATCACCAAACTCCATGCACCGATGATCACGTGATTCACGCTCAGTGGACTAATCTCCTTCAATTGTGGGATTCAGCTGAAGGGAAGGTACGAACACATGCTCATACTCTTTCTTGATTGATACATTGATGTCCATGTCAAATCTATTGATGATTGAATTTTCTAAATTCAGGCAATGGCAGAGAAGAATAAAAGGAATAGAAATATGAAGAACATGAATCATAGGATAGGAAAGAAGCCTTACAGTCAAATTCGTGATGATATGGTAACTTCTTCATGAGATTGAATGATATGTTGACCTCTATTAAGTACTTACATACATACATATATTCATATATATATATACACACACACACACACACACACACACACACACAAACATATTCATATACATACATATATATTCATATATATATATATATATAGATATATATTTGTGATTATGTTTGTATATGTGTACATATTTACATATGTATATGAGTGTGTGTGTGTGTATCTATACATATAAATAAATGCTTGTGTGTGTATATATAAATATATAATAAGAATATGTGTGTGTGTGTGTGTGTGTGTGTTTATGATTGTGTGTGTATATGTACTTTAATATATATGGTGTGTGTGTGTGTGTGTGTGTGTCTATGTATAAAATATGTATGTATGTATGTATGTATGTATGTATGTATGTATATATATATATGTATATATATTTGTGTTATATTGTATATGAATTTATGCGTATATTTATATACATATATACATATATATATGTAAAAATTATTTAATAAAAAAGATAGTATATAAATATATAAAAATATTTTTTATTTTTTAATAATAAAATTTTATATTGAATATAAATATACAAATTTTTGTTGTGTATTCCGTGGTTAATCTGTGATTATTTGTCACGAAATCACAAAATTACAATTCATTTCTGATAAATTCGTGACATTTTTTTAATTTTTTTTTCAATTTTTTTAAAATAATCTACCAAAAAAAATTTTTTTTTGAACAACCACTTTTCTTCTTTCCCCTCCCTCCTTCTTCCCCCCCTGCCCGCCTCCCGCTACCAGATCTGCAATTTCACCGCGCTTCCACCCTCCCCCGCAGCCGCGCCGTTTCTCTTCCTGCCGCCACCCCCTGCCAGCACTACCCCCCGCCACCCCCTCCCGCTTGCACTACCCGGCGCGCCCCCACCCGCCGCCGATCCCTGCCCGCACACCCCCTCCCCCGGCTGTCTCCCCTCCCCCTCTCCCCCCGGCCAGCTGTCTCCCCTCCCCGCGACCGGCCGGCCGGCTCCCCTCCCCCACCCCGCTGCGGCGCCGTCCCCTCCCCCGACTCTCTCCCCTTCGCCCCCCGCTGCCGTCCCCTCCCCCTCGCCCTCCCCCGCAAGGGCTCTCCCCTTCGCCCCGCGCTCCACCCTCCCGCGGCTGTCCCCCCTCCACCTCGGCCCCCTTCTCCCCCCTTCTCCGCCTTCTGCCAACCACCCCTGGCCCCCTTCTCCGTTCCCCCCCCCCATCCCATCTGCAGACAATCCCCCTTCTCCTATATTATTTTTCAATTTCTGCCCAAAACACTTAAAACCTACTTCTTCACACTCCAAATTCGGAGCATTCTCCACGAATTGCAGAATTCAAGAAATTCAACCGAGAGGAGACTAAGGTTGAATCATCATAGCATATCAGAGGCCTTAGTCATCACTCAACACCAGTCTCCAAAATAAGTAAATATTATTCTTTTTTTAAACTCTTACATCGTCTTTGATTTTGAGAACGCTAGTAGCAGGTGATATTTTGTGATGGAGAATGGAAGAATATATTACATTAGTTTGTTTTCGTACAAGGATGGGATAAAAATTTTAATGTGGAGATATATTTGGTATAATAAGTAGTTCAACGTGATATGTGAGATGTTTATGTGCCTAGCAGTGAATTTTTTATGTGGTATGTGTTGTGTATTACAAGAAGTGAATTGCTTAAATGTTAACTACTATGCTCACTATTAATAGTATTTACTACTATGACAATTATTAGTTCTTATTACTTGTTGACTAATAAAACTAATATTCCATAATATTAATACTTTTATTCATATGTTTATCTAATATTATTATTGACTGTTTATTGGAATTGCTATTTATTAAATATTAGGGGGGCAAAATATTATTTTCAATATTATATTAGTATTACTACTAATATTTTTTTATAACATTATTTTTTAATATAAAATTGTTTGATAATAATTACTATTTAACGTTTAGTAGTATACCGCACGTCAATAATTAGTACTTACTATTTTTTAATGGTAAGTTGGCTACCAACAAATACCAATTGCATCTTTTTTTCTTTTTTTTTAACTTATATGAATGGATCCCCGTGAGTGATGGGTTATCATTCATCATGAGTGATGGGTGATCATTCCCCATGGGTAATGGGTGATTACCCTTACATTAGTCATATTGAATAATTGTTTTGACAGTTAATATTTTTTTTTTCAATGTTGTTGATTTTGTGGTGGCTTGGTGCCTAGAAACGTCCAGTATATAGGGGAAACTCTGCCGAAATTCCTAATGAATTTTGCACTAGTGGCTTGGTTGTGTTTATGGTTGTTGGTTTAACATTAATTTTGATTTTTAGTTGGTGGCTGAGTTGGTTGATGCTTCATGGTTTAAATCTAGTTGCTTATTGAGGTATTGTCAGAGAAGTTAATAATTTTAATTCTATGCTAAGTATATTAGGTGTCTATATAAACATGATTGGAAAACCAATTAGTGTTTTGTGACGATGGTTCACCATCACAAGCCCACGATAAAGAAGTATATATAAATTATTAAAAAAGTATTTCATGAAACACGTAATTGGCTATTCAGGTATTTATAATTGTTGTTTATAGTAACATGAAGATGATTACTCTTAAACTTTCCTAAACCTTTTATTGCGTACATGCATAAACTCACAATTAAACTTCTTTGTCGCATAATATGTTGAATATATAGATGGAAGATCGCAGTTGGATGTATAGAAGGCAGTTGCCCGGTAAAGGGTTTACTACTGAATTTGAGCAGGGAGTGCATGGATTTATTGCGTTCACTTTATCGAATTCTAAGTCTGGTAAAATCAGATGTCCTTACACAAAATGCAAGAACATGAAATTTGACTCTCCGGACCAAGTTGAGATCCATTTCTACATATATGGGTTTGTTAGCAATTACCATCGGTGGATTTGTCACGGTGAACCTTACTATGTAAATCAAAGCATGTCTACCTCAACATCTAGTACAGTTCAAGTTGATTCAGGTTCTAGAAATCCATATTTGGAAATGATCATTGATGCGGCGGGCCCTAATTTTAATTTGGAAAGACCGTCGGATGAGCAAGTTGAAGAACCTCCTAACACGGAAGCGCAGAAGTTTTATGATATGCTGGGGGCAGTAAACACTCCCATATGGGAAGGGTGTATGAACCACTCGGTGCTTTCGTTAGTTTCAAGGTTACTAAATGTTAAGTCTAAAAATAACGTATCTGATAAAGCTTTTAACCAAGTTGTGCAGCTTATGAAAGAGGTGGTCCCAAGTAGCAACAAGATACCTGATGACTTTTATCAAATGAAGAAGTTAGTATCTGGGTTGGGGTTGCCTGTTCAAAAGATAGATGTATGCAGTAATGGATGCATGCTTTATTGGAAGGATGATATCAATTTGAAAGAATGCAAATTTTGCAGACATGCTCGTTACGTGCCTAGAAAATGCCGAAAAAAAGAAGGGTTAGGCTCGAGATCCCTATAAAAAAAATGTACTACTTTCTGATTACACCAAGGCTGCAGAGGTTGCATGCATCTAAAACTACAGCTGAACACATGAGTTGGCATGCAAAGGCTAAGGTCGAAGATGGAAACATGAGCCATCCGAGAGATGGTGAGGCTTGGCAGCACTTTGACCGGATTCATCCAGATTTTGCAAAGGAAGTTCGGAATGTGAGATTGGGACTTTGTACTGATGGTTTCTCGCCGTTTGGCATGTCAGGGAAGCAGTATTCATGTTGGCCAGTTATTGTCACTTCTTATAACCTTCCACCATGGTTATGCATGAAAGATCCTGTGATGTTTTTAACAATCATTGTACCGAGACCAAATAATCCGAAACATAAAATTGATATTTACCTTTAACCATTAATAGAAGAATTGAATCATTTGTGGACTGAAGGTGTTGCTACATATGACATAGCAAAGAAACAAAACTTCCAAATGCGTGTTGCACTAATGTGGACTATTAACGACTTTCCTGCCTATGGAAAGATGAGTGGATGGAGCACAGCTGGAAGATTAGTGTGTCCATATTGTATGTAGAGGTCAAAGTCTTTTCATCTATAACATGGTGTTAAACACTCATGGTTTGACTGCCACCGTCGCTTCTTACCCATGGATCACCCATTTCGACGGGATACAACATCATTTAAGAGAGATAAGGGCTCTGATATATTCCAACCTATTCTACGTCCCCCTGGGGATGACTTGTGGAGCAGTGTTTGTCAGTATTCGAAAATAACAGAGTCGGGAAGAGAACTTGGGAGATCGGAAGGTAGATATGTGAGTCATAATTGGGCTAAACGGAGTATTTTTTGGGATTTGCCCTATTGGCGAACGCATTTGGTTCGTCATAATGTTGACGTAATGCATAATGAAAAGAATGTGTTCGATAATGTCTTCAATACAGTTATAGATGTGAATGGCAAGACTAAAGACAATCTGAAGGCCCGTCGTGATGTTGAAGTATATTGCAATAGGCCAGAACTACATGTGTGTAACGTCAGAGAAGGGAGATAGCAATACCTAAGGCATGTTACACGTTGACGGTAGAACAAAAGAAAATGTTGCTTGAGTGGTTGAAAGGATTAACTCTTCCAGATGGATACGCATCGAATCTTTGTAGATGTGTTGATTTTAATGAATTGAAGTTGTCCGGCATGAAAAGCCATGATTGTCACATCTTCATGGAAAGATTATTTCCAATTGCCCTTAGAGAATTCCTTCCAGCTAATGTTTGGGGAACTTTGATAGAATTAAGTCTGTTTTTTCAGGACATTTGTGCTCATAAATTATCTGTATCTCATATGAGCAGGAGATACCGGTTCTTCTATGTAAGTTAGAGAAGATTTTTCCTTTAGGTTTTTTCGATGTTATAGAACATCTCTTGGTTCATTTGCCTTACGAAGCAAGGGTTTGTGGTCCTATACAATATAGATGGATGTATCCTTTAGAGAAGTAGTTGTCATTATCCAAATTTTGCTATAGCTAGCTGTAGTCATTGCATAATACTTATTATCATACTTTGAATTATGCCAGGTTCTTGTTTCGTTTAAAGTTAAAGGTGAAAAACAAGGCACATGTAGAAGGGTCAATTTGCAATGCCTATCTTGTTGAGGAAACATTTACATTCTTCTCCTATTATTTTCAATCTGCGCATTAAGGAGCAGATGCATGCGTCTTATTTATTAGGATCATCTTCATCCACTCCTGTTGATGTTGACCAGATAGTTGAGACTAGGGTTCAACAGAGGATTTAGGAGGTTGAGGATCGATGGAGGCATCGAGAAAGGAGTCGCGAGGACAGGTACAGGCGCCGTAAGGATAGGATTAAGAAGAATTTTGAACATAAAGTTGCGGGAATCACTTCTTGGATGGCAGTTATGTCCGAGAAGATGGGGATTGCTATGCCACAGCTGTCTTCGGTATTTGAGGACGAGGACATGGATGAGGATGAGGACGAAGACGAAGACGATGATTTATTTGTTTCCCCACCTGATCATCACCCTGGTCCTAGTACTGGGTTTGATGGTCCTCCCGCTCCTCCTTCAGCTAGTGCTCCTAATCCTTTAGCTACATGGTTGTATTTTGAACATTATTTATCTATTGTGATACTTATGTGTATACACATATTTGGATTATTGTAGTTTTACTTTATGATTTGGCATGCAATTTATTATTGGTTTCAAAATTTTATTTTTTTATTAGATTTTATTTGTTTTATTAGTTTTACATTACAGATTTGATATTTATGAGAAAAATTGCTTAAATATTTGTCACATGTTTTCTAAAATTAATTTATTTAAAATTAATTTTGACAAATATTTGTCACAAGTTACTACGGATTTGCTACAGATTTTTTATTTTTTTTAAATTGAAATTATTCCGTAGCAATTTACTACGGATTTGTGACGGATTTTTTTAATTTTTTGAAATTGTAATTTTTCCGTCGCAAATCCGGATTTTTTTTTTTAATTCTTGAAATTGCAATTTTTCCGTAGCATTTGCGACGGATTTTTTTTAATTTTTTGAAATTGTAATTTTTCCGTAGCAAATCCGTATCAATTTGCTACGGATTTGCGACGGATTTTTTTTTAATTTTTTGAAATTGAAAATTTTCCGTCGCAAATCCGTAACATTTTGCTACGGATTTGCGACGAATTTTTTAATTCTTGAAATTGCAATTTTTCCGTAGCAAATCCGTAGCAATTTGCTACGGATTTGCGACGGATTATTTTGAAATTGCAATTTTTCCGTCGCAAATCCGTAGCAAATTGCTACGGATTAGCGACGGATTTTTTTTATTTCAAAAATATAAAAATTTCGTCACAAATCCGTTGCAATTTGCTATGGATTTGCGACGGATTTTTTTCATGTTTTATTTTTTTTCAATTATTCCGTCACAAATCCGTAGCAACTTGCTACGGATTTGCGACGGATTTTATAATCCGTCACAAATTTGTAGCAAAATGTAATTTGGTTGACCAGAGATTTGGTCGTCGCAAATGTGTCGCTATTTGCGACGGATTAGCTTTCTGTCGCAAATAGCGAAACTCTTATTTGCGTGCGACGGATTTGCTATGGATTAGGCCGTCGCAAATAGTGTTTTGTTTTGTAGTGCATGCAACCAGCCTTCTTAAACCACATGTTTTTCATGCAACCAATCACCTTAAGTTACATGATTTTCATGCAACCAATCATATAATTCCAAGCAACCTTCAACTATGTAACCAATCATATTAATCCAAGTGCTTCATTTATGCAATCATTTACATAAATCCACTTGGGCTTTCATGTACTAATCCCATAAGTCCAAGTGGCTCTCATACAACCAATCATAAGTCTTCCAGTGGCTTTTATACAACCATTCACTTGAATCCATATGGCTTCAATTTTGTTGTCTAAACTAATTTAAATCCATTAATTAAATAGCCCATCAACATTCTAGGTAATGATTAAAGCCTATAACCTCTTTCCAACGTAATCATGGTTAACTATGTTTCATATAAGTAACCGAAGTTAATGTTACTATTCACCGCAATCCTTTTTTTTTTTTTTTTTTACCGATGCAATCTACACATTAATTTGAGTATTTTGGTGTCTCTAATATTTTCAAAATTCCTTCTCAATTTTTCTTAATTTGAGTCCAATAATTCCTCCAATGCCTCTTAGAATTTTTAGCTCACTAAACCGGTCTTCTAATCGAACTAATCATTTCTTTTTTTGGGCATTCTTGCATATTCTCACTTAATAAAAAGTAGTCTTCAATCAAAGTGCAAAAAGGGAGGGATGTTACACCAAATCTGCCCTTAATAAGATTAATCAGTATTTTTTTTCTATCTGTTTTCTAATTTTGTGACTGTATTTTGTAATTATACTGTGTTTTATAGTACAAGTCAATTAAACGAATTTGTTGTTTATTATATAGTCTCATGCATGAGAATTAACCGAGTATTAGATGGTTTGAATGCTTGAATTAATAAAATGCCTAAAAATGAAATCACTTTTGATGTCATGATTTGATAACCAAGATTGTAACGCCCATCCCATTTTGCTAATAATTTATTTTTCTTTATTTAATTTAATTTAATTTTTTTTCCTTTTTAGTACCTTATGCAGTGTATAAAATGTGTGTAAAAATTTGAAATATAATACTATGTGTTGAGAAAAAAAAAATAGAATAGTAAAAGTTTAGACCTAATTGTACAATTTAAAAAAAAAAAAGCTATTTTATCTATTTTTGAAAACTCAATTTTATCTATTTTTGAAAACTAACTTCTCCCCTTCAAAGATGTTGTCTACTAGTTTAGAAAATTAGAAATTTCTTTATAAGCACTTTCAAGTTAATATTTTGGTATGAAAACTATTTTTGAAGGAATTTCCTTTTAAAATATTATATGAATAAATTTTTTTAAGTAACTTCAAGAAACATTTTTAACCTTTGAAACCTTTATTGGAGCATTTAAGAGCCCAACTTACTATGAGGAAACTCAACTTGTGCCCCTTTTTGCAAATGTTCCGAAACAAGTTTGGCCATCGTTTTAAAACATGAAAATAGCAGAAAATCTGTTGTTTGCTTCATATTCCAGCCAACAGCCTATGCGAGGAGCACTACTTCAGCTTTTCTTTTATTTTCTTCACTCAAACATCCAAGACATTAAGGATTGAGTCTTCATCACCTCAAACTCATTCTAGAGGTAAAAATGCAATATTTTTCCTGTTCTTTTCGTGCAATTTTGTTGGAATTTTTTTAAAATTTATGTAATTCAGAAAAAAAAAAAGTTAATGTGTTGTGTTAATGGAGTTTAATAGTTGAATATTGTGCAGTCATACAAGCTAAACATTACCTGCGGTTTAGATTAAATTAATTTGAGAGTTCATTGATAGGTATTCTTAACTTATTATTTTGGGAAAATTTAGAGCAAATTAGGGTTAGGATTTAGGATTTTTCGATTCTTACACTATAGGAAAATTCTCGTTTTGCGACGGCCAAAAACCGTCGCACATGGGTTTTGCGACGGTTTTTTACTCTAGCTAAAAAAGCGACGCTATTTGCGTCGGTAAAGAGAAACCGTCGTGAATTTTTTAGGGACAAATTTGCGACGACCATTTAATTAACAAAATTAAAATTAAGTTTACAATACATTTAGTGACCGTCATTTAGTTAATGATATTATAATTATGTTTATAAGTATGTTTGCGATGGTAGCAAGGATTTTTAATTTTTTTTTAAAAAAATTAATTATTAAATTTGCGATGGATTTACGAGGGTAATCAAATTTCAAAATTTTTTAAAAATTGTAATTATTGAATCTGGCACCGATCCGACCTGAGAGCGCTGCCATGGCCTCGACACAGAACTGATCCGGTAGGCCGTCGCAATCTTTCTTACTAATAATTATTGAAATTATTGCTAGACGTGGGGTCGAACTTGCGACTTTGTTGTGGGGGAGCATGTACTTCACCATTAGGTTATTTGAATTCTTTTATTTATTTTCAACTTATATTAATTATATACCATATTATATTATATAAAATATTAATAAAAAATTTTAATTAATAAAATATATATTCAAATATATTCCACTTAATAATGTCTTTTCGCGCATTCTATTATTCAATTAAATAAAGTAAAAAATCATATCCAAACTCTAGATATTAGATATAGTATAGTACATATTTATACTATATATATGACTTTTTTTAGATACATAATATGTATTTATAATATATATATATATATATATATACGCACACACACACACACATAAATAAATATTTGTATATATTAGTGTATATGAGTGTTAGTATTTATAAACTAATACATATATATTAATATATATTAGTATATATATTAATATAATACATATTAATATATATATATATTAATACATATATATTAATATATACATATTCATATAAATTAATATACATACATACATATATACGTGTTATTTTTGTTGGTATGTGTGTTATATATTAATACATATATATCAATATATACTAGTATATATATTAATATAATACACATTAATACATATATTAGTATATATATATATATTAATACATATATATTAATATATATAATATATTCTTTATATAATATATATATATATTCATATCCAATTAATATATATACATACATATATACATATTATTTGTATTGGTATGTGTGTGTGTATATATATATATATATACATATGGTAATATAATATATTTAAATTATATACATATATATATATATGTTAATATTTTTTTGATATATTAATAAATATATATACATACATATATATGTTAATATATTTTTTAATATATTAATAAAGATATATATATATATATATTAACATATACATATATACATATTCATACAAATTAATATATATACATTTTATTTATTTTAGTATATATATATATATATATATACATACACACACATATTTAAATATTAATATACTACAATCATATACATATATACTTAATAATATCATATTTATATTATATATATAAATATTTCAGTTTAATACTGTCTTTTCGCACATTATCTATATATATATATATAAAATATCAAACTTTAAAATTTTTTAAAGAATTTTTTAGATTAGTAACAGATTTACAAGGAATTAGTGTTTCATTAGGGTATGAAACCTAATCCCTCACAAATCTATCGCAATTAGCGAGGGTTTTGCACCGGGTTACCAAAGGCCGTCTCTAATTTGTGAGGATTTTGCAACAGTTACTCAAAAAATTCTAAAAAATTAAATTTATTATTGAGTCATTGCAAATTCGTCGCAATTAGTGAGGGTTTTGCGATGACTTTTACAAGTCATTGCTAAATTGTCGCTAATTTGCGAGGGTTTTGCGACGGTTACTCGAAAAATTCTAAAAAATTAAATTTATCATCGAGCCGTCGCAAATCCATCTCAATTAGTGAGGGTTTTGAGATAGCTTTTACAAGTCATCGCTAAATCGTCTCTAATTTATGAGGGTTTTATGACGGTTACATGAAAAATTCTAAAAAATTAAATTTATTTTCGAGCCGTCACAATTAGCGAGGGTTTTGCGACGGTTTTTACATGCCGCTAATTTGTGAGGGTTTTGTGACGGTTTCTTTGAAAATCTTTAAAAAATTAAATTTATTATCGAGTTGTCGCAAATCTGTCGCAATTAGCGAGGGTTTTGCGATGACTTGTACAGTTATTTAGTGTTTAGTATAATTACCAAAAGCCGTAAACTATCGCTAATTTGTATGGGTTTTGCGACGGTTCTTTTAAAAATCTTTTAAAAAGTTAAATATATTATCGAGCCATTGCAATTAACAAGGGTTCTACGATGGCTTGTATAATTATTTAGTGCTAAGTATAATTACCAAATGCCCTCGCTAAACCATTGCCAATTAACAAGGGTTTTGCAATGGTCCTTTTGAAAATATTAAAAAATTAAATTTATTATTGAGCTATCAGAAATTCATCACAATTAGCGAGAGTTTTGCAACTGTTTTTTTTTTCATAATTTATCTAGTTTTAATGTATAATTACAAAACTTCACCACTAATTCATTGCAATGTACGAGGATTTTGCGACGGTTTCTTTGAAAATTCTTTAAAAAAATAAATTTATTATCGAATCGTCACAAATCTGTCGCAACTTGCAAGGGTTTTTTTTAATTATTTAGGTTTAATATATAATTACAAAATTTCGTCGCTAACCTGTTGTTAATTTGCGAGCGTTTTGTGATGGTTCTATTGAGCCGTCACAAATCTGTCATGATTAGTGAGGGTTTTGTGATAACCGTCGTAAATCCATCGCAATTAATGAGGGTTTTGCAGTAGCCATCGCAAATTCGTTGCAATTAGTGATGGTTTTGCGACAGCTGGTCAAACCTTGTTGCTGTTTTCATTGCTGTTATTGTCCCGTCGCAAATTAGTGACGGTCATGCAGCGGTCGTAAATTTCTGTCGCAAATCATAATTTTTCCTGTAGCATTACCCATAAGATGTGAATTAAATCATTTTGCGACAGCCAAAAACCGTCACAAAATCGTCGCAAATGTGTTTTGCGACGGTTTTTGTCCATAGCTAAAAAGGGTGTCGCTATTTGCGTCGGTAAAGAGAAACCATTGCTTTTTGCAACAAATTTTTTAGCAACCGATTTGCAATAGCCATTAAATTAACAAAATTAAAATCAAGTTTGCAATAAATTTAGTGATGGTCATTTAGTTAATGATATTACAATTAAGTTTATAATTATGTTTGTGGCGGTAGCAAGGATTTTTAATTTTTAAAAAAATTTTAATTATTAAATTTGCGACGAATTTGCGAGGGTCATCGAATTTCAAATTTTTTTAAAAATTTTAATTATTAAATCTAGCACCGATCCGACCCCATAGCCCTACCATGGCCTGACCCCGACACGACTGATCCAGTAGGCTGTCGCAATCTCCCTTACTAATAATTATTGAAATTATTGCTCGACGCGGGGTCGAACTAGTGACTTTATTGCTGGGAGCATGCACTCCACTACTAGGCTATGTGATTTCTTATATTTATTTTCACCTTATATTAATTATATACTATATTATATTATATAGAATATTAATAAATTCTTTTAATTAATAAAATATAATATATTATATATTATATAATATATAATATATATTTAAATATATTCCACTTAATAATGTCTTTTCGGGTATTCTATTATTTAATTAAATAAAGTAAAAATTCATATCCAAACTCTAGATGTTAGATATAGTATAGTACAAATCTATACTATATATATGATTTTTTTTTAGATGCATAATATGTACTTATAATATATATATATATATGTACATATATACACGCATTTAAATAAATATTTGTATATGTTAGTGTACATGAGTGCTAGTATATATGTATGTATATATACACACACACATTTAAATAAATATTTGTATATATTAGTGTACATGAGTGCTAGTATTTATATATATATATATATATGTGTGTGTGTGTGTGTGTATGTATATATATATATTAATACATATATATGTATTAATATATATATATTAATATATATATTAAGACATCATATATATATTATACAATTTTTTTATACATAATATGTACATATAATATATATATATATATATATTGATATATTAGTGTACATGAGTGTTAGTATTTATATTTTAATACACACACATATATATATATATATATATTAGTATATATATTAATATAATACATGTTAATACATATATTAATATATATATATATATTAATACATATATATTAACATCTATTATTATATATATTAATATACCATATATATATATATATTAAGATAGCATATATATATTATATGATTTTTTTTAGATACATAATATGTACATGTAAAATATAAATATATATATATATTGATATATTAGTGTATATGAGTGTTAATATTTATATATTAATACATATATATTAGTATATATATTAATATATATATATATATATTAATATATACATATTCATACCAATTAATATATATACGTACATAAATACATATTTATTTATGTTGGTATGTGTGTGTCTATATATATTAATATATACATATATATTCATATATATATATATATATTAATATAGCATATTTAAATTATATATACATATATATATATTAACATATACATACAAATATAAATATATATGTATACATACATATATATATTATTTATGTTAGTATGTGTGTGTATGTATGTGTGTGTGTATATATTAATATGTACACACACACATATATATATGTGTGTACATATTAATATATATATATATATATATTCTTACATATATATATATATATAGCTATATAGATACATAGTTAAATATTAATATACTATATTTATATACACATATACTTAATAATATCATATTTATATTATATATATAAATATTTCAACTTAATAATGACTTTTCGCGCATTCTACTATTTCAACACATATTATATATACATACATACATACATATATATATAATCAAACTTTAAAATTTTTTAAAGAATTTTTTATATTAGTGACAGATTTGTGAGGAATTAGTGTTTCATTAGGGTATGAAGCCTAATCCCTCACAAATCTATCGCAATTAGCGAGGGTTTTGCAATGGTTTACCAAAGACCGTCACTAATTTGCAAAGGTATTGCAACAGTTACTTGGAGAATTCTAAAGAATTAAATTTATAATTGAGCCATTGCAAATCCGTCACAATTAACGAGGGTTTTACTATAGCTTTTACAAGTCGTCGCTAAATTGTCGTTAATTTGCAAGAGTTTTGCGACGGTTACTCAGAAAATTCAAAAAAATTAAATTTATCATTGAGCCATTGCAAATCTGTCGCAATTAATGAGGGTTTTGAGATGGCTTTTGCAAGTCATCACTAAATTGTCTCTAATTTGTGAGGGTTTTACGACGGTTACATGAAAATTTTTTAAAAAATAAATTTATTTTCGAGCCGTCACAATTTACGAGGGTTTTGTGATGGCTTTTAAATTCCATTGCTAAACTGTTGCTAATTTATAAGGATTTTGTGACGGTTCCTTTGAAAATCTTGAAAAAATTAAATTTATTATCGAGCCATCGCAAATTTGTCGCAATTAGCAAGGGTTTTGTGTTGACTTGCACAATTATTTAGTATTTAGTATAATTACCAAAAGCCATTGCTAAACCATCACTAATTTGTAAGGATTTTGCAACGGTTCTTTTGAAAATCTCAAAAAAAATAAATATATTATCGAGTTGTCGTAAATTCGTCGCAATTAACGAGGGTTTTGCGATGGTTTGTATAATTATTTAGTGTTAAGTATGATTACCGAAAGTCGTCGATAAACCATCACTAATTAACAAGGGTTTTGCGACGGTTGTTTTGAAAATTTTTAAAAATTAAATTTACTATCGAGCCGTCAAAAATTCATCACAATTAGTGAGGGTTTTGCAACAATTTTTTAATTATTTAGTTTTAATGTATAATTGCAAAACTTAATCACTAATTTGTCGCAATTTGCGATGGTTTTGCGATGGTTTCTTTGAAAGTTCTAAAAAAATTAAATTTATTATTGAGTCATCGCAAATCCGTCCCAACTTGCAAGGGTTTTGTGACAATTTTTTTAACTATTTAGTTTCAATGTATAATTACAAAATTTCGTCACTAAACTGTCGCTAATTTGTGAGTGTTTTGCGACGGTTCTATTGAGCCATCACAAATATGTCACAATTAGTGAGGGTTTTGCGATAGCCGTCGAAATTAACGAGGGTTTTGCAGTGGCCATCGTAAATCTGTTGCAATTAGTGATGGTTTTGCGATGGCTGGCCAAACCTTGTTGTTGTTTTCATTGCTGTCGTTGTCCCGTCGCAAATTAGCGACTGTCATGGAGCGGTCACAAATTTCCGTCGCAAATCATAATTTTTCCTGTAGCATTACCCATAAGATGTGAATTAAATTATTTGTATGGTTAATTGGAGATTAAATAAAAATAATGGATGCTTTAATTACAATACATAACAACAATTGATCCTTAGATGAAACACTTAAAGAAGTAGTTTAAGCGTAGTTTAGAAGAGTTGGTAATTTACTACAATTGAGTGTAATATATAGATGATATAATAATGCTTATTGGTAATAACTGATGGTTTATGAATGACGTTTGGACGAAAAAAGCTTAGGACATAATGGTGAATTCTTGCATAGCCGAAGTACTTAGAGGGTAAATTTGGAAAATCCGCCTAGATGGAGGGTAAATAAAGTATAGTTGCTTCCTAATTGTGATTATGCAGTTTCTGAAGTGAATTTGGTGTAGTTAACATATTCCTTAGGAAATTGAGGTGGGACCTTAGAAGGGTATTTTAGGAATTTGCTAAGAAAGGAAGGAGATATCTTCAATGTGAATTTTAGAAATGCGTTCTAAATCACTTGGAATGAAATATGGAAAACTTCACAATTGAAAAGGTAGAAAGGATGGACTTTAGTGGAAATTATTTAAATCCATGTGGGGCCGTCTTAGGGGGTAAATGTGACCATTTTCCTAATTTCTTTGCGCAAATAGTTGTAAAAGGGAATAAAGAGTACAATTGTAAAATACTACACAATGACCAAAATACCTTTGGCCTTTACTTTGTGTCTAATGGGTAAAAATTGTGTAGTTAGTTTGGAAATTACACTTAATATGCTTAATTAGTGTTGGACACGTTCTCCTGAAAAGGCAAAGGGTACGCAATTCTCCGTGTTTGAGTTGACGGCTTGCTCATGTTTTCTAACGTGTTTTCGTGAATATAAACATGAAACTATTTTTGTAAAATAAATAGTTTTATTTATGACATGAAGGATTGTGAAAATCATTGCATATTTCGAGAATTATGAAATGTAATAGTTAATGCTTAATAGTTTTTGTTTGAGATCTAATGGCCCCAAGTAGCCTATCAACTTTCGATGTTGTGTTAATCTCCAGGAGGGCATAGGACAGTTGAAACCCCCATTAACTATGGTACTGTACCTTTATTGGAAGGGATGGGAGGAATGAAATATCTTATTCAGCATAAAATGGATGGCATTTTATGCTGCCATCCATTGAGACGACCTACTATTTTGTCAATCAAAGGCTGAAAAAGATTTGGACTTGTCATGAAAATAGGACGACACATATCTTAGAAATATAATTTATGCACTCACTCTTTATGTAGATGTGATTTTAGAATACTTTTTTTTTATATATAATTTTCAATTTAAGTTTTTTTTTTTTGGGTTAACCACCCGATGGGTGAGAAATTTTATTGAGATAGTAAAGGGAAATACAAAGAGGGGGGCAATAGCCTGACCTCCGAATTATTTATAAACAAGATCTAATGGAAGGTATTCGCATTTTGTCCATAAGGTATAATCCGTGAATATGCCTAGATAACTCTGAAGAGTTAGAAAAAGTAAATCGTCCATTTTGAATCAATGCATAGTTTGCTAATTGATTTACAACTTGATTCCCTTTCCTACAAACATGAGTAACAGTAAATCGTCTGATTTTTTCCCGAAGTAGCTCTAGAAAATGTCTAAGTTGGAGGTCCTTCCAATTCGTTCGAGCTCCATCAACAATTTGCCGTATTAGCAATTTATAGTTGAACTGTACTAGAATATCGAAGTGACCCAACCTGAGACACCACCGAAGTAGGGATGGCAATTTTTCCGCTTAAATTGGAGGCCTGGCCCAGTTGGGCCGGGGATTCCCGATTTAAAGTGGGGGTGGGCTTCATTCTTCGGCCCGCCAACCGGGGCCGGGCCGGGGCCGGAGATTGCATGATCCCTGGCACGGCCCGCTTTACATATTATATATATATATATGTATATATATATATATATATAAGTAGATTATATAAATATATATATACACACACACACATACATATAGATGTGAATTATATATGTGTTGTATATGTATACATACTAATATATATATACACACACACACACACAAACACACACTATATAAATTATAAGTAGATTATATATATTATATATGATTATATATGTATATAAAATAAAATAAAATAGAAAAGAAGAGGAAAAATAGAAAAAGAAAAAAAATTATCAATTTTACTATCATTAATCTAGTGATATGATAAATACATGAATTATTGAAAACCACCAAAAAAATTTTTTATATGATTAAAAAGTTTTGAATAAAAATATATTGGAGGAATTTTTTTTTAAAAAAATCTTTATAAATATTTTCGGGCCCAAACGGGCCCCCGCTTCCCCGTTGGGTCAGGACCGGGGATTGTTTTATCCCCGACGGGCCGGGCGGGGATCCCCGCCTTTCCTCGTAGCGGGGACGGGCCGGGGATGGGGATACGGGGGCGGGGCCGGGATTTCTAGTCCCCGGCCCGGCCCGGCCCCGTTGCCATCCCTACACCGAAGTCTCTCGACCAATGCAGAAATGTCAGTTGTGAAACTATTCGATTGACCAATAGTTTGAGCAAAAGCCCGACTGAATCTGCCGTCTCCATATCTCAGAATGTCTCTGACACTGGATAAATTGGGATTCCCTTTGCATGCTCCCTCTACATTTAGGATGACCTCATTGTTTCCTCCCTTCAACTAAACGACTGTCTCTATCTGTCTCGTCTTTAAAGCCTTCCATGAAATAGGAAAAAACCGAGAAAAGTCCGCAAATCTCACACAGAAGCTAACAGGAAAAGCTTGCATGTTAGCTGCGAAAGTATTAGCCACTGCAAGACAAAGTTTTTGACATTGAAAGTGGAGATTATCATGCCGACATTTGTTCTTGTATTTTAAAGAGTTTTTGGGTAAAAATATTTGTATTTTTTATTAGTAAGTTTTCCCATTTTAAAGGTTTTGCTTCAAATAATACATCTATAAATAGATAAAATACAAGAATAAATCTTACCCATATGCAAAGTGTATGAAAGAGTGTAAGTGTATATGTATAAAATTTACCATCTAAATCAGGAAAAACAGTAAGGAACAGTATTTTTTCTTTCCCTTTAAAAATTTCTTGATTAAAATTGATTTTTTTTTTATATTTCCTTTGAACAAGGTATCAAAAAATTTCCGAGGAAAATAATTTTCCATGAGTAATGATTTCCTCTTCAACCAAAAATGTTGGAGGAATTGTGGGCATTGAATGTTCGTCCTCAACTCTTATTTTTATGTGGAAATTCCTTAATAATTGTCTTCCATTTGACTCAATCCTTAAATCAAAGGGTTTCACTTCATCTTCTCGTTGTGACATGTTCTGTTTCACAGCAAGTTTGGCAAACAATAGCACGTGACACAAGTGTTTGTAATATATTTATAAATTTGATATATATATATATATATATATATCGATAAGAACTAAATTAAAAAATAAGAAAACATATCTACAACTATTATGAATTATTGGAATCTTTATTAATTAGTGGAGGCTCCACTAATTATGGATTTATGTGAATTATTAGAAGATTTTTATGGATGTCCACCATTTAGTGGAGACACCACTAATTAAGATTAGTGGAAGATGATGTATGCCATGATGTAATCCACTAATTAGAGCTCTATAAATAGAGCTATTCTCTAAACTTGTAAGACACCATTATTTTGTGAAAGAAAGATTAGTGAAAGAAAGATTAGAGAAAATTGTGAGAGAAAAGAAAGAGAGAAATTCTTGTGCAAAATAGTTAGAGTTTTATTAGTGTGTAGTGTGAAGATTTTATTCTAACACTACCCTAATTTTATAACACGTTATCAGCACGAGTCTCTGCCGTTATTAAAGCCAGAAGACAGGTACGCATTTATTGATCTCGCTAAATTCGAATTTGTAGCCCTTGATATTTCTGAAAAAAAAATTATATGTCATATAGAAATGCATCTAAATGCTAAAAAAAAAGGAGATCCATATGTCATGTGGATAAAAAGAAAGATTTGACCACCTGAAGATGGTCGTACTATCCACTACACGGTATGAATAGTTGCACCTGAAGTTGCAAGATTGTAAAAACCGTGAACTCCGTGATGTATAAAACTACATCATAGTTAAAAATTTTGCGGAGAAAAAGTTACTGATGAAGTTATATTGGAGAAGACATTCTCCACTTTTCATGTCCTACAGTAACAATATCGAGAAAAAGGGTATCCAAAATTGACAGCTTTAACATAAGTTATTATTGAGAAATCATGAAGCCAGATGAACTGGCTCAACAGCACTCCCAGAAGTGAATGCTGTTGGCTCCAGCGAAGCCATCGTTATAGTCGTAGTTGTGGCAGTGGCCGTGGTTATGGTCATGGACACACTCGATATTTCCCTTATCACAGAGAAATACTGGCCACCTGAAGTGGAACAGAAAAGATAATAAGGGAAAAAGATATTTCCATTAATAATAAGCATCACATCTTTTATTCATATCACTAGTGTTTATATGAACTTGAGGATACATGCTTATAGTTGCTCTTTTGTAATTGAGCTGACAAATGTAAGATGAAGGTTTGTAATTGTTCTTTTTCAATATTTACATTAGAGGAAGACAAACAATTAGTAATTATGGACTTCAGCTTCTCTTTTTCGACATCCTCCTCCTTTTCTTTCCCCTTTGAGCCAGCATCGAGACTAGCAGCAGAATTAGCCGTAAAATTACTGCGAAATGAGTCTTGAGATTTTATGATCTCCTTAAGTTTATTATAATTAAATTTCTTATTATATTTGGCCTTGAAGCATGCTTGTCTCAATTTCTGTGTTTGGTCCTCTAACTGCGTATTAGGACTTTCTTCCACCAACTGTTTTTCACATTCCAGTATCGCAATGGCTTCTTTCAACTTCTTCTCAGCCATATGTCCTCCTTCTTCTTTATTTTGCATCTCCTATAAATCGAAGTGATATCATCGGTTATTTACTTATAAATCTTTCATAGTTTCATACTTGCAAATTATAAGTATGTATGAGAGAGAACCTGAACATTCTTGATTATGGTCTCCAAGCTCACCAATTTCCTGTGAGGCCATCGACGAATTCCTAACTCCCTGCATCTTTTCTTGAGACGGGTTATGCCAATATTCAGTTCTTTGGCTGCGCTCTTGATTGGTAGGTAAAAGTACAGCGAAATTGTTTCTCTTGATAGTGTTTGGGAGTTATTGCCCTTCTTCTCTCTCTGCCTCTTAATCATCTTCTTCTCCCCAGGAATTTTGTCTGCAATAATATCTTGAACTTCGATATTATACATTTCATGATTACTTACTCCGACTTCGTTGCCAAGACAACTCATTATTTCTCCTAGAAAAAGAAAATAATATCAATAAAGGTAATACCATTCAAAATCTATGTTTAAATGTATAATAACCTGGAAACATATTCTGGCTTTGTTCAAAATCCATTAGAGAGTAGAAAGGATAATGCACAAGCATATCCTCATTCAAAGGAATAGCATCAAGAGAAACAGTATCAAAAGCAGTCTCTTGTAGGGGCAGATCAACTTGGTCCAAAGCAGTATGTTCAAAACTTCCACTGATTTACATAAAAAACAAACCAAAAGAGAGTTTAATTTCATTATCAAGTATACTAAAAACAAATGGAAGCCCTCAAAGGTATCTCACCTGAAATTAGGAGGAAGCGGTTGGTTTGGAAAGGAAAACATATCAAAATCTTCTGCGTTCGAATTAGGCAGAAGCGGTTGGTTTGGAAAGGAAAACATATCAAACTCTTCTGTGTTCGAATTAGGCAGAAGCGGTTGGTTTGGAAAGAAAAATACATCAACATCTGCTGCAGAAACCGAGTCAAAATTTGACCATGTCTCAAATGAATTACGAATCTCCATATCTGCTTTGTGATTTTTGTTTTTGATGTTTACTAATGACTGATAACTGAGATATATATCGATACATATATATATATATATATATATCGTATGAGGAAGAAGAAGAGGTAGATGGTAGGTAGAGGGTCGGAGGAGAAGAAAAGACAAGAGAGGAAGAGGAAAAGTCGGTACTGGGAAGAGTGAAAAAAAAAGAGATATTTTTCTTGGCATTTTCCTGCTTGTCATCATTTTCTTATATTTCTTTTCTTATTCTCTTGTGAAATCATTATTCCCTAAATTAGGGGGAGAACAGAAACAGTACAAGAAAGATCGTGATTGGACAACATCATTAAATTATCTTGATCCGCATACAAGCGCGTGTGAACTTGAAGTTCAAAAGATAATTCATTTGCAAAGCATTGCAAATCAAATGCCAAACGCTTTTGTTGACTCCAAAAGAGTTACAAAATCGCATATTCCAGCTATAAATGCTCCTATTCGAATTGAAGTTCCAGCAGAACAAAATATTATACCTATAGCTGCTGAGTCAAAAACACGCCAGAAGCGTGGCCGACCTCTTGGTTCTAAAGATAAAAATCCTCGAAAGAAAAGAGGATTAACTGATCCAGAAGATCATATTGAAGAAAAAAATGATAAAGACCAAGAGAGAACTGATGGCAAAGAACCAGAAGTTGATGAAAGTAACACTGAAATTTCTATCAATTATACCACTTCTGGTAGAAGTTGGAATCGGATAGAAACTGTTATTGATAATATATTTGCATACAATATATCTCTTAATGTTACACAGGATAATGATGATCCTGAACCAATATCAGTTGATGAATGTCGGCATAGAAAAGATTGGCTGCAATGGAAAGATGCGATTCAATCGGAGTTAAATGCACTGGCAAAACGTGAAGTCTTTGGACCTGCAGTCCGAACACCAGAAGGTATAAAACCTGTTGGCTACAAATGGATATTTGTGCGAAAGCGCAATGAAAAGAGTGAAATCGTTCGATATAAAGCGCGATTAGTAGCCCAAGGTTTTTCACAAAGACCAGGTATTGATTATGATGAAACTTATTCTCCTGTTGTTGATGCTATTACACTCCGATATCTTATCGGTTTGGCGAGTACATGAAAAGATAGATATGCGCCTATTAGATGTTGTCACTTGCTTACTTGTATGGAAATTTAGAAAATGATGTTTACATGAAAATCCCCGAAGGATTTCATATGCCTGAAGCATATAAACATTATCCTCGTGAAAATTACTCCATCAAGTTGTTGAAATCATTATATGGCCTGAAGCAATCTGGACGCATGTGGTTTACACGTCTTAGTGAATATTTATTGAAAGCGGGATTTAAAAATGACCAGGTATGTCCATGCGTTTTTATTAAGAAATCTGGTTCTAAATTTGTGATATTAGCTATATATGTTGATGATATTAATCTTATTGGAACTCCTGAAGAGCTCCAAGAAACAATTGATTATTTAAAAAGAGAATTCGAAATCAAGGATTTTGGTAAAACCAAATTTTGCCTTGGTTTACAAATTGAACATTTGGAGAGTAGAACATTTATTCATCAATCAACATATACAGCAAAAGTGCTAAAAAGATTTTACATGGACAAAGCACATCCATTGAGTATTCCAATGATCGTGCGATCATTAAATGTGGAGAAAGATCCTTTCCGACCTCAAGAAAATGATGAAGAACTCCTTGGTCCTGAAGTACCATATCTCAGTGCAATTGGTGCATTGATGTATCTTGCTAATAATACACGACCCGATATTGCTTTTGCTTTGTCAATTTATTAGCAAGATTTAGTTCTTCACCAACACGACGACATTGGAATGGAATTAAACAAGTCCTTCGATATCTCCAAGGTACAATTGATCTCGGATTATTTTATTCAAATAAAACCAGTCCAACATTGATAGGTTATGCGAGATGCTTGGTTATTTATCTGATCCACATAAAGCACGTTCTCAAACGGGCTATCTATTTACATGTGGAAATACTTGCTATATCATGGCGTTCTACGAAACAATCTATAGCAGCTACTTCTTTAAATCATGCTGAAATTATAGCCATTCATGAAGCAAGTCGAGAATGTGTATGGCTAAGATCCATGATTCATTATATCCGAGAAAGTTGTGGATTATCATCAATCAAAGGTATTCCAACTCCTCTTTATAAAGACAATGCAGCTTGCATAGCTCAATTACGAGGAGGATATATTAAAGGAGATCGGACAAAACGTATTTCACCAAAATTCTTCTTTACTCATGAACTCCAGAAGAAAGGTGAAATTGATGTGCTACAAATTCGGTCATGTGATAACCTCGCAGATATTTTCACGAAGACTTTACCGACTGCAACATTTGAAAAGTTGAGATATAAAATCGGTATGCGTCGGTTTAAAGATTTAAAGGAATCATCTCATCAGGGGGAGTAATAAATGGGCATATAGAATAGTGTACTCTTTTTCCTTCACTAGATTTTTTTCCCACTGGGTTTTTATCTAGTAAGGTTTTAACGAGGCATATTCTTTATGTAATGGATGGACATCCAAGGGGGAGTATTATGAATTATTGGAATCTTTATTAATTAGTGGAGGCTCCACTAATTATGGATTTATGTGAATTATTAGAAGATTTTTATGGATGTCCACCATTTAGTGGAGACACCACTAATTAAGATTAGTGGAAGATGATGTATGCCATGATGTAATCCACTAATTAGAGCTCTATAAATAGAGCTATTCTCTAAACTTGTAAGACACCATTATTTTGTGAAAGAAAGATTAGTGAAATAAAGATTAGAGAAAATTGTGAGAGAAAAG